>JAOWBW010000222.1:1348671-1520666 GCA_026119855.1 Campanula takesimana
GGTACTTCCCATCTCGTAATCTAACCCCCGAACCTCAAAACAAAGAATCTCTGTTTTCGTAATCAAACTTAGGCTACAATCAATAGGTTTTTCTTATGTTCCTCAAAACATAGGTGGCGACTCTAAAAACAAGTTAGACACCCTAGGATAATTCACCGCTCTAGCCAAGCCGTGGCCCCCAGGGTATCTACAGGAATATGAATTACTTCCCTGGTTTAGGCCTAGGGAAATACCAACAGGGTAGGATGCAACCCGTGGAGGTCCCATTCGTCAAGAACAAATTCGGTTTGGGATACGAACCTTCCAGAGATGACTTGAAACACGAACAAGCCATCAAGAATGAAAAGACCCGAGCCCGAAGGGAAGGCCGTCATTATGAGATTCCAAATTTGAGGCCTTACCGCAAGACACTGAATGGTTACTTTGTTCGTCAAGGGGAAGAGGTTCCGTACGTAATCTTTCCCGAGCCATGGGTTAACAGTAAGGGCATCAGAAAGCCCGGTCTTGAAATCTTTGCCGACTACCAGATTCAAAAATCTGAAAGGGAACCAACTCCCATGTCTCCCCGAGAATGGTAGGGGAAGAAAGTGACCATAGAGTCCGAAACAGAGATTACCATGGGGGAAGAATCGACGGATCTAGCCTCCATGTTCGAATAATTGGCCATCATGGACGAGTGCCAAGTAAATGCCATCTACAACACCAACACGAGAAAGGAGACTATCAGTGAGATCCAGCCAATCTCCGACCCAATCAACAACTGGTATTCTACAAAGGGACCCATGGTATCCGAAGACTTCTTGGTCAAGAAGATGGGGTGCATCCCGCACAAAGTTACAAAGGAAGACATTTTCACATTCACTTTCGAGTCCGAGTGTGTTTTCGATACCCTCACCCAAGAGGATATAGAGGCCATAGCCGAGCGTGTGGTCCCTTTCTTTATTAATGAAAAATTTGATCTTTCTGAGTACCCCGAGATTGCAAACATCATGAATGATGAATTAACTAATAATGAATTTAATGAACTGGTTAATAACGATTCAAATAATGATGAAATAGACCACGAAAACACAACATACTTAAATGAGCTTGCTCAACAGGTCCGTAGTCGTGGTGAAAATGGTCCAGGGGCTGACGAAGAATTGCATATTGTTAATTTGGTACCGACGAAGAGCCGAAAGAAACCAAGATCAGAAGCTTCTTCAAGGGGGAAGAGAAAGACAGATTGATTGCACTGCTCAGAGAGTTCGTGGATATATTTTCATGGTCATACAAAGACATGCCGGGTTTAGACAGAAAGGTCGCGGAGCACAGAATTCCAATCAGAGACGATGCTAAGCCGACAAAGCAGAAACTCAGAAAGATCAAGCCATAATGGTCTCTACAAGTCAAAGAAGAGATAGAGAAGCTTCTCAGTGTAGGCTTCATCAAAGTTATCGAGTATCCAACATGGCTAGCCAATGTGGTCACACTCCGAAAGGCTAATGGCAAGGTTCGTGTTTGTGTGGACTTACGGGATTTGAACAAAGCTTCTCCAAAGGATGACTTTCCACTACCCAACATTGACATGCTAGTCGACTCCACTGCTGCCTACGAGGTCTGCTCGTTTGTGGATGGTTTTGCTGGGTACAATCAGATTCTCATGGCCGAGGAGGATCAATAAAAGACTGCTTTCACAACACCGTGGGACACCTTTTGCTACATAGTTATGCTGTTTGGGTTAAGGAATGCTGGGGCTACTTACCAAAGGGCCGTGACAGACTTGTTCCATGACATGATTCACAAGGAGATCGAGGTCTACGTGGACGACATGATCATCCACTCGAAAGGGACCGACGGTCAACATTTGATCGATCTCCGCAAGTTCTTTGAAAGGCTTCGTCAACACAAGATGAGGCTCAATCTCGCAAAGTGCACTTTTGGGGTTATCCGAGGAAAAGTTCTTGGCTATATGGTCACAGAAAAGGGTATTGAAGCAGATCCCTAAAAAATCAAGGCAATCATTGACATGCCTCCTCCCAAGACACAGAAAAAGATCAAAGGTTTCATGGGCAGACTTTGGTACATCAGTCGGTTTGTGCACCAGCTTACTTCCATGTGTGAGCTAATCTTCAAGCTACTCAAGAAGAATGTGGCTCTAGAATGGACCGACTCTTGCCAAGAAGCTTTCGACCATGACTATTACTAAAATGACCCTAAACATTTACTCATAAAGATATACTAGGACTATGAACTCAACCATCTCATCACACCTAGAATTCCAAAGTAGGAAATCAGAATGAATACACCTTAAGGTTAATCGAACCGTAGGTACCCAATTGCCAATTCACGCTTTACCTCCGTTCATAACGAACCAATTCTAAACACCCCAAACGAATCCAAAAGGTTGCACTTATTAGAACATGATCACGACTGGACTAAACCCTACACTTTGGTGTTCAATAACGACCCTCTAGGTACTATAGGACATTGCCTAAAATCTAGACCAAGTCTTACTCGAAAATCAATTCGATTAGAACAATCACGAACACATCATAAGATGCCTAAACCTTCCCAAACAATACTTGACAAATTCCATAGCACAATAGGTCACAACGGAACCACTCTACAACCCTAGAGTGTTCCACTATGCTCATACAAGTTAAATAGAATAGTATTCAAAACCTAGACTAAGAATGCACCCTAGTCTTAAACAAACAAAAACATGATTTCCAGAAAAAGGGGGCGGGCGGGCGCTCACTTAAGGTCAGGCGGGCGCTCATTTAGCCAGTAAGTTGGCCAAAGGAAAAAGGCCAGGTGGGCGGGATCCTGGCTCGAACCGGGCGGGCGCCTGGTCTGCCTTCAGGCCGTGAAACAGAGCTGGGTTTCACCATTTTCGAACCAAAACCAAATTTCTCACAAATCAACACTCCCTACTTGATCCCCAAAGTACCCAAACAACATCTAACTTAAAGGGGACCTAAATAACACCATTTATCAATCAAAACCAATATTAAATCCAAACATTCATAACAATCACCATTTTTAACCAAAAACCCAAATAAATTCCAAATAAATTCCAAACTCAATCAAACATCAAATATAACATCTTAAGCATTATATAAACATGATATGAACATTTTAGCATACAAATGGGGGAAAAGCAACTTACTTGGAAATAATGAAATGAGACGGAATTCAAATATTTTTGGTTCCACACGATCCTATTGACGATCTAAACACATTTCATCAAATGAGCAATAAGAAAAGATGAGATGGAGAGGGTGAAAATGAAGAGAGAAGGAGGGAGTTCTTACCTTTTCTTTAACAATGGGGAAAGAGGGAGAGAGAGATTGAGTGTGCAGGAGAAAGAGAAGAGTGAGGGAGAAAGGGGAGTAGGGAGGGAGGTGTAGGATGATTAATAGAAGGTTACACCTAGGCCCCCTCTAGACCCAACTAGGAACAATTAAATCCATTTCCCCACTATCAACTAAGACCCAAAAAGTTCCATACTAGCACAAATGATAAATTAAAATGCTAGACATAAAATATTATGAGACACGAAATACACACATAATTAAATAAATAAATAAATAATTTTTATTACTAAGAAAATAGATACGGGTTTTCGGGTCGTTACAGTTAAGAGTATTGGAAGTGTTGATTTTGGGTGTATATGAATTAGTAAGATTTTGGGTTTGATTTTGGTATGAATGTGTTAAACCCAGCAGGATTTTGCCCAGCCGCGTAGACCGGGCGCCCGCCCATAAGGCCTCAGGCGCCCGCCCACTTTCCCCTTTCCTGACCCTTAGTTTCTATCATAGCCGGGCGCCCGCCCGCCCTCGTTTAAGGCGCCCGCCCGCCCTGCTTTTCTGGAAATCATTTCTTGTTTAATTTAGGTTGAATTGTATACTCGGCCTAGACTTTGGGTGCCACTCTAATTTAATTAAATAGACATGTGGGATACTCAGTGTTGAAAGTGGTTCCTTTGTGAATAATGGTGTTATGGAATTTGATCAAGGGTTGTTTGGGAATGTTTGGGCATCTTATGATGTGTTCGTGATTGTTCCAATCGGATTGATTTTGGATAAGACTTGGTCTAAGTTTTGGGTGATATCCTATAGTACTTAGAGGGTTATTCTAGAGCACACCAAGTGTTTGGTATGGGCTCTTGTTGAACTCATCTTGTTTTAATGATCATTGTTGGATGAGCTCTTTATGAGAAATTCCGTTTATCGTTATTGAACTCTCTTATGTGGAACTTCTTGTGTTCGTTGTTGTTGAACTCTTCGTGAATAACCGTTTGTAACTTTATGGTGATTGTTTGGATTGGTTCACCTTTTTGGTGATTATTTGGAATGGTTCCCTACTTCGGAATCATGAGTTGTTTAATTGAGCTAGTAATTATTACTTGGCATTTATTTGAAAGTCTAGCTGGTATTTGTAGTTGTGTCGGGCGATGGAAAAGATTATAATGGCAACGAGCGCCGAGTCCATTATAATGTTGACCATTGTTTTGCCCCATTATTTCCCTCCTCCAGATTGGCCTTGGATGTGAGATGAGCTAGCTCCTTTTTTGGGAACAGTCTAGCTATTATAAGGGGTTGCGACTTTGTGTCGTATACTCAGTTATCGTTTGGTTATTGGTTCCGGTACCGGGTTTTCTCTTCAGCTATTATGCTGCTATAGTTGGTTGGTTTATCGGCTCTTTGATGCCGCTTCTTGATGCTGTTCTTTGATGCGGCCATATCGTCATTGATCAGATTGTTATATCCTTTGTTGGGGAAACCTTGGCTCAGTATCCTTTGTTACTTGTTTATTTCCGCTGCTATCTGTTAAATGATATTTGCTACTTGCTATGTGAGATATTATTATTGTTTATTGCATCATAGCATGTCATGTAGTTGCATTAGTACTTATTGAGATTTATCTCACCCCCTTTCTTTTATCTTTGTTTTTCCTTAACCCCTCCCCCCAGGAGGAAAGGATTAGGATTTGCGGTTCGAGGAGGACGTCGAAAGGATTAAGATTTTGGGCAGGTTGTTATTGATCGGTTTGCATTATTTAAATGTATAACCTTTTGGGGGTAGTTTTACTACCGACGACGTCATTAAGATTTGTAATATTTTGTATTTTGGTGTGAGCTTGTGGAGCTTATACTAGTAGTATTTTGTTGTTGTTAAACTTGGATTTCTAAAACTTGGTTTTAAACCTTTTGGATATAAAAATGGAATTTTTATCTTCAGTATTTTGGTAATTGTGTGTTAAGTCGACGTCCAGTTCGCGTGCTCTTGGCCCGCGGGGTCGGGGTCGCGACAGTTGTTATCAGAGCTATGGTTTAGCTCTAAGTATAAGTATAGGTGGACTAGAATGACCTAGGAGGGTAGTTGTGTTCAGAGTGAGTAACGGTTGATGTTTTATGCAGGTATTTGTTCTAAATGGCTAGAAGAAGAGCTGGTGAAGGTTCTAGTGGGACTCCGAATCAGAATGATCTACGGGAAGAGAACCGTGCAATGTTTCAGGGGATGTTTGAAGCGGCGATGAAAGCAATTCATGATCAAGGGCCGAGAGAGGAACATGTAGCACCTCCACGTTATGGGTTGGAGCAGTTTTTTGAAGTTAAAGCCAAGTGAGTACGACGGTGAGCCTGATGTGAAGAAGGCCGAGCTATGGATAGAATCAATTGAGAAAATCTATGATGTTTTTGGTTGCACGGACGAGGATAGGGTTCGGTTTTCAGCTTATATGTTAGTTGGTGCTGCGGAACATTGGTGGAAGGCACTGAAGGCCAGTTGGGACGCTACTCTTGTCCCTTATGCTTGGGAGTTATTTGTGAGAAAATTCATGGAACACTTCATCCCTCTAGTGGATCAGAACCGGAAAGAGATCGAGTTCCTCAACTTGGAGCAAGGCATGTTAACAATAGCACAGTACTCGGCAAAGTTCACAGAATTAGCTAGGTATTGTGCCTACCTTGTGCGGATCGAGGAGCAGAAAGCAATGGGGTTTATCAGGGGTTTGAAGACAGCTATTAGGACACAGTTAATATCCCAGAGAATTCAACTTTTTCAGGATGCGGTGGACCATGCCTATTTGATAGAGCAAGACATTGGGGAACATAAGAGGAAGACTGAGATGGTTAACCCGAGTAAGCAAGGAGGGCAGAGCAAGTCACAACCGCAACGATTGGATAACCGAGATAACTCTGGAGGGCAGCCGATAGTGAGAAATCAAGGTACAAATCAGGGGACACGAAATGGGAAAATCTGCAGTTACTGTCAGAGGGAAGGACACTCAGAAGACAAGTGTTGGAAGAAACAAGGAAAATGTGTGAATTGTGGTCAGTTGGGGCATTTTGTGAGGGATTGTCTTAGGAGCAGATATCAACCATCCGGGAGTGACGCTGGTACTGCATAAGGTTAGAAGAGAGATACTTCAGGAAACCCTAAAGGTTCAGGATAGGGTATTTGCGATCAATCAGCACTCAACGGGTGACTCATCAGTTTCAGGAGGTATTAATTTTGTGTCGAGAGAGCGAGCGCGTGCATTTTTAGGATCATCGCATTCTCATGTTTATGTGCATTTAGTTGCATTTATTTCTCATGAGTCTTTGACTTATGTGTTGTCAGTGTCTACTCCTATGGAGGAGTGTAGGATATCTGATGGAGTCTTATGTGCTCATGTTGTGCTTAAAGGTAGATATAACTTACCTGCTAAATTTGTCATATTGCTATTATAAGGTTTTGATGTTATTTTGAGAAGGGAAATGTTATGCTTTAGTCGATTGTTGTAGGAGGATTGTTACATTCTCTATTCCTGATTTCCTAAAATCGTTTTGAGACCGTTCCTTTGGGTAGAGTTATACACATCTTTTCTTATATGGGATTTGAATATATAACTTAGGTAGGTGTCAATGGGATGTCTATACCGAATTGTTGGGTGTATGTATCATTTGTAAGATTTCTATTTTCTTCTGAATAGTGCCTAGTTTTTGGAGAGGGACTTGGGTTAAATTGAGTTGTCATGATACAAGGTGGTAGTGCTAATAATTAGATCAATATCCATATTGTATCGGTTGGGTTATAAGAGCTGAGGATTCAATTGAGGATTTCTTGATAGGAGATTTTTGTTTACTTTTAGTACATCTACGTGAGCGCATCGGAATTAGTTAGTATGAAGAAATGCATGATTTGCTATGAGTGACTAGTATATTGTGGAAGTTATAATCATTAATGGTGGTAAGCGCGTTAAGTTTGAAAGGACTAAGCACATTTTGAGAGGGCAAGAATTTCTCAAATTGTATTCAAGGCATTTTGAGTTTTAGTTAAATGGTTATTTTATGGTTCTAAATCTTTTCTTGGTGGCGTTTCTCGATTTGGATTAAGGGTATGCGAAGGAAGTTGAGTATAAATACTTGGGCATATTAAAGAGTACTATGATTTGATAGCGGGTCAGTTGGAGTGTAGCTAGCCAATTGGTTTATTATGATGGTAGTACGATTGGGCCTAAGTATCATCGAGATTATAAATGTATATGTGGAAGACTAAGGTAGGTTAGCCATTGAAGATCTAGGAATTGCTAAGTTTCCTTGGGGTGTATAAACACGGATTATCAATTTAAAAAGGGAGTTAGAGGAAATTCCTTGGAGACAAAATTTGGATTGTTTTACGGACTACCGAGTGTTTGTAATTGTTTTAGGCTTTCAAAGATTTGGAGTAATGAGATGATGAAACTATAGCGTGGATTAAGTAAACACTTTGTATTAAAATTTTGGGCTTACATTGTACCTCTAGTTTAAGGTGCCATCTAAGGTGAAAACACTATAATGGAAATCCTTGGAGATATAGCCACTTTGGTGAATATTGTGGGGACGGAGAATTTCTTTAGCTTTCCATATTTTAAGAAGCTGATTTAGCTCGAGATGGTTTAATGTTTTGAATCTCTGGGGAGTAATACTAAGTATGCGGTTTACAAATGGAAGTATCCTTGCAGCGTAATTAAGTTTATGAAATGAGATAAGCTTGTAGTATCTCGAGAGTTACATTTAGGAGAAATTTGGATTCTTCAATCTCGAATATGGATTTTAATTAGTAGGGAAGGTAATGATTGAAGGAAGTTAAGTACGAGAGGTTGTTATGTCGTAAGCACTATTTAAGGTTACCACGCGGTGGTTTAGAATGGACGATTGAGGAATTTGGGAAATGGTGGAATTAGCGTATCCGTGGCTATTTGATCTTTCGGGTAAGTAATTTAAAATTCGGGATGAATTTTCTTTTAAGGTGGAGTGAATGTCACTACCCAAAAACCCGCCTCTATTTTCTTAGTAATAAATATTTAATTATTTATTTATGGATTATTTATTTATTTAAATTATTTATTTATTTAAATATTTATGTGTGCATTTGTGTTTCATGATGTAGTCGTGCCTAGCATTTAATTGGTTAATTGGGATAGTGTAGAGTGTTGGGTCTTAAATGTTAGTGGGGAGTATAAGATTATTGTGTTAGTGTGTAGGGGAGGGGTCTATGGGTAAATTCTTTAAATCATCCTACTTACTCCCTCCATCACCCCTCTCCTCCCTCACTCCCTCATTTCCCCAGCACACTTCCTCTCTCTTTTCCTCCATTGTAGAAGGTAAGTTTCTCTTCTCATTCTCTCTTCTTTTTAGTCATCTTCCTCCCATTATTTCTCATTGCTCATTCTTTGAAAAATGTTTAGATCGTTGTTAGGATCGTAGAGAACAAAGAAATTTCGAATTCCGTTAACTTTGATAAAATCCAAGTAAGTTACTTTCCCCCCCATTCTTATGCTAAAATGTTCATCTTTAGCTTATGTAATGCTTTAGTTCATATATATGTCATTTTGGTTGAGTTTAGAAATTATTTGGAATTTATTTGGATTTTTGGTTAAAAGTTGTGATAATATGAATGTTGAGATTAAATCTTGATTTGTGTGGTTAAATGTTGTTATCTAGGTCTCCTAGAAGTTCATATCTTGTTTTAGTACATTGTTAAGAGTATTGGAAGTGTTGATTTTGGGTGTATATGAATTAGTAAGATTTTGGGTTTGATTTTGGTATGAATGTGTTAAACCCAGCAGGATTTTGCCCAGCCGCGTAGACCGAGCTCCCGCCCACAGGCGCCCGCCCACTTTCCCCTTTCCTGAGCCTTAGTTTCTGTCATAGCCGGGCGCCCGCCCGCCCTCGTTTAAGGCACCCGCCTGCCCTGCTTTTCTGGAAATCATTTCTTGTTTATTTTAGGTTGAATTGTATACTCAGCCTAGACTTTGGGTGCCACTCTAATTTAATTAAATAGACATTGTGGGATACTCTAGTGTTGAAAGTGGTTCCTTTGTGAATAATGGTGTTATGGAATTTGATCAAGGGTTGTTTAGGAATGTTTGGGCATCTTATGATGTGTTCGTGATTGTTCCAATCGGATTGATTTTGGATAAGACTTGGTCTAAGTTTTGGGTGATATCCTATAGTACTTAGAGGGTTATTCTGGAGCACCAAAGTGTTTGGTATGGGCTCTTGTCTTGAACTCGTCTTGTTTTAATGATCATTGTTGGATGAGCTCTTTATGAGAAATTCCGTTTATCGTTATTGAACTCTCTTATGTGGAATTTCTTGTGTTCGTTGTTGTTGAACTCTTCGTGAATAACCGTTTGTAACTTTATGGTGATTGTTTGGATTGGTTCACCTTTTTGGTGATTATTTGGAATGGTTCCCTACTTCGGAATCATGAGTTGTTTAATTGAGCTAGTAATTATTACTTGGCATTTATTTGAAAGTCCAGCTGGTATTCGTGGTTGTGTCGGGCGATGGAAAAGATTATAATGGCAACGATCCGAGTCCATTATAATATTGACCATTGTTTTGCCCCATTATTTCCCTCCTCCAGATTGGCCTTGGATGTGAGATGAGCTAGCTCCTTTTTTGGGAACAGTCTAGCTATTATAAGGGGTTGCGACTTCGTGTCGTATACTCAGTTATCGTTTGGTTATTGGTTCCGGTACCGGGTTTTCTCTTCAGCTATTATGCTGCTATCGTTGGTTGGTTTATCGGCTCTTTGATGCCGCTTCTTGATGCTGCTCTTCGATGCGGCCATATCGTCATTGATCAGATTGTTATATCCTTTGTTACTTGTTTATTTCCGCTGCTATCTGTTAAATGATATTTGCTACGTGCTATGTGAGATATTATTATTGTTTATTGCATCATAGCATGTCATGTAGTTGCATTAGTACTTATTGAGATTTATCTCACCCCCTTTCTTTTATCTTTGTTTTTCCTTAACCCCCCCCCCAGGAGGAAAGGATTAGGATTTGCGGTTCGAGGAGGACGTCGAAAGGATTGAGATTTTGGGCAGGTTGTTATTGATCGGTTTGCATTATTTAAATGTATAACCTTTTGGGGATAGTTTTACTACCGACGACGTCATTAAGATTTGTAATCTTTTGTATTTTGGTGTGAGCTTGTGGAGCTTATACTAATAGTATTTTGTTGTTGTTAAACTTGGATTTCTAAAACTTGGTTTTAAACCTTTTGGATATAAAAATGGAATTTTTATCTTCAGTATTTTGGTAATTGTGTGTTAAGTCGACGTCCAGTTCGCGTGCTCTTGGCCCGCGGGGTCGGGGTCGTGACACAGCCAGTGTCTCCAAGCGACGTGGCACGATCTCAGCCCCATCTCGCGCGCCCACCAACGATCCTCGTCAACAAGGTCCAGCCAATCAAAAGATTGGCCACGCAGCCAGTTATGCCCCCAGGCGAAAGATTTGCAATTTAGCCTTTCAGCTTGTTTTTTTAATCCAAAATTAACAAACTTAATCAATCTTGGTCTGGAAGACCACAATAATTTCCATTAATAACCAAATCAATTTATAATTGGAGGTCGGATCATCCATAAACCCCTCCTATTGAGAAAGTTATTTGGCGTAGCCCGTGCGAGCTCTAGACAATCGACGTTACCGTTTACCAAATTCTGCGATCCTGAGGACTATACCTCGCTAGGCACCGTAGTTTACCAATTTCTGCGATCCTGAGGACTATACCTCGCTAGGCACCGTAGTTTACCAATTTCTGCGATCCTGAGGACTATACCTCGCTAGGCACCGTAGTTTACCAAATTCTATGATCCTGAGGACTATACCTCGCTAGGCACCGTAGTTTACCAAATTATGCGATCCTGAGGACTATACCTCGCTAGGCACCGTAGTTTATCAAATTCTGTGATCCTGAGGACTATACCTCGCTAGGCACCGTAGTTTA
The DNA here is from genome assembly GCA_026119855.1 of Campanula takesimana. Lineage (NCBI taxonomy): Eukaryota > Viridiplantae > Streptophyta > Magnoliopsida > Asterales > Campanulaceae > Campanula > Campanula takesimana. Next base: position 1,359,923 of record JAOWBW010000222.1, read on the forward strand.
CCAAATTCTACAATCCTGAGGACTATACCTCGCTAGGCACTGCAGTTTATCAAGAAAAGTTACCATTTACCGAATTCCGCGATCCTGAGGACTATACCTCTCTAGGTACCATAGTTTTCGAGAAATTAAGCGATTATGCGCGCTCTATAGGAAGTTAGAATCTTTTCCTAATTCTGTTCTCAATTCTTAAAAAAATTCTTGTCAAATCGTGCGCATGACCTTACTTCTTTTCCCCAATAGAGTCCATCTGCAATGACTTTATTGCTCACGATTGTTCAGCCTTCATAAAGGGTAGTGTCCGTAGGATTGTTATCCCCAGCTAGAGCCTGATGTTTCGTTTCTTTTTCTTTTCTCCCCAATAGGGTCGACGCGACTTTATTTGATTGACGAATGTTTGTCTTTTCCCTGCGAAAAGATGATGTCTCTTTCTCCCCCAGCTCTCGAACTACGACCGACTTGATTCTACTTGGATACGTAGGTAGCCTGTTATAGGTTCAGCCGCTCGACCAACCTGGTCACCTCTTCTCACTCCTCCTTTGATTTGGAACTCATGTTTTAGATCGGTTCCTTCTCTTAATCGACGACCCTCCATGCCTTGCAAGAAGCGTCGACGAGGGGCTACTGTTAGTACCCAACCTGAAAATGAGTTATTAGGAATTCTAGAACTCACAAGGACCTCCCAGGTATTTACAAAATGCATAGGACTTATCCGGAATTCCCGAAAAGCCCAGATAAGAAGATATTGACGACCTGATCGGATGAGCTCCAAAGATAGACTTTATCTCCAGAGTCCAAGATGATCAGAGCATTAGGAACTGAGCCAAACACTTGGACTAGCCGCGCGGCCAGTCTAGGTTGGGCCGGGCGGTCACTTCCTCCAGGTCAGAAACCCTATAAATAGGTGACATTCAGTTCATAATTTTGACACACAATTCTCTCCCCCGAGTTTTACAGTCTAAAGTGCAGACAGAACTCTCTCTCCAAGCCTTTCTAGCAATCCCGAAGGTCCAGCGAATCTGCGCAAGAGATTCGACTTCGTTCTTGTAAAGATTGGTGAGAATTCTACATGTTTTCTTAGTTTAGATCTGATATATGCTAGTTTCATTATGTTTATACACCTATATTCATATGATTCATAACGTGTTCTTCATGTTCTTGCTAGAATTCATATTATGCTCTATATCTAGGGTAGTGATCTTCATGTTTATGTGTTATTTCATACATATGTTCATGATGTTCTTATTATTATGCTAGATCTACGGCTTATCCTGCGCAACATGCTAGATCTAATGTTTTAATCCCTATTCATAATTCATAGCCGATGATGATCCACGCGATCTAGGAACTACTTCTAAACCCTAAACTATTAGTAAATACTCCCATGTGTTGGGTTTCGATCAAACATGCGCAGCGGAATTTAGCATTTAAAATTTTGAAACCCAAAGCCTTGGATCCGTTCATATGATTAAATCAAATACAACATAAGAATAAAGGAATAAACTAACCCTTGATGGCTATCAAATTCTCTTGGTCTTTGGTGGAGGTTTGAAGACTTGATCACGATCACAAAGCTTGAACACGAACTTTGAAGATGATGATTTTCACCCTCTAGCGGTATCCACACTTCGAATGAATATCAAAGGAGCTTCTTTGATCTTGGTTGCTAGACCAAATTGTGAAACACTTTTCCACAATCAAAAGAATTATATGGAATTTATTTTGTGTATTATTTTGTTCTTCAACAAAGAATGTCTTGGAACAAAATAAACCCTCTCTCAAACTCTTTGAGACTCACAAAATCATTAGCATTGAGTGCTGGCCGAATTTTATCTTTTATACACAAGTATGACCTATTCCAAATAGGAAACTTGTGTCAAAATCCGTCCAAAATTCGTTTCCTAATCAAATTAGGAATCTGCCACCCGACAGTACTGTGCGGCCGCCCAGAACCTTCTGTGCGGTCGCACAACTATCTGAAGCAAAACTGGTACAAAATTAAGCAAAGTGTGCGGCCGCCCAGTCCATACTGTGCGGTCGCCCACTTCTCAGAATGTCCAGAATTTCCAAAATTCCAATGTAGTCCTTTTAAAGATTCGTTCTATTGTGTGTGACCCTCTAGGATTATACTAAGTTGGCAATGGGCTCAAACATGATCCCATAAGATATGATTAGGTTCTAGCAAACCGTCATACCTCCCCAAATAGTATAACTAGATACAAGTTCGCATTCCTTTAGAATATGTCACAATCCCTTTGTCCATGATGTCATTGAACACAAGTCATGGTCAAAGAGTCAATTTGTTTTGTTCAATACTTTCTCGATTCCGAATATGTTGATAATCCAAATGACATTGATCCATTGATCAATCAATTCATTTGAGTCCGGCCGAACATTTCATCAACATCATTCCTACGAGAGGCCCAAGCTTGACATCTCTCCAAGGAGGGACAAATCCATTTAGCTTATTATTCTTCCCTACGTGAATCCGATTATGCCAATCATACCCTTTATAACTACTCGGTTAAAAGTAGCGTTTGAATATGTCAAACATAATGTTCATCAAGTGGAAGACTATAATAACTTCATGTCTAAGGATTCAAATGACATAACTAATATGAGATATATGTATGACATAGACCATGACATAAATCTCATAGAGCGGGTCATGTCCAGTACCTTGTTCCAAACAAGTACCCATAAATCTAACATGATCATCCCATGATCATTTAGCCTTTATACTAGTGCTTAACAAGTACTAGGGACGGAGATTATTATAAGTAAACATGAACAACAATAATAATCAAAACATCTCTTTATTGATATGAAATAAATGATAACAATTACAACGTTTATTAAACGTGCCTAGGGCACCACTACCAACAATCTCCCACTTGCCCTAGGCCCAATCTCCCATGTATCTAATACCCATGGACCTAACATGACCATCATGTTTAGCTTGTGGAAGACCCTTTGTTAGCGGGTCCGCAACATTGTCATCAGTAGGTACTCTGCATATATTTACGTCTCCCCTATCAACGATCTCTCGAATGATATGAAAACGCCTAAGTATGTATTTCGATTTCTGATGTGCTCTTGGTTCCTTTGCTTGAGCAATAGCACCATTATTGTCGCAATAAAGGTCTATTGGATTAACAATACTAGGAACCACTTCAAGTTCAGTTATGAACTTCTTAATCCAAACAGCTTCCTTTGCAGCATCCGATGCAGCAATATACTCAGCTTCTGTTGTAGAATCAGCGGTTGTACTTTGCTTGGAACTCTTCCAGCTTACAGCTCCACCATTTAACATAAACACAAATCCCGATTGCGATCGGCTATCATCTTTGTCGGTTTGGAAGCTTGCATCCGTGTAAGCATTTACAACGAGATCATCTTCCATTCCTCCATAGACCAAAAACGAGTCTTTAGTTCTTCTCAAGTACTTAAGAATCGCTTTTACAGCTATCCAGTGATTTTCGCCAGGGTCGGATTGGTATCTACTTGTCATGCTCAAAGCATAAGATACATCCGGCCTAGTACAAATCATGGCATACATGATGGACCCAATTGCCGAAGCATATGGAACATCATTCATTTTCTCACCCTCATCTTTTGTCTTAGGACATTGAGTCTTGCTTAGAGAAACTCCATGTAACACGGGCAAGGTTCCTCTCTTAGAATTTTCCATACAGAATCTTCTAATGACCTTGTCAATGTATGTACTTTGGCTTAAACCAAGTAGCCTCCTTGATCTATCTCTATAGATCTTAATGCCAAGAATATATGCGGCTTCACCCATATCTTTCATTGCGAAGCACTTTCCTAACCAAGTCTTCACAGACTGAAGTGTAGGAATGTCGTTTCCAATGAGCAATATGTCATCCACGTATAAAACAAGGAAAAGCACTATGCTCCCACTAATCTTCTTGTATACACAAGGCTCATCTTCGTTCTTGATGAAACCAAACTCTTTGACTGATTCATCAAAATGGAGATTCCAACTCCTAGAAGCTTGCTTCAATCCATAGATGGATCTCTGCAATTTGCATACCTTAGAATTTTGTTCAAAACCTTCTGGTTGTGTCATATACACATCCTCTTGTAGTTTTCCATTCAGGAAAGCGGTTTTGACGTCCATCTGCCATATTTCATAGTCATGATATGCGGCAATGGCAAGCAAAATTCTTATAGACTTGATCATTGCTACGGGTGAAAAGGTCTCATCATAGTCAATACCATGAACTTGCCTATAACCTTTCGCTACAAGCCTAGCTTTGTAAGTATGCACCTTCCCATCCATGTCAGTCTTCTTCTTGAAGACCCATTTGCATCCTATGGTTTTTACACCTTCGGGCGCCTCAATCAAATTCCAAACTTGATTGTCTTGCATGGATTGCAATTCGGATTCCATGGCTCCAAGCCACTTGTCCGAATCAGGAGAAGACATCGCCTCTTGGTAGGTTGACGGTTCATCATTCTCAATGATTTCCATGTCATTACTATCCGTTACGAGAAATCCATATCTCTCAGGCTCGGATCGTAACCTACTAGATCTGCGAGTTGCTTGTGTATTTTGAACAGGTTCCACAACTCCTTGTGGTTCTTGTTCTTGTTCCACTATTGGTTCAATGTTATTTTCTGGGTCTCGAATTTCTTCAAGATTTATTTTACTCCCACTGATTTCTTTAGAGAGAAACTCTTTCTCTAGAAAGATACCAGTTCGGGCAACAAACACTTTGTTGTCCTCTCTGTTGTAAAAGTAATATCCTTTAGTTTCCTTAGGATATCCCACGAAAATACATTTATCAGATTTGTGTGCTAGTTTGTCAGAGATAAGTCTCTTAACATAAACTTCGCAACCCCAAATCCTCATGAAAGATAAACTAGGTTTCTTTCCACTCCACATCTCATATGGAGTCTTTGGAACCGATTTAGTTGGAACTTGATTTAGTGTGAAAGCAGCGGTTTCTAGGGCGTAACCCCAAAAGGATATTGGAAGATCAACTTGACTCATCATTGATCGAACCATGTCTAACAAAGTCCGATTTCTCCTCTCAGACACACCATTCCATTGTGGTGTTCCGGGCGGAGTCAATTGTGAAACTATTCCACAATTCTTTAGATGATCATCAAATTCTTGACTTAAGTATTCACCACCTCGATCTGATCGAAGTGCCTTTATACTTTTGCCAAGTTGTTTTTCTACTTCATTTTGAAATATTCTAAATATCTCAAATGCCTCACTTTTATGTTTCATTAGGTAAACATACCCAAATCTACTATAATCATCAGTGAAGGTTATGAAGTATTGAAATCCTCCCCTAGCATTGCTACTTAATGGTCCGCATACATCGGAATGTATCAACCCCAATAAGTCGCTTGCCCTTTCACCCAACTTGGTAAAAGGTGTCTTAGTCATTTTTCCAAGAAGACACGACTCACAAGTATCATATGACTCTAAGTCACATGAACCCAAAAGTCCGTCCCCATGGAGTTTTGAGATACGCTTCTCATTAATATGACCAAGACGGCAATGCCACAAATAAGTATGATTTACATCATTAGGTTTAGATTTCTTATTTACATGATAGACATTATTTTCATTCTTGACATCCAAGATATAAAGGCCATTAAATGAATTAGCAATACCATAAAGCATATCATTTAAATAAATAGAAAATTTCTTATTCTCAATAAGAAACTTAAAACCTTCATTATCCAAACAAGAAATTGAAATAATATTTCTGCTTAAATCCGGAACATAATAACAATTGTTCAAAACAAGAATTAATCCGGAAGGTAAAGTGACTTCATAAGTCCCTACGGCTAATGCAGCAACTCTTGCTCTATTTCCCACACATAGATCTACTTCACCTTCTTTAATCAGTCTCCTATTCTTTAGTCCCTGCACATTTAGACAAATGTGAGAACCACATCCGGTATCCAATACCCAAGAATCAGTGGTAGAAAGGAGAATATCTATCATATAGATACCTGAAGTCGACGCAGCCTTGCTGCTCTTCTTATTCTTTTGCTCTTCCAAGAAATCCTTGCAATTACGTTTCCAATGACCAATTTCTTGACAATGGAAACAGATTGCATCATTTTGTGAATCAGGTTTTGCCTCAGAAGCCTTGGCAACCTTTGCCTTGCTTATCTTGGGTTTGACAACTTTTGCCTTACCCTTTCCTTTGGCATTAGCCTTCTTCCCTTCATGAACCAAAAGCACGGGAGAACCTTTCTCCACAATTTTCATCTCTGCAGTTTTGAGCATCCCATGCAACTCAGAGAGATTCTTATCCATTCCATGCATGTTATAATTCATCACAAACTGATTATAACTCTTAGGCAATGAATTAAGAATGAGATCCATGGCTAGCTCCAATGGGATTGGATAGCCAAGTTTCTCAAGGTGCTCTACATAACCTTTCATTTTAAGAAAGTGAGGACTCACTTGTTGCCCTTCATTCATTTTACACGTAGTGAATGCAACAATGGTCTTGTACCTCTCTTGCCTAGCTTGCTCTTGAAACATGGTTCTCAACTCCACGCCTATCTCATGGGCTTCCAAATGTTCCAAACTTTGTTGGAGTTTTGAACACATAGCAGCAAGCATGAGACAACTTACATCTCTAGAATCATTACGATGTTTCTTGTAATTGTCTCTTTCTACCCTAGGGGCAGTAGGCGGTGGTTCAGCGGGGAGAGGCCCATCGAGAATGTACAACTTATATTCTTGCCTAAGAACGATTCTTATGCTACGGATCCAATCCATAAAGTTGGTACCATTCTCTTCGAGCTTATCCTTCTCAAGGATCGATCGCAACGACATTGATTGAGTGTTATTAGTCATTATCTACAAATATGCAAAATTTCCAAAATTTAATAAGTACCGATTTTCATTAAAGAGATAAATAATGTATTTTAAACAAAATACTCCCACTAAATTATATAACCTTCTTATACATCCAATGTATAATATAATTTAATTGGGTTGAGATCCCGCTTTAATCTAATTTTGAGTACGCTTTGGCGCACCGCTCAAAATTAAATCAATTAGGTAGACAACTCTTGTCAATCATATCTCATATGACTCTCAGTTCTTTTCATGAGATTCTTTAAGAAATCCAATTTCAAAAAACATGTTAAATCTCATCTTTGCCTTAAGCCCAAAACTGTTTTGACGCTTAATTAAGTCCAACCATTTTAAACGCATAGGAAACTCTTATTCACTCATCTTGCTCAAACATGAATAAAATCAATGCACCTCGCTTTGGCGAGCCCACATAAAATTACTCATGTATAAACAAGTGTTTTAATCATGGCATGGCAAAAGGACTTAAAACTTTCTTTGAAGGTTCATCACATATAGCATATAACACATTTATGAGCACATAATATAAACATGTTATACATCAAGTTTAACCACTAAATTAATCTCCATTAATTTAAGCATGGTATTTATGTGTCATTAGTTTCTCTATAATTATGAGGATGAGACTATTTCAACTTCGGTTATTATTTCCAAATCAAGACAACAAGAAGTGCGGTCGAACTAAGCCATCAGGCAACCACAATCCCGCACTAATTCAAGAAACCAAGAAAGTAGTCCATGTGGCCGAAACTAAGCAATAGATGGTCTCGATGAACGTAGGCCAATTGCATTCACAATTCCACATGGATCTCCAAACTTTGAATCAAGAACTTTGTTTCTCAATTTTAGCAATTATGAACTCTTCATAATTCTAACTTCGTTTTATCTTTGAAACTTTGATTGCGATTAATTTTGGGAAACACAATCTCGATGAACGCAGATTAGCCATCCAAAACTTGAACCAATCTAGGAATCACAAGATTAAAACAAATAGGAAAATCAAACCCCAAAATCCACACACAAACCAACTACCCAAAATCCATTCCAGATCAGTAAGTCTGGACTGGTTCTGTTACTGGTTTTGTTGAATTTTTCGAAAAATTCCAGATTCTGTTTTTCAACCAAAATCGGACCTTCTGATCCCCTTGTGCGGCCGCCCAAAAACCCCTGTGCGGTCGCCCAAAACTGTGCGGCCGCCCAAGGCGTTTTGTGCGGTCGTCCGGTGCCATCAGAATGTGCAGAATTTTCAAAGTTCGAAAATTTTGTCTCAAAATTGTTTTTCCCCGATTATTAAAACTTTGATCCAATCAAAAATTAATAATCAACAATTCTGAATCCACCATAATTTATTTATTGCGATTGAATCGTGCGATTAAAGTTGCAAAACAATAAACCACATAAAATCACATAACACATAAACATCACATATTCCAATATTCTCATCATGCAAGGCACATAAACAATTTATATACACATAACATGATCCAAGTATTGAATTAATCAACATGAACGGGGCTCTGATACCACTGTTGGGTTTCGATCAAACATGCGCAGCGGAATTTAGCATTTAAAATTTTGAAACCCAAAGCCTTGGATCCGTTCATATGATTAAATCAAATACAACATAAGAATAAAGGAATAAACTAACCTTTGATGGCTATCAAATTCTCTTGGTCTTTGGTGGAGGTTTGAAGACTTGATCACGATCACAAAGCTTGAACACGAACTTTGAAGATGATGATTTTCACCCTCTAGCGGTATCCACACTTCGAACGAATATCAAAGGAGCTTCTTTGATCTTGGTTGCTAGACCAAATTGTGAAACACTTTTCCACAATCAAAAGAACTATATGGAATTTATTTTGTGTATTATTTTGTTCTTCAACAAAGAATGTCTTGGAACAAAATAAACCCTCTCTCAAACTCTTTGAGACTCACAAAATCATTAGCATTGAGTGCTGGCCGAATTTTATCTTTTATACACAAGTATGACCTATTCCAAATAGGAAACTTGTGTCAAAATCCGTCCAAAATTCGTTTCCTAATCAAATTAGGAATCTGCCACCCGACAGTACTGTGCGGCCGCCCAGAACCCTCTGTGCGGTCGCACAACTATCTGAAGCAAAACTGGTACAAAATTGAGCAAAGTGTGCGGCCGCCCAGTCCATACTGTGCGGTCGCCCACTTCTCAGAATGTCCAGAATTTCCAAAATTCCAATGTAGTCCTTTTAAAGATTCGTTCTATTGTGTGTGACCCTCTAGGATTATACTAAGTTGGCAATGGGTTCAAACATGATCCCATAAGATATGATTAGGTTCTAGCAAACCGTCATACCTCCCCAAATAGTATAACTAGATACAAGTTCGCATTCCTTTAGAATATGTCACAATCCCTTTGTCCACGATGTCATTGAACATAAGTCATGGTCAAAGAGTCAATTTGTTTTGTTCAATACTTTCTCGATTCCGAATATGTTGATAATCCAAATGACATTGATCCAATCAATTCATTTGAGTCCGGCCGAACATTTCATCAACATCATTCCTACGAGAGGCCCAAGCTTGACATCTCTCCAAGGAGGGACAAATCCATTTAGCTTATTATTCTTCCCTACGTGAATCCGATTATGCCAATCATACCCTTTATAACTACTCGGTTAAAAGTAGCGTTTGAATATGTCAAACATAATGTTCATCAAGTGGAAGACTATAATAACTTCATGTCTAAGGATTCAAATGACATAACTAATATGAGATATATGTATGACATAGACCATGACATAAATCTCATAGAGCGGGTCATGTCCAGTACCTTGTTCCAAACAAGTACCCATAAATCTAACATGATCATCCCATGATCATTTAGCCTTTATACTAGTGCTTAAAAAGTACTAGGGACGGAGATTATTATAAGTAAACATGAACAACAATAATAATCAAAACATCTCTTTATTGATATGAAATAAATGATAACAATTACAACGTTTATTAAACGTGCCTAGGGCACCACTACCAACACCATGATCAATAACTCTCCCATGATGAATATGATGACCACACATTGATCTTATCAATGGTATAATCATTATTCTAGGATGTGATCATCTTGTATGATTCTTTCTCCTCCCTCCTCATTATGCATGATCCCCTCTTCTTCTCTCTATTCCGATTATGTGCGAACTACATCGACCTGAGCTTCTCATCACGAGAGGAACGTACGCAATCTTCGGATCCGGTCTCAATCACTAACACACTACTAACACATTCATCATGATAGAAAGTCCGATCTATCGGGCGATAGGAGTGCTAACTTGATATTCTTATCTTGTCGTAACTTGACCCCCGAACCCTCTCTATTAGCTGTTTCTCAATGTTTTAGCTCGATAAAATCAACGTGGCGACTCTTAATAAGTTAAATTCCAACTTGAATATCCTAATCCCATAGAAAAGATAAATAAAAGAAATACTTCCCGTGCGTCGCCCGCATTCGGAAAGGGGCATTCACAAGAGGGAGGATGGCACGGGCCTTTGATAAGAAGGTGAGGCCCCAGGAAATCCGGGTAGGAGATTTGGTTCTCAAGGAAAAACCCCTAGGGAGGTCTAACCCTGATGGAAAATGGGAGCCCGTATGGATTGGCCCCTTTGTGGTACAAGAAATTTTCTCAGGAGGTGCAATGAGACTTGCGGATTTGGATGGTAATCCTTTCATGCACCCGGTCAACGGTGACAAGCTCCGTCGCTACTTCATTTAAAAAAAAATGTGCCAAAAGAATATACCCACCAAGATTGAAAACCCATTTGGTCGGTTGTGAGGATTCCCCCCCCCCTCGGGGCAAAAACGGGTTCGTTCGAGGAAGAAAAGCCAAACACGTGTAACTTCACAAACTTAACGGAGTCGCCACATTTGTTAACTTTTAACCCAACAAATGAAAATGGTTAGAGATTTATGAGTTCGGAGGTCAGGTTACGGCTTGGGAAGAGTTTTACGTCACCCAAGCCGCCTCAGACAAAGCCGAGTCTCCCTTGTGTTTGTTAACGAAAAGTGCATGTGTGTGTGTGTATTTAACGAAAAACTGCAAAGTTAACTGGTTATCGGTTTTAACAGAACAAAATGGGTTCATTTGTACAGATCTTGACAAAACAAGGCAGAAAAGAAAAATCATCCCTCTGACCCAACCCAGCCGTACGGCTATACAAGGTCTTCCCAGGGATTTTACAGTTTGTCCAGAAAATGTCCAGTTTCAGGCAGAAACAAAGCATTCTGCTGAAACTGGACTGAACTGTTTATTTTCAGTTTGCATTTTAACAAACAAGCTTTGATTGACATCATTCCTATGCTCATTAATCACTAAATGGACCCTAAATACATGGACTTGGGTGTGATTAAGGCAATCATTGGAGAAAAATTAGAAAAGGTGATGAAAGTGGCCTTTGAGCCAAGATGGCCATTTTGATGAGTAAAGATGCAAACTTTACCATCAAAATGGGATCTTCATCAAGATTAAACCTTTAGGGACAACAAAATGACATAAAGATTGAATCTTTATGACCCAAATGTGGGATTTTGGGCTAAATCAAGGTTGGGATGATAAAGATTGGAACTTTATCACCCAACATGATCATCATGGCCAAATATGAACAATATTGACATAAAGATGCATGCTTTCACCATAAAAAATGGATCATCAAGCTATTTAAAGATAAGAAACTAACAAATCATAATCTTCTTTAGGTTTTAACCCTTTATCACATACATGGATGTGAAGGCACCTTGAATCATCTCATGATTTGGTTCCAAGATACATATAACAAGAATATAAGGTGCTTGAAAGGACAAGATTTGCAATATAAAAGTGCTTGACAAGGGCAAGGCTTGAAATGCATGTAAATAAATAACATGAATAAGAACAAAAGAGTTTGAGATGGAGAGAATATGGGGAGAAGGAGGCTTCACCTATGGTGGTTATGGCCTATCTTTCTCTCTTTTCACTCAAGTATTTGGTGGTGTTTCACTCAGATTGTATTTCTGCAGAGTTTCACCTATAAAACTATGTTTCTCCTCTCTTGAAATGATCAGCAAGGGTCTCAATTTACAAGGACTGAGGGTGCCTAAACCAGTCGTACGGCTAGGCCCTTCCCGCGTCTAAACCATCCGTACTGCTCAGCCTGGCGAGCTTCTGGATTTTTTCAATTTTAATTCCAGAGTAGTCCTGGAATTTTCAGTTTATCATAGTGAGGTCCCAGCCTATCAGTTTATCCCTGAATGGTGCTAAGAGTTCCTTTAAGTTGGTCGATTTCAGATTGGGGTACTTACAGATCCCCTCGGCAACATCGCTTTAGAAAAGCGGGTTGTCGATAAAAATAAGCATCCCAATCTGATGGGAGGACGGCTTGACCAATTTGGTTATGTGGCTGGACCTAGAGGTATAGGATTCCTACGTATCCCTGTTTGCGGGGAATCAAGCCTAACTTAGTTCAGAAAAGGAGAGAAGTTTTAAGGCTATCCAAAGCTAAGGGCTAGGCAGATATCTGTGATCCTTTCCTAGGGGAACGGGCATGACTCTTGGCGAGTTCAGAGGCGGGACATGATCAACTTGGCTCTATGGAGAGGGTTGACTTACACAAGGACGCGTGACTCTCGGTGGGTCAGAGGCGAGACATGGTCAACTTGGCTCTATGGAGAGGGTTGACTTACAAGGAAGCGTGACTTTTGGTGAGTCAGAGGCAGGACATGGTCAACTTGGCTCTATGGAGAGGGTTGACTTACAAGGCAAAGGCGTGACTCTCGGGGTCAGAGGCGGGACATGGTCAACTTAGCTCTATGGAGAGGGTTGACTTACCGGGACATGGTCAATTTGGCTCTATGGAGAGGGTTGAATTACATAAGGAAGCGTGACTCTTAGCAAGGCATAGGCGGGACATGGTCAACTTGGCTCTATGGAGAGGGTTGACTTACACAAGGAAGCGTGACTCTTGGCGAGACAGAGGCAGGATATGGTTAACTTGGCTCTATGGAAGGGGTTGACTTACCGGGACATGATCAACTTGGCTCTATGGAGAGGGTTATCTTACTCAGACATGGTCAACTTGGCTCTATAGAGAGGGTTGACTTACTCAAGGAAGTGTGACCCTTGGAGAGGCAGAGGTGGGACATGGTCAACTTGGATCTATAGAAAGGGTTGACTTACCGGGACATGGTCAACTTGGCTCTATGGAGATGGTTGACTTACATAAGTAAGCGTGACTCTTGGCGAGGCAGAGGTGGGATATGATCAACTTGTCTCTATGGAGAGGGTTGACTTACCGGGACATGGTCAACTTGGCTCTATGGAGAGGGTTGACTTACACAAGGAAGCGTGACTCTTAGCGAGGCAGAGGTGGGACATGGTCAACTTGGCTCTATGGAGAGGGTTGACTTACACAAGGAAGCATGACTCTTGGCGAGACAGAGGCGGGACATGGTCAACTTGGCTCTATGGAGAGGGTTGACTTATAAGGACATGGTCAACTTGACTCTATGGAGGGGGTTGACTTACAAGGACATGGTTAACTTGACTCTATAGAGAGGGTTGACTTACGGGGACATGGTCAACTTGGCTCTATAGAGAGGGTTGACTTACGGGGACATGGTCAACTTGGCTCTATGGAGAGGGTTGACTTACAGGGGTGGTCTTACGTCATTTTGGACTGCCGGGACAATGGTTTTTTTAACCTAAAATGAGCACTCTGGGGGACTAAGGTTAAGGCTTGGATTTGGTCAACTCTACACTACGAGGTGGTTGACACATTTTTTTGACACCGGGGAGAGCCTAGGGGCAACCTTTAAGACACATTGTGGACAAAAAAGTCCAATACTTTGGAAAAATAATTTTGAGGGGAGATCAAAAGCATTTTGCTTGAAACATTGTTTTTGACAAATGATGCCAAATGACCAAATTTGGAAATGCTTATTACTAAAGGCAAATCATTTTAACAAAGTGTGTTAGTCAAATTTTTGATTTTAACCTAACCGTGAGGTTTGTTATGCATAAGGTCCTTTTGATTTTGTCTATTTGTTGATAAGTGGCTGGTCGTAGGAAATTTGCTCGTCACCATTGTGGGGTAGCCCCAATGTCATCTTTATCGTTGATGTCGGAGTAGCCCCATGTCCTTGTTATCGTTGACGTGGAGGTAGCCCCAATGTCCTTGTTGTCGTCGATGTGGAGGTAGCCCCAATGTCTTCCTTCGACTTTTAATGTTGACGTGGACCCGTTGTCGTCTTTCGGCTTTTGAAGTGAGGCTAGGAATCCATCCCTTTTCATGACGCACCATTTCTTTTGCCTAGGCCACCCTTTCGAGTTTTCAACCTAGCGGGCATCTCTTTTGCGTCTTTTATGGCATACCCTGTTTTTTTGCCTAGGCCACCCTTACGGGTTTTCAACCTAGCGGGCTACTTTTTTTGTGCCTTTTTCTTTTTTTATGAGTGATCCAGCCGACTCGATAGAACGGGGACTTTAAAGTATTTTTCTTGGAGGAAACATGCAAGGGCATTTTATTTGGGAGAGAGTCCCTTTATGTTGGTGAGCTCTTTGAGCAATGTATCATGAAATGGAAGGAAGCCCTTGCTTGACAGAATATAAGTGTTTAGCTCTTTCCTAAGATGTAGAGGAGAAGACTTGTCGAGACATTTGAAATTTTCCTTAGTTAATACCATCAAAATGATTGCTTGAATGGACCATGTTTATTATTAAGTCAAGATTATAACAAGCAATTAGCCTTACCATGTATAAATGTTATGATCAATTGAGATTAAGATTCGATCAATAGCAATATCGGGAGAAGAAGGTGTGTCTGGGACATCGGTCATTGATGGGACCGAGGGGAGAAAACTTGGTCATTTTAAGAGGACCACTGTTTGATGGTTTTGTTTCATGCTATGACCGGACCCGAAGGTTGCCTATGTTTCCCTCAGTTTGAGGAGCTCAGGTCGCTGTAGTTTGGCCATGTGAGCTGAAGTCGGTGTCCTTTTGAAGGATGTTGTTGCTCTTTTGATGTAGATCTCTTGGTGGCGAACTCCTTGGGATGGACCCCTTTTGAGGTGAACCCTTTTTGGTGTGAACTCCTTTTGAGATGAATGGGCCCTTTTGAGGTGAGTCCCTTCTTGGTTGTCTTTTGAGATAGACTTCCTTTCTTGCAAACCCTTGGAGACGGACTTTTGCGGTGAACTTGGTGAGCTTTTAAGGCAGACTTCCTCTTCGCATATATTCATTTCCTTTTCTCTTCTCATTTCATTTTTTTAGGAGAGGGGAAACATTAGCCCCAACTTGCTATCTTGGACATTGGCTCATTTATAGCCTCTTGGTGGAATGTCTGTCACTTCTCGCTTCGACTTTGAGGATCCGGGAAGTCCCTTGCTCGGTTGCGCATGTGCGATCACGGTCGAATCTTGGTGGTTGAGCAACAACATCCTTGCCTTTTCATTATCTCAGGACGCCTTTGATGTGCATCGAGAAGTTGTATCGGAAAGGTGTATCGGGTTGTGTATCGGGGATGTATATCTGGGAAGGCTTGCCATTAATGGTTTCTTCATGCCAATTGATCACAACATTTATTCACATCAAGATTAATTGTTTGCATTTAGCATTTTTATTCGTGTTAGGTCCATTCGTCCTTAATGAGTCGTCATTGACTAGTATGCTTAGAAGTCAATTCATCATTTTCGGGACGTAGCAATCAATTGATAATAACAAGCAAGGCAATTTCAAGAGTAAATGTATATTGCAAATAATGTCTCAAGTCTAAAGAGAAGAGAAGGAAAATGACTCTTTTATTTAGATAACTTTGTACATACATGTCCAAGTACGGATCTTTACAAAAATAAAAAGACACAGTCCGGGACGGACTTTGATGAAAGTCTAGATCCTACGAGGTTGGAAGACTCACATTTTTTTTAAGGGATGGGCTCCCATGAGGCAAGATGATCCATTTTCTTCCTCAGTTGTTGGAGGGGTTGTCGACGGCATATTCCATGTCTTCCATGGGGAACTCGGGTTCCGTGTCATCGGGAAATATGTCGCGAGGTCTCCATTTGGCATGGCGTTGTAATTTCCGGATTAGTCTACTCGTGAGTTGGGAGTTTGCTTTGGGCTATCTCCTTTTGGTGATTTCCTTTCAAGGTGCGTAATCTCCGTGCATTGAATTCGGCGAGAGTATGGATTTCCCTTTGATATAACCACCTTTGACCTTCCGAAGCTCGGGCTTCTTCTTGTAGACGGTGTCCCAATTGTTTGATCTCATTGCTCATGTGGATGGTTGTCTCGGATGCCAATTCAGATGTGGGCTCCTTGGTCAATGTTTCCAATGGACAGAACCGCGAAGGACTTTTAGCATATTAAACCTCAAGGTGAAATTATAACCATGATTTGAGAAAAATGCTTCATAATCGGATTAGCCTTTTAGGAAAAACTTGATCTTTTATTTTAAGAAAACTCTTTTTTTTTTAAGACACACTTTTGTTTTGAGTGAAAGACTCACGCACATTTTATGCAAACTTTTGACAAGTTAATAATAATAATAATCTTATTAAGAAAACTGACAATGGATTCTGAATGGTTACCACATGGCATCAACTAGGGAGTCGAGACTCTAACTAAACCTAACAGATATCTTTTCTTAAGGGCTCATCACACATCCCAACAATGGACTTCGACTCTTCCTAAGGAGAGGTTGATGGAAGGGGTTTTGAAACTTCATCCTCTGTTATGGCAACCACGGCACCATTCATTCCCCAACCCGGGGCATTTAGCCCTTCAGACATTTTCTGTGCCACTGATCCTTTCCAAACACGTTCCGCCATTTCGGCTTTGCTGATTTTAGGAACCACCACCTTGGACACTGATTTTGTCAACTTTCCCAAAACAGGCTCTCCCCCTTTGGGCATGATGACTTTTCCAATCACGGGCTCCTTTTCCTTGGGGCAGATATCACTCCATTTATCGACCATCGGGGAGGCCATGAGATTAGATTCTGTGAACTTAAGCATGTTGATACTCGTGTTATTGGTTGTATCGGGGGCGTGGGGGCGTTCAAGCTTTCCCTCCTTAATCAAATCCAGAATGACGCGTTTTACAACAGAGCACTCATCGGTGTTGTGTCCGTGATAATTGTGAAAGGCACATCTCTTACTCTTGTCAAAGTGTTTCTCGAGGTTCCTGGGTTGGTAGTTAACAAGAGGCTTTGCGAGGCCTTGCTTAACCAATCCCTCAAATACCTTGCTTATGGGCATTCCGAAATCCTCGAACCTTACGAAATGGAGCTTGGGTTGGCGTTTGGAGTTTCTTTTATCTTTGACTGAAACGTGGTGGTGATGAGAATTACTGCCGCTCGAGACAAGGGGTTCCATTTGCTTTCTCTTTCCCAATAACTTACCTGGCTATGATGCAACATGAAGATTTCGGGGAAGTGCGTGGTTGTAGGCATACTCATAATCTCGGTTGCTCACAGGAATGTACATCGAAGGCATGCAATGAGCTTGTGGTCCAAAAGGTCTCAGACTGTAGCAATGATACGGGTCTCCGTGGAATCCAATGGTTGATCGAGTATCCACATATGGTGACTGAGTCCTTGGGATTTGATTGGCGATTTCGAACTGAAAAGGAGTATAATTAGGAAGATATCGTGGGAGTGATAGTTGAGGCATTATCGATGTGAATGGTGAGACATGAGTGTTTTGAGTGTATTGTATTCGGGGATTTATGGGAGGTAACCAATAGGGAATGTTGGATCCGGGGTGAGGCGGAGTGCAGGGAGCTTGAGTAGGAGGTAAGCTTGGAGTGGGAGGTAAGCTTTGAGTGGGAGGTAAGCTTTGAGTGATGGTATGTTGAGATAGAGAATGGGGGGATTTGGTGTTTTCACAAGGTTGAGGGGGCGGGGTTTGGTTGCGATTTGGAGGTTGGGTGATTTCAACCTCTTCCTCATGTTCGACAATCTCAATGAAGGACCCATCAGTTTGAAACAAAATCTTAACACCTTTTTGTTTCATCGACTCAACAAACTGATCCCGTGCTTTTTCGTGGTGTTTCCTGGCAATCTCTTCCCGAGCCCTGGAGGCTTCTAAAGCTTGGAGCAACTCTTCCTTGGTTGGACTGTCCTGATCATCTGCGGTATCACTTCCCCAACTACTTTCCTCTAAGCTGGTCACCCCGAGGTACCGGAGTGGAGGAGTTGTAGCGACTGAGGAACTATCTGACTCGATGCTGAACAAGCGGTGACACGGTGCTCTTTTCCACTTCATTCTTGCTGCGGTGGAAAAAAGGGTAGTTTAGGCTCGGGTAAACACTGGGTGAATGCTTGGGTTAAAGATGCACGTATCTTGGAACCCTCTATTTTGAGATATTTGACCAGGCCAAAGTTGCCTATGTTCCCCTCACCATGAGGGAGGGGGTCCCACGCGATGAGAGGCTCAGGTCACCGTAGTTCGAACGGGTTTAGAATTCTTAGAGGAAAAGATGAACATGACTGACTTTTTGGAGGATAACAGGGATCCATCCAAGGACTCGGGGGTCTTCACGGGGAATCTTAACGGGGGGACCTAGGGGACAACGCCTAGGTTTCCAACGGGAATCTTAACGGGGGGACCTAGGGGACAAGGCCTAAGGTTTCAATAGGAATCTTAACGGGGGGACCTAGGGCACAACGCCTAGGTTTCCAACGGGAATCTTAATGGGGGGGACCTAGGGGACAACGCCTAAGGTTCCAAAGGGAATATTAATGGGGGGGCCTAGGGGACAACGCCTAGGTTTCCAATGGGAATCTTAACGGGGGGACCTAGGGGACAACGCCTAGGGTTCCAAAACGGGGGGACCTAGGGGACAATGCCTAGGTTTCCAACGGGAATCTTAACGGGGGGACCTAGGGGACAATGCCTAGGGTTTCAACGGGGACCATAACGGGGACCTAGGGGACAACGCCTAGGGTTTCAATGGGGGTCATAACGGGGGGACCTAGGGGATAATGCCTAGGGTTTAAACGGGAATCATAACGGGGACCTAGGGGACGACGCCTAGGGTTTCAACGGGAATCATATCGGGGACCTAGGGGACAACGCCTAGGGATTTAACGGGAGTCATAACGGGGACCTAGGGGAAAACGCCTAGGGATTTAACGGGAGTCATAACGGGGACCTAGGGGACGACGCCTAGGGTTTCAACGGGAATCATAACGGGGACCTAGGGGACAACACCTAGGGATTTAATGGGGACCATAACGGGGACCTAGGGGACAACGCCTAGGGATTTAACGGGAGTCATAACGGGGACCTAGGGGACGACGCCTAGGGATTTAACGGGGATCCGTCCAAAGATTGACGGGACGACACTTGTTAACACAAGAAAGCAATGTTTCAAAGACAAGAAGCAAAACGGAGCAAATTCATGCAAGGCGCAATTAATTATCCGTTCAAGTTTACTTAAAACGCATTTTTATTCCTAAATGTTTGGAAAAGATTTCTCTTCTTTTTCGCAACTACTCTAAACCCTGGATCAGTGGAGGCCATCACTACGTCTATAGACCCCTCATTTTTCACCTGTATTGTACACTCCCAACGATGGACTATCCCGGGCGAGGGTCCTATAGGGCACGTGGCTTCTACCGACCAAAAGAACCAAACCTAAGGTCAATTACGTCACAAAGTTCCAATGCGTGGGCCATTCTTATCATAATTAAGCCCCGGTCAAGGTTAAGATTGACTTAACGCTTCAATAAAATTCTGGCATGACCTCATTTTAATGAGGGATCTCGAACCTTAACCTTGGGCTCAAGGATGATTAGGATGGGCCAAGCATGAGGGCTTAATGACACAGTGTCATCCTATCTTTAATACATGACTTTGGTTAATTATGATTGACAGTAACGCATAAGTCAAGGACCGGGTCAAAGATGACCTTGGTCACACTTGCTTTTGCAAGGAGTCGTGAGCTCAGGCGTTAACTTGGCCATAATAACTTTGGACACGTATTATGGATGTGGTGACGTGAGCTAGACCAAAAACCAATCATGGTCACGGTATTTGTGTGTCATGGACAATGTGTGGTTGACTTGGCTCAGAAAGGGAGGTGAAATAGACCCGTGCGCGCGAGAAGGGCACAAGAGCACCAAACAAGCTGCATCGTGGCATCCATTCCGAGTTAAAAAAAAAATTTGGAACGTGCACAAGGTCAAGTGCGCGTTGTGTGAAGCCTTCTATGTTCCCTTTTGAGTCAAAATAGAAATTTTCAATTTGTTTAAATATCATGAACAATGTATGAACAATATATGGACAAGTACGATGAACAAGTAAGATGGACAAGTATTTTGCACAAGCAAGTAAACAAACATATCAATAAGCAAGAATCAAAATTTGTACATGAAAAGGTTGTGTACAACCAAAGGTTTTTGAAACCAAAGTTTTACAACAAGAACAACAATCCTTTGAAAATCATTTTGTACAAAAAGGTTGTGCACAACAAAAGAATTTGAGAAACCAAAATTTTTATGAAAGGGGTAATGCACAATAAGGCTTTAAAACCCCAATTTTATGTCCAAAAGATTTGTGCATTACCAAGCTTTGAAAATCCATTTTTGGCTAAGAAAAAGAGGGTAAATATGTACAAACAAGGCTGTAAATTAGAACTTGGACAAGAAGAAGCAAGGGGACCATCAAAATGTTTCTGCTCTGCATAAAATTGTTAACTTGAAACATTCTGTGGGCCCGGCGAAACCAGCCGTACGGCTAGGGCTGGAGTTCCATTATTTTTTGCAAATTTTCAGCTTCTGATCATTAAGCCCCAGTTTATCGCATTTCCAGAACAGCTTCACTCCCAGAAATCAAAACAGAAATATAAAATACACACAAAAATGCATAAATTCAACAAACGGGGACGGGAGTTTGACCCACACAAGAATGCCCCCGAATCTTCTAAAAAGAAGTTCGAAAACACTCTATTCCCCAGCGGAGTCGCCACTGTGAGGATCCCCCCCCCCCTCGGGGCAAAAACGGGTCCGTTCGAGGAAGAAAAGACAAACACGTGTAACTTCACAAACTTAACGGAGTCGCCACATTTGTTAACTTTTAACCCAACAAATGAAAATGGTTAGAGATTTATGAGTTTGGAGGTCAGGTTACGGCTTGGGAAAAGTTTTACGTCACCCAAGCCGCCTCGGACAAAGCCGAGTCTCCCTTGTGTTTGTTAAAGCAAAGTGCATGTGTGTGTGTATTTAACGAAAAAAATGCGAAGTTAACTGGTTATCGGTTTTAACAGAACAAAAGGGGTTCATTTGTACAGATCTTGACAAAACAAGGCAGAAAAGAAAAATCATCCCTCTGACCCAACCCAGCCGTATGGCTATGCAAGGTCTTCCCAGGGATTTTACAGTTTGTCCAGAAAATGTCCAGTTTCAGGCAGAAACAGAGCATTCTGCTGAAATTGGACTGAACTTGTTATTTTCAGTTTGCATTTTAACAAACAAGCTTTGATTGACATCATTCCTATGCTCATTAATCACTAAATTGACCCCAAATACATGGACTTAGGTGTGATTAAGGCAATCATTGGAGAAAAATTAGAAAAGGTGATGAAAGTGGCCTTTGAGCCAAGATGGCCATTTTGATGAGTAAAGATGCAAACTTTACCATCAAAATGAGATCTTCATCAATATTAAACTTTTAGGGACAACAAAATGAAATAAAGATTGAATCTTTATGACCCAAATGTGGGGTTTTGGGCTAAATCAAGGTTGGGATGATAAAGATTGGAACTTTATCACCCAACATGATCATCATGGCCAAATATGAATAATATTGACATAAAGATGCATGCTTTCACCATAAAAATGAATCATCAAGCTATTTAAAGACAAGAAATTAACAAATCATGATCTTCTTTAGGTTTTAACCCTTTATCACATACATGGATGTGAAGGCACCTTGAATCATTTCATGATTTGGTTCCAAGATACATATAACAACAATATAAGGTGCTTGAAAGGACAAGACTTGCAATATAAAGGTGCTTGACAAGGGAAAGGCTTGAAATGTGAGTAAATAAATAACATGAACAAGAAAAAAAGAGTTTGAGATGGAGAGAAGATGGGGAGAAGGAGGCTTCACCTATGGTGGTTATGGCCTATCTTCCTCTCTTTTCACTCAAGTATTTGGTGGTGTTTCACTCAGATTGTATTTCTGCAGAGTTTCACCTATAAAACTATGTTTCTCCCCCTGAAATGATCAGCAAGTGTCTCAATTTATAGGGACTGAGGGTGCCTAAACCATCCGTACGGCTAGGCCCTTCCCGCGTCCAAACCATCCGTACGGATCAGCCTAGCGAGCTTCTGGATTTTTCCAATTTTAATTCCAGAGTAGTCCTGGAATTTTCAGTTTATCCTAGTGAGGTCCCAGCCTATCAGTTTATCCCTGAATGGTGCTAAAAAAGGGTTGCACCATGACTCATGGAAAAGAACTACGATGACCTGAGCCCCTTAATCCTATTTGTAAAAGGGGAACCTAGGCAGCCAATTGATTGGTTCGGTCTAAAAAATAAACAAAATCCAAATCCCATTTTGAGCAAAGTCTTTATACCAATGCAAGCACGGATAAGTAACCATTATCACTGCAGTTAAAACACTTCTTTGATGAGTTCAAGCACGGTCTACTCTCGACTCAAAATAACATGCTAAAAATACAAATAAAACATCTAAGTAAACTAATGTGTCTGTAATGGCAATGAGTGGATACTTAGGACATAGGGCCGTTGTTGGTCCCAAAGACACAACAAGGGTATGAAAAGAGGCTAGAGGGGTGGGTGAATAGCCTTTTTAAAATTTCAACCCTTTTTTTAAAATTCAACCTTATGCTTATACTTGAATTTTGCGGTAGATGAAATACCACGCGGTCAAGTATAAAATGCACAGCGGAAGTTTTCGTTGAAACAAGTTTAGAGTTGTTTTTGATAAGTTCAATGCGGTAGGCAGTGATGCGGTAGATGGTTTGCGGTAGGTAGTTTGCGGTAGGTGAAGGTGAGGTAGGTTGAGATTGAAAACTTTGTGTCTTAGAGATTTTTTGGTAAATGATAAGTTAGTCAGATTTTAGCTTAGGCAATGAGGTAGACAAACAAACACAATTCACAATTGTTCTTAAATCTGAAAGATCAAACACTAAAAGACAAACAAGATTAATATGAACATATGAAGAACAAAATGTACAAGACTTAAAGTAAATTTGTAGAAATGAAAAATGCAGTAAGTAAATGACAATGATTTGGAAAGGTTCGATCTGTTAAAAGATCTACGTCCTTTACCAAGATGGTCAGTCTTGGATTTTGAATGGAGGATATATTAATTTGCTTGAGTACAGATTACAAAGATGAAGAATTGAATTAACTCCTATTTTCTATGAAGAACAATCCTAGACTTAGACCAGTGTATCCCTAATGATTCAATCTATGTGATTGATCAATCGGGGTGAGTGTGTGTTTAAGAATCAAGAGCTCTTTAGAATCTAAATGATTATAGAGCTTGATGAAACTTGTGTGATGGGGCTTGAGATTTGATCTTGAAGGTTTCTGGAGACTTGTTGAAGACTTGAAGGTTGAGTGCTTGAAGATTCGAATGATTCTGGAAATCTTGAATATGATCTTCAATCACCAAGAATTTCAACAACAATTTTTCTCTTAGAATCTCAACGTTAGTTCAATGAAGAACACAAGGACTATTTATAGCCTTGAATGAGAAAATAGCCATTAGAAATACTTGAGGTCCAAGTTCAAGGACAATGAGCTGTTGATTTCTAATTTGAGCACAGTCTGAGTTGTCCTTTTGTTGCAGAGTCATGGTGGTCCAACTGTACTATGATGACAGTTGTATTCAAATTTGAAATTTGAATTTGCAACGTTCTAAACTAACCAAGGTAAGGACACAAGTGTGACCATGGTTGAGTTTGAACCAACTTGAATTTCTTCAATCCAAGTTTCCATGCGGTAGAGTGATTCATGTGGTAGACATCATTCATGCGGCAAGGTAGATAGCATGAGGTAACCTTGGTCATGCGGCAGGCGTTGAGCTATGCGGTAGATGTTTCTATGGTAGACAGGGGCCTTACCTCATATCTCCAGACTTAGAAAAAATGAGGGTCCTAATCTGCTAAGCCTATTCAACTATAAAGTGGACTATTCTAGACGAAGTACAAGTACTTCTTTACAATATATCCTAAAGTCCACAAAGAGTAAAATAAGGTTATAGGATCAATCAAATTAAGGTAATAGGAGTGGTTTATAATAAGCATACCCAACAATCTCCCCCTATTTGATTGAGACCATTACCTACTATAACAAAGGCTAATTCATTGTACTTGGTAAAAACATGTTTTTAAGAAAAAATTTATTAATATCATGTCCCAAGTCAATGCACACACTAAGCCAATGTCATAGATTTCTATCATCCTAAAAAGAAGAACAAATTACTAAACCTAGAAGATAGAAATAACATTTGAAGCATTTCAAGATATGTAAACATTGAAGAAATAGAAATGCATCAAACACAATAACAGTATACTCCAATCATGATAATCATTAAGCATCAGGAGTATAGTCAAACAAAAAAGAAATAGTGTTAAGGTTACAAACCCAAAATAAAATAGACAGAAGTAAAAGTGTTTTAAACATCAAATTTTCATGACCACATGCGGTCAGATCAAATGCGGTCAACAACAATGATATCTTCATCAAAGCTCGCGGCAAGAGGGAGAGGGAAATGGTAGGATGGGAGATCCAGTCCTGGAATAATCACTGGAGTGGAGATTTCGTCATCTTCCTCTTCTCTTTGAGATTGTACATTACCATGACCAGCATCTGTTAGCTGATTTCCAGCTTGATTTTCTGTGCGGCTGAGATGGGCCAAGGATGTATTTACTCTGCTGGAAAGAAGATCAATTTTAGTGGATTGGTCCGTTATCCTGATGTTCTGTGCCTCAATGCGGTTTGTCTGAACATTCATTGCACCAGTTAGAGTATTGATCTTGGGAAGAAACTTTTCAGCTACGGCGATAAGAGTGGCATTGGAGTGCATGAGGACTTCTTCCTTGATCACGGTTTTAACTTTGCCCATCTCATCTTTCACTTCCATCTTATCATCACCCATAGTTTTTGATAATTATTTTCTAGCTGCCTCAACTCCTCTAACAATATTGTTATTGATTAAATCAGTTTGCTTTCTAAAAGCTTCATTCAGTGCGGTAAGAGTAAGAGAAGTGTCTGTTGCGGTAGAGCTGGGTGTGGTAGAAGTGGAAGTACTTGTATTACCTGCTAAGGTATCCTTAATGGCCTTTGTTATGAATATACTCTCCCCCTTAATGGTTAAAATCATTTCGGAGGGAAGTACGGTAACGTCTCGCTTGAGGGAGGCCTGATCAGTCTTGATTTCAATAAGTTCTTCCCTAAGGGCCACCATACTAGAAACCAGTTCAGAAACCTGAGCTTGAGTTTCTGCCTACATCTGAGTTAAAGACTTAACTGTGGCAAGTAGCTCAGCAGTAGACAACGCGGCAGGTTCGGGTTGTGCGGTCGATAGAGATGGTGCGGCAGGATCGGAAATCACGGTAGAAAGAACGTTCTCAATTCCTTGCTCAGAAATAACATCAACTCTAGGTGGCACGGTCTCATCCTTATTTACATCTTCAATTTCAACAAAAGCATCCAACTTTTCAGGAACAACATCTTCAACATTCTCAACATCCATAGCCTTTTCTGTGGCAGACTTGTCACTTACGGTAGAGCTTTCATGCTCTTCTTCCTCAGAGCTTTCATGAACTAAACCCCTTTTAATGGGCTTCTCAACAACCTGCTCATCCATCTCACTTTTAGAAGTATATGCTGACTTCTCACTTTCTTCTGCGGCAGCATCATCATCCTTCTCAGATCCAGACAGTTCTTCCATATCAGCCTGTTGAACATCCAAGACAAAATTCTTGGAAAATCTTTGGAGGGGTAACCACTATATCCTCGTCAGATGAAATAACTGGGGAGATCACTTCAGGAGAAGATTGTTTAGCTACTTTAGCCTTTTTGGAGATTTTGACCAGACTAGGAGTATGGGATCTCTTCTTTTCAAGCTTCTCCCCCTGACTTAGTGCTGGTTTGAGAGAGACTAAGGGTTTTGATTTGAATGAAGTGGACACGGTAGGTTGCTTTAATGCGGCAGATTTGGAGGGTTTAGATTGAGGAGGTGGAGATTTAGATGGTACGGTATAGAAGGATTTGGAGGCTTTGGATTTTGGTTGAGGTTCAGGGGATGGAGAGGGAGACATTGGAGGTGCGGTAGGAGTTACCTTAGATTTTGAGAGTTTTGGTGCGGTAGGACAGGAAGTTGCGATTGGTCTAGAAGGTGCGGTAGGTGCAATCTTTATGCCTTGGGAAATTGGTTTTGACTTCCTTACTAGTTCCCCAACCTTCTCTTTTCCTTTGATAAAAGTTGGAGGAGAGGGAACTTTAACATCCTTACCCTTTGTACGGGCTTTCATTGCGGCAGCCTGTTTGTGGTCCTGCTCGAATGCGGCAGCCTCCTGATCACTTACCATTCTATCACCAAGGTTGTCTTGACCTTGTTTAGAGCATTTGGGAGGGATGTACTCTTCAATGGGATCTCGAAGAAGATAAGAACGATACATTTCATCCCTAAAGTTACCTCGATAGTTGGTCTTCATAGACTTGCGGCAGAAGTCTTTCGAGGTAGGGATTGGAACCTTATAAGTCTTGTTCTTCTCATACAAGGCCTTAATTCTGACCGTGAGACTCATCAAGTAGGAAATCAACCTACTGTTCGTGCGATAATTGGTTTCGCCTTCATCATCCGCATCCTTATACGAGAGAATGTTAGCTCGCAGGATATCATACATGATCTGGCCCCAATCTAACCGTTTACCAAGATATATGGTAGGGTAAATCATCCACTGAGTATGATTGAAGTTGGCATGATTACCTGTCTTGCACAACAAGGCATGATCTACCAGATGACCTATGTGGTACATAATCTCTCCAACATCTTTTCGTTGAATTTAGAGAATGTCTACCGTGCCAGCCAGTTTCTTAGCCAGATTTAGGATCTCTTGTCGTGAAATCTCATTAAAGGATTCCTTACTATGCTTAATGCCCATGGCATGATCTAGGTCACGGGCATCAAATGCCATCTGGATGCCCATAACAAAGGCTTTTATGAACTTAAGGTTAGACTCGGGTTCATCAGTACTTTCCATTTCAACTGCCGTATTAAAAAATTCGTCAACGAATGCAGGCATGTGAAAATCTTGATCAAGTGCAAATAGAGGGAGAATCCCAGACTTGTTCATCCTGCCCAAGATATTATGGCCAATGGCATCCTTTCTGAGATCCTTATGATCTAATACTATGCCAGGAATAAAATGACTTAGATCCTGAAACAGAACAAAGCAAAGTTTAGAATGAGGTAGATCGTGCGGTCACTTGACAAGTGTATAAAGCAATGATGGCACAGTCAAGTGAGACACGGTAACATAGGGTTGCGGTAGGTAGAGACAATAACAAGGTTACCGCAAACATTTAAGTGTTGCACCAAAATGGATCAAAGTATGAATAGTGCATAAACAAGTAATGTCAAAGAAGGTAGATTAAATAAGAATCAAAACATTGAATATTCCAAGAACACTACGAAGAACACGATGAACACCATGAGTCAAACAAAACCCAGATTCCCAGAAATTGACTGAAATTTAACGAAAATAACATAGACAAAATCGGAATTGCAAATAAAGTCACAAAATCATATCAATTTCATGAAATAAACAATGAATAATCCAGAAATCGAAAGGGGATAAAACGGAAGAACTTGAAAACTAATAAACCCATTTGGGTGAATCTCATTTAATAACCTGGGACGAAATCCTATGAAATCCAGAGATGTACTAGTCAGAATCAAGAATAAACAACCAATGCCAGATTTCAAAGAATATGAAGGGTTTTCGAGATTTCTACCAAGAACACAAAAAAAAAAATTAAAAGATGAACAATCCATACCATAACAACAACGGGAGGAGTGGATTGAATTTGAGGTTCTTCACTGGGTTCAACTGACTTTGAGGACTTTTTAGATTGGTGATTTGAAGTCATTTATAGAGATAGTTCAGAGAGAGAATGGCGGTTTTGGAGAGAGGTTTTAGAGAGAGTAGAGAGAGAGGTTGGTTTACTGAAAAAGTGAAAAAGATAGAGAGTGGTGGAGAGGTAGAAGATGGAGCGGTTTGGTGAAGGGGGTTGCAGGGGTCAAATGTCAGAGTGATGGGAATATGGAGGGTTAATTCTGACAAAAGGACTAACATGATCTTAGGAGGACAACTTTTCATTTAATACAAGGTGACTAGGTATCAAATCAACATGGCCAATGACGGCTCAGAAAATTTCAAGGAATAAAAATTAAATGCTGAAATGATTTGAATTAAATAAAAGCGAGGGAAAATAGGAAGTTACCTTAATTCCCTTGAGGTAGATATGACAAACATCCTAAATATCTCTAAGTTAGAATGACTTACCTGGGGTCCTTGTGCGGTAACTTGAGCGGTCGACCGTGACTTGTGTGGTCGATATAAGGTACTTACCTTGTTTCCTGATAAATTCTATAAAGTAGTAAACAAGTATTATTGTTTTCCTCCTTAATAAGTAATCTTGCGGCAACATGGTTTATGCGGTAGCATGTGACTGACAACATGTTGATGGACATGCGGTCAAGTGAAAATGATAACTTGTATGTCTTGACCGTGAGTTGTCTGTCGTGAACCTATCTTGAACTTAGATAAACACAAGCATTAGTACATAAAATCATATGGACAAGTTTGAGTTAGAGTTCTAGCATACCCATTTCTCCTCTTAGATACCTAAATCTCTTGGAATCGAGAGCCTTGGTGAGAATATCTGCAATTTGATCATCAGTACTCACATATTCTAGATGGATATTACCTTTTTCCACATGATCCTTGAGAAAGTGGTATTTGATATCAATGTGTTTGGTCTTCGAATGCATGACTGGATTGTTGGAGACAGCAATGGTAGATGTATTGTCACAATAAATTAGACAATTTTCTTCTTTGATTCCGTAGTCAACCAGTTATTTCTTCATCCATAGCACTTGGAAACAGCAGCTTCCAGCAGCTATATATTCAGCTTCTGTGGTAGATACAAAGACTGAGGCTTATTTCTTGCTTGCCCGTGAAACTAGTCGATTTCCAAGGAAATGACACATTTCACTTGTGCTTTTCCTGTCAATGGTACATGCTGCATAATCTGCATCTGAGTAACCTATAAGATCAAAAGTTGAATCTTTGGAGTACCAAAGTCCAAGGTTAATAGTCCCAGATAGATAACGAATAATATGTTTAACAGCAATAAGATGTGCTTCTCTAGGATCAGCTTGATAATGAGCACAAACGCAAACACTAAACATGATATCTGGCCTACTAGCAGTTAAGTATAGGAGAGAGCCAATCATACCTCAATACAAGGTTTGATCAACCTTCTTACCTTTCAAGTCTTTATCTAGCTTGTTACCAGTAGCCATGGGAGTGTCATATGCCTTTGCATTTTCAAGTCCAAATTTCTTGATGAGATCTCTTGTGTACTTTGCTTGGTTGAGGAAGATGCCTTCAGCACATTGTTTAATTTGTAGCCCAAGGAAGAATGTTAATTCTCCCATCATCCTCATCTCAAATTTTCTTTTCATGAGTTTCTCAAAATGCTTACACAACAATTCATTAGTAGAACCAAAAATAATATCATCAACATATATTTGAACTAGTAAAGTATGATCATTATATTTAGCAATGAATAAAGTTGTGTCGATCTTACCACGCTTGAATCCCTTTTCAAGGAGAAACTTAGATAGAGTATCATACCATGCCCGTGGAGCTTGTTTGAGTCCATACAAAGCTTTGCGGAGTTTGTAGACATGATTTGGAAATTTGGGGTCTTCAAATCCGAGCGATTGAGCAACAAAGACTGTTTCTTGAAGTTCACCATTGAGGAATGCACTCTTCACATCCATTTGATATAACTTTAATCTTTTGAAAGAGGCATAGGCTAAAAATATCCTTATAGCTTCGAGTCTTGCAACGGGGGAAAATGTTTCATCATAATCAATGCCTTCTTCTTGTCTGTAGCCTTGTGCAACCAACCTAGCTTTGTTTCTTGTGATGCTTCCATTCGCATCCATCTTGTTTCTGAACACCCATTTTGTACCAATCAGTCCTTGATCGTGTGGCCTTGGGACTAAGGTCCAAACTTTACATCTTTCAAATTGGTTGAGCTCTTCTTGTATGGAAACAACCCAACTTGAATCTTGGAGTGCTTCATCAACTTTCTTAGGTTCAACTTGAGATATGAATGTGGTAAGTGCATCATAGTTTGATCTTCTTGTTCGAACACCAGAATGTAAATCATCTATGATATTCTGAATTGGGTGATCTCTGACCTCACGAACTTCTTGAGGTATGTCTGGTTGAGTTGATGGTGGTTGTAAATCTTCTAGTGGTACATCAATTGTGCCATCCCAATCATATGTAATTTGAGGGATAGGTTCTTCTACATTAATGGGTGTTTCAACTTCAACTCCATTTGAGGTAGCAGCAGATGTGGTAGCTTTTGGTGCTCCATATGAGGTAGATGGAGGTGCAGTTGAGGTAGATGGGTTTCCTTGAGTTGATTGATTTTGCGGTCGAGTTGTACCTGTCTCATTAATCTCAACAAAATCATCAGTAACATTTGGAGCCATATGTGGCTCAAGGAGAGAATGTTCATCAAACGTAACATGGACAGATTCAACTATCTTAAGAGTGGTTTTATTAAATACATGAAAAGCTTTTGAGTGTTTAGCATACCCAATAAATATACCTTCATCGGCCTTAGAAGCAAATTTACCTCGATGTTCTTTACCGTTGTAGAGTATGAAGCATTTGCATCCAAATATCTTGAAGTATGCTATGTTAGGGGTTCTTCCTCTCCAAAGTTCATAGGGAGTTTTGTTGTATATCTTGTTGATGAGGAATCTATTTTGAGTGAAGCATGCTGTGTTGACTGCTTCAGCCTAAAAGTATTGAGGTAGCTTTGCTTCAGCAATCATTGTCTTTCCAGCCTCTATCAACGTTCTATTTTTCCTTTCCACTACACCGTTTTGTCTCCTGCAGTAGAGAAGTTGTGGTCAATACCATGATCATCACAGTACTGGGCAACACCGTTGTTCTTGAATTCTGTACCATTGTTGGATCGAACACTAACGATGTCATCTTCTTTTTGTGTTTGGAGCTATCTAAAGAGTGCGGTCAAAATGTCATAACAATCATCCTTTGAGATCATCATTTCAACCCACGTATATCTTGAATAGTTGTCTACCACAACTAAGGTATATCTATTTCCACCAATACTTACGGTAGTGACAGGACCAAACAAATCCATATGAAGTAGTTGCAAACATCTTGAAGTTGAAGGTGTCGTCTTGTTGTAGAAAGACGATTTTGGTTGTTTGCCTAGTTGACATGCTGTGCACTTCTCATCGTGGTGATCAGCTACTTTGGGTAGACCACGAACTAGATTCTCTCTACCAATCTTGGAGAGATACTTGAAGTTTAAGTGACTAAGTCTTTTGTGCCATAGCCAACTATTCTCACTAAAATTCTTTTCTACAAAACAGCGATTAGAAGAAATGCAAGATGAATTAAAATCAACAACATAAACATTTTTCTTATGAATCCCTTTGAGCAAAGTGATGCCGGATGTGCCATCTTTGATGAGACAGAAATTTGAGGTGAAGTGGCGTTGCAATCTTTTGTCGCAGAACTGAGATATTGAGAGAAAATTGTGTTGTAGTCCAATAACTAGAGAGACTTCTTGGATGGTGATTTTTCCTTTTCGAATGACTCCATATCCTACAGTCTTTCCTTTATTATTATCTCTGAAGGTTACTGATGGACCTTTCTCTTCATGGACATCTTCCAATAAGTTGATATCTCCGGTCGTGCCTTGAACAGCCACTATCGAGATACCATAAACTTGTTTTATCCTTGGAATGTCCAGCCATTAAGCAGAGAACCTATAAAATAAACATTTAAGAATAAGGTCCCCTTTAATTCTTTTAGGTCCAAAGGGTTAGCAACTTTTAACAACCCACACTTGCCTCACAGAAGGGGGTTTAAGCCTTCTGGGATTTGGTGTGAATCTTAAAAGACATTCAGCAGCCTTATGACCATAATCATCACATACAGAACAATGGTGGAAGCCACCCAACTGAGGGTTAACAAGCTTCGTTGAGGTCTTAAGCATAACATCATTTACTGGTATGAATGAGGTCTCCTTAGCAAAGTTCATCCTCTTGAACTTTGCTGCCTTGCCGCCACGTATGGTTGATGGCTTCCATGCGGTCGCCATCTTCCTTGGTGCGGTAGCATGAACTTGTGGCAAGTGTATGTGGTAGGGATCACTCTCTACCTTGCTAGAGGAAGCCTCTGCGGTAGGTTCATCCATGGCAATACCTTTCAACTTTGCCTTGCCAGTTTGTTTCTTAGGGTAGACATAGTTGAACTCTAGTTTCTTCTTTGGTTCTTGTCCTTGTCCCTTTGAAACATGATATTTAGCCTTTGAGCCTTCCAAAGTTTGCTTGGTAAATTTCTCATCTCTTTCACAACAAGATGCACATTTAAAGTTGTCACTAGTTTGAAATCCCAAGCCTTCTCTATCACAACTTGACTTTTGGGATTCTATGATTTGTTCCATAGTGATACGTGAATTGGTCCACTCATTAGTGATCTTTTTAAGATCATTTATCTCAGCAACCAATTCTTCGTTATTAACTTTAAATATATTTTTTTCTTCTAAGAAACGGTTTCGATCAGTAAG
Organism: Campanula takesimana; assembly: GCA_026119855.1. Classification (NCBI taxonomy): domain Eukaryota; kingdom Viridiplantae; phylum Streptophyta; class Magnoliopsida; order Asterales; family Campanulaceae; genus Campanula; species Campanula takesimana. Next base: position 1,392,707 of record JAOWBW010000222.1, read on the forward strand.
AGGAGTCATGCTCTTGATCTTCTCCTTAAGGAGGGTGAGTTCAGATCTTAATAGAGTTTTCTCCGTCTTAAGCTGGGAAATTTCTTCAGTTGAAAGTGCTAAAGCTTCCTTCATGCCAGAAAACTTACTAATTACCTGTTCAGCTTTTGTAAACATCTTTTCTTGCTCATCGGGGGAAATGTCAAACTTGACTTGAGGTGAGGTAGCTTGAGTTTCTTTCACTTTGGGATTAAATAGAGCCTTCTTTGCTGCACTCACATCACATCTTGAGAATAAAAGATAACCATTCTTTTGAACTGGAGTTAGGAATCCTTTATCTGCAAGTTTATCAGCCGTATATCTCTTCCGTTTGGGTTTCATACTTTGTGAGAATTGACTTTCAAGATTATCCTCATCATCAGAGCGAACGACCAAACAAATGTGACCTTCTTCAGAGTCCTCATCGCTTTCATCAGAATCTGACTCTATCCAAGCAGCTAACTCTTTTGAGGTAGAGTCTTTTTCAGCCATCATTCCCTTTTGCTTTGAATATCTTGGAGTGAAGTTGCTCTTCTTCTTTATGTACTCAAATTTGGGAATTGGGCATTCTAATGCGAAGTGACCTGGTTTCCTGCAATTAAAACACATAAGATCTTCTTTCTTCTTGGAGAAGTTGAAGTTCTCCTTCTTCTTTGAAGGGCTGCTCCTTGAAAACCTTGATGCAGATTTTCTTGATGATCCAGGTCTTGCTGTCTTTCGGAACTTTTGGAATCTTTTCACGAACATAGCAAAATCATCATCATCCATATCAAGTAGTTCTGATGTGGAGAATTTTGTATCTTCTTCCTCGATCACTTCTTCCTTTTGTGCTACCAACGATAAGCTTTTAGTCTTTCCCTCCATTTATTCAATGTTATGGAGCTTGATGTCAAAGACTTTAAGGTTGGCATAGAGACTTCTGAGTGACATATCATCTAGAAGCTTGGTATCTTCAAGAGTGTTCCTTTGTGAAGATATTGAAAACCAAGAGCGGCTAGAAAATTTACATTTATTTCTTTCTTAGTAAGCTTCTTTCCAAATGCTGTGTAGGTACTTACGATCTCACAATAACGATCATAAGTGGTTCTAAGTGATTCACCGGGGATCTTAGCAAAGTTGTTGAATTTTCTTTGAATAACAAACTTTTTGCTTTCCTTACAAGCTTGATCTCCTTCGATGTAATCTTCAATTGCATCCCAAAGTTCTTTAGCTGTTGCACATTCCATGATTTGTCTATGTTGAGACGTACTCAAAGTACTTAGGAGTATGCTCTTTGCTTTCACATCCATTCCAACCAGTCTTTTCTCTTCATCGGTCCATTCAGCCTTTGGTTTCTTGATTGTCAGATTTGCAGCATTTGTTTCTGGATCCAGATTGGCTTTCATTGGGAAGTATGGTCCAATGATAAGACAATCACCAAGTTGCTCGTCCATGGAATAGAACTGAGTTAGAATGTTATGCTTCCATACGTCAAAGTTATCTTCGTCGAACGCTGGAACGTGAGTGAAGTTAACTATTACCATAGTTTTCTGACTTGCCATATTGAATCGGCACCCAAGCTGTTAAGGTTGAAAAATAGAAGTTTTATGAAGGTGTTTGCTCTGATACCACTTGTTAGTCCCAGAGACACAACAAGGGTATGAAAAGAGGCTAGAGAGGAGGTGAATAGCCTATTTAAAATTTCAACCCTTTTTTTAAAATTCAACCTTATGCTTATACTTGAATTTTGCGGTAGATGAAATACCACGCGGTCAAGTATAAAATGCACAGCGGAAGTTTTCGTTGAAACAAGTTTAGAGTTATTTTTTATTAGTTCAATGCGGTAGGCAGTGATGCGGCAGATGGTTTGCGGTAGATGGTTTGCGGTAGGTAGTTTGCGGTAGGTGAAGGTGAGGTAGGTTGAGATTGAAAACTTTGTGTCTTAGAGATTTTTTGGCAAATGATAAGTTAGTCAGATTTTAGCTTAGGCAATGAGGTAGACAAATAAACACAATTCACAATTGTTCTTAAATCTGAAAGATCAAACACTAAAAGACAAACAAGATTAATATGAACAAATGAAGAACAAAATGAACAAGACTTAAAGTAAATTTGCAGAAATGAAAAATGCAGTAAGTAAATGACACATTGATTTGGAAAGGTTCGATCTGTTAAAAGATCTACGTCCTTTACCAAGATGGTTAGTCTTGGATTTTGAATGGAGGATATATTAATTATCTTGAGTACAGATTACAAAGATGAAGAATTGAATTAACTCCTATTTTCTATGAAGAACAATCCTAGACATAGACCAGTGTATCCCTAATGATTCAATCTATGTGATTGATCAATCGGGGTGAGTGTGTGTTTAAGAATCAAGAGCTCTTTAGAATCTAAATGATTATAGAGCTTGATGAAACTTGTGTGATGGGGCTTGAGATTTGATCTTGAAGGTTTCTGGAGACTTGTTGAAGACTTGAAGGTTGAGTGCTTGAAGATTCGAAGGAGTCTGGATGAAGAACACAAGGACTATTTATAGCCTTGAATGAGAAACTAGCCGTTAAAAATACTTGAGGTCCAAGTTGAAGGACAATGAGCTGTTGATTTCTAATTGGAGCTCAGTCTGAGTTGTCCTTTTATTGCAGAGTCATGGTAGTCCAACTGTACTATGATGACAGTTGTATTCAAATTTGAAATTTGAATTTGCAACGTTCTAAACTAACCAAGGTAAGGACACAAGTGTGACCATGGTTGAGTTTGAACCAACTTGAATTCCTTCAATCCAAGGTTCCATGTGGTAGAGTGATTCATGCGGTAGACATCATTCATGCGGCAAGGTAGATAGCATGAGGTAACCTTGGTCATGCGGCGGGCGTTGAGCTATGCGGTAGATGTTTCTACGGTAGACAGGGGCCTTACCTCATATCTCCAGACTTAGAAAAAATGAGGGTCCTAATCTGCTAAGCCTATTCAACTATAAAGTGGACTATTCTAGACGAAGTACAAGTATTTCTTACAATATATCCAAGTCCACAAAGAGTAAAATAAGGTTATGGGATCAATCAAATTAAGGTAATAGGAGTGGTTTATAATAAGCATACCCAACAGCCATCAATGCTCCTCACCTGTCCACTTCTTCTTTTGACTCCTCCGAGTCTTCTTTTTCTTCGTGTCAAAAATCTCGATTTTCCTCCTTCCAAGGTCGGGTATTCTCCCGATCTCCTCAATGAGTCCGGCTGCCCTCAAAGCCGTACCGGCTGCAGCCTAAGCCCGGATGTCCTCTATCCGTGCTTCAACCTTAGGTACTACGGCCATCCTCCTCTCGGCCAGAACCCGATAGTCATCAATAATATCTCCAGTGTGGTTATGACCACTCGCCACATCCTCGGCCTCCCTTAAAGTCCTTCTAGTGTCACAATCCTCTCTAAGAATGGCCTCACGCCTCTCCTCAATGAGCCTCTGAGTCTGCCCCATAGTTTGTTCATACCAATCCAAGTAAACCGTGGTCAGAACCGTGCTAGCAACACCCCTGAGAAGTACCCAAGCCGGAAAGAGGGAATATGTCCACAGCTACGTAAAAAGTGAAATGGTAGATAGATCCCACATGGACAGTGATAAAGGCCTTAGATTCTCCGGGTTGACATCCGACCACTCCGAAAAAGGAGTCTGCAACAGCCCAAACTACCTACGGACCAAGGAAGAGATGTAGAAAGATGATCCCAAAAGTCCCAGTACCTGAACAATGGGAGAATCCCCCTGGTACTCTCTTACGGAGCCAATACGCCAATGTGGAACCCACCAGCGGATCTGTGGGGTCCGAAGCCAAGCCATATAAGCTTCCTAATAACTCTGGGCAAAATCCAAAAGAATGCCTCTTAGAGAATAAGACCACGGCTTGTGAGGAAGAGGAGCCTCAGGAAAGTCCATTAACCTCTCCCTTAACCATATGGTAAAAAGAGCAGGACTACCACTGCGCATGAAGCCATCACCTAGGGCTAAGCGATCCATGCCATGAAAAGTCTCTCCCAAGATCGAAGGGACGATGTCTTTACCCGCAAGTCACTCCTCGAGGACACTCAACAAAACCCTATGGCAAGTGCCCTTGGAGCCAACCATGTAGAAAAAGGAAAGAACGCATAACCCAAAGGCATTCCAAGAAGCCTCATCCGTGCGATCTATGAACTTTTTGAGAAGGTCCGAAATGTCAGTAAGTTGGACTGAGAACCATACACTGAGCCTCTTCTAAAGGAATATCGAGAAGAGAAACCAACCTTTCAACGCACATTGTGTCATCAACCGAAGAGAGGGCAATGATCTCCGTGTCCACACCCCCCCCACCAAAACCTTGAAGTCCTCGTAAGTCATAGTGATTTCGTTGTAAGAGAAACAATACACATGTCTCCTTATATCCCAAAAGGACGCGGCAGCCCTCAAAAGTTTGAGGTTCGGGATGAATTCCTTGAAGGACCAAAGTGACTTGAGTCCAAACCTGGCTTGGAAAATGCCTTTGTTTTCCCTCATGTGATACCGCATCCAGAGCCTAAGGTTACCCTCAAAACATTCTTGATCAATTTTGGATAATTTTGGTGGTTTCTCCATAAGAAAAGGCTCCATGGAAGAGAAAGCTTTCAAAATGAGAAGAAGAACTGCTTCTGGACTCCGGGATAAGGCACTTAAGAAGATGACTGAACTTGGAAGCAAAATTCAATGCAAAAAAGTATACCCACTGGGTCAACCGTATGGATGCTTTGTCCCCTGACAACATTGATGATTTCTTGTTGGAAGTTGGGTTTAGAACCCCATCCATTAAAAGACCCATCCCAACCAAATCATAAATACCCTGAATTTTTTCCCTCCTTTGGCTCATGCAACATACCTTTTGGACCTAGAAAAGAACTAGGTTCCCTGGGTAATGTCATCCCATTGAAAATTATTGAAATTGCCAGCGGTCCCCATGTGACATAAGCCCATTGTTCTAAGCAAAAGATTTGTGCAGAAAACGCATGGCGGTCTTTGACGTAAGCCCATTTGCCTTAGAAAAAGAAGGGTCCCTGACTTTGACCAAATGAGAGTCAATTCCACCCTTTAGTCAACCCTACCCGTAGAGTTAAGTTGACCAAACCCCGACTGTGACCAAACGAGAATCAAGTCCAATCCCCGACTTTGACCAAATGAGAGTCGAGTCCATTATTTTGACCAAATGAGAGTCAAGCCCATCCTTTAGTAAACCCTCCCCGTAGAGTTAAGTTGACCAAACCCTGACTTTGACCAAGTGAGAGCCGAGTCCATTATTTTGATCAAATAAGAGTCGAGTCCATTATTTTTACCAAATGAGAGTCAAGTCCACCCTTTTGTCAACCCTCCCCGTAGAGTCAAGTTAAACAAACCCCGACTGTGACCAAACAAGAGTCAAGTCCAAATCCCGACCTTGACCAAAAGAGAGTCGAGTCCCATTTCTAGGAGAGGATGACAGATATCCACCTAGGTTTAGGAGAGGATGACAGATATCCACCTATGCTAGGCTACCTTCACAATAGGTCCTTAGGTTTGAGACGCCAAGTTCCTCATCCGACCTTAACGGTCATCCTTAGGTTTGAGACGCCAAGTTCCTCACCTGACCTTAACGGTCACCCTTAGGTTTGAGACACCAAGTTCCTCACCCGACCTTAATGGTCACCCTTAGGTTTGAGATGCCAAGTTCCTCACCCGACCTTAACAGTCATCCTTAGGTTTGAGACGCCAAGTTCCTCGTCCGACCTTAACGGTCATCCTTAGGTTTGAGACGCCAAGTTCCTCGCCCGACCTTAACGGTCACCCTTAGGTTTGAGTAGCCTTAAAATATCTCACCCCCCGAACTACGTTAAGCTTGATTCCCCGTAAACGGGATACGTAGGAATCCTATACCCATAGGTCCATCAATGCAACCAAATCAGTCAAGCCGTCCTCCCATCATAGACAGATTGGGATGCTTTTTAGGTCGACAACCCCGCTTTCCTAAAGCAACATTGCCGAGGGGCTCTATAAGTACCCCAATCTGAACTAAACCAACTTAGAGGAATTCTTAGCACCATTCAGGGATAAACTGATAGGCTAGGACCTCACTATGATAAACCAGGAATCTTAGGACTGTTCTAGAATTAAACTTAGAAAAATCCAAAAACTCACCAGGCTGAGTCGTACGGATGGTTTGGGTACTAGAAGGGCCCAGCCATACGGCTGGTTTGGGTGCCTTCATTCCCTATAAATTGAGCCCTTGCTGATCATTTCAGGGGAGAGAAATATTAGTTTAAGAGCATAAACTCTGCTGAAATACTAGCAGAAACACCATCTTTGTGAGAATTGAGTGAAAGAGAGGAAGATAGGCTAGAATCAAACATTGGTGAGGCCTCCTTCTCCCCCATCTCCTCTTCACTTCTTTATTTACTTGTTTATCCTCTTACCTATGCAATGTCTTTACAATTCTTGAGCTATTATTATTAAATGAAACCAAGTCTTGAAATGATTCATGGTGCCCTCATGCCTTGTGCATGATTAGGGGTTACAAACCAATGATGATCAAGGCTTGTTATGATAAATGCAATTTACTTTATGTCATTTACTTTCATGTCAATCTATATTTACGTCATTTAATCCATTGCACATCTTGGAGAGATGTTTATGTTTATTGTTGAGATGATCAAGTTTGGGTGGTAAAATTCCAATCTTTACCATCCAAACTTTGATTTAAGCCTAAATAATGTCCCTTTGGATGATAAAGACTCAATATTTATCCATCCAAAGGTTGATTTTTGATGCCTCATGGCCTTTTATTTGATGAATCAACCATTTGGGGGGTTTAAAGTCTCAATCTTTAACCATCCAAATGGTTATTTTGGCTCAAAGCCATGTTCATCAACCTTGTGGTTATTTCCCTAATTATTGCCTTGATCTTGCCCAAAAACCTTGTGTTTTGGTGTCTAATTAATGGTCAAAGGCATAGGGATGTTGTTATGCATATTTTGGTACCACAAAATAAACTGAAAAAGATCACATTATGTCCAGTTTCAGCAGGATGCTATGTTTCTACCTGAACTGGACTGCTTTCTGATAAATCTGTAAAATTCCCAGGACAGCCATCCCCATCCGTACGAATGGTTTGTCCAGTGAATGGTTTTTTTCCAGTTTTTCCCCATTCTGTTAAAAAGCTTTGCAAATAAACCCTTTTTCGTTAAATCTTAAACTATTTTCTGTTAAGTCAGTTCTCCCATTTTTAAACACACACACACACACACTTGCACATCTTTGGTCAACAAACTAGAGAGACTCAGTTTTCTGAGGCGGATTGGGTGAACGATGAAAAGTTCTTCCCAAGACGTAACTTGACCTCCGAACTCACTTTCTCTAACATTTTTCGTTAAATTTGGGTTTAAAATTAAATTAACGTGGTGACTCCGTTTTCTTGAACATAAAGTTCCGTGTTTGATCCTCGGGGGAACCTTTTTGTTTCCGTGTTTTTTCCCGCGGGTATCTTACAGGACGAACGGAGTAAGAATTGTGGCAAGTGCCCTTGGATAAGGCCATAAGTACTTAGGCTATCCTGATGTTGAAGCCTTAACTACAAGACGTCGCCAATTTTGTGGAGTGCGTGGGCCAAGATGGCCAATGGGCCGTGGCTTTCTTTTGCTTGGTTCTCGGCAGAGTTCTTTCAACAAGGTAAAGTCAACAAGGGTTAAGGATTCCTAATGGAATTATAATTAGGGAGTTTTAAAAGGAACCGTATTATATACTTTCCTCCCATCCTAATTGTTTGGTTTTGCACAATCAATCGCATCAGAATAAACCCAAAAGCCTAGATCCATTCAAGATGATTAAATTAATATGGAGATGAATTTAGAATAACCGTGATGATGCTTTAAAATTTTCAGACTTTGAATCTTTGTTCTTTGCGCTCTTGAATCACGATCACAGGAACACGCCTTGAATCGATGAATCACGAACTTGGAGGAGTTGAGATCAACGCCCTCTATGTGTATCCACACACGACTGAATATCAAGAACACTTCTTGATCTGGAATGCTAGATCCAAAGTGGCTATATGAAAACTAGGGTTCTTGTTCTGGAGGAAGAAGAAGACTAGTTTTTCTCTCTTGGAGGCTTTCAATATTGATTACAATAATCACATATGACCTAGGGATTTTAGAGGAGTATTTATACCTTTTAATCCCAACAAGTTTAGGTTACAAAGTCTAATTCCCGTCAAAACTCAGAGTCAAAATTCGGAGCAGCAGACAAAAAGAAGGTCCGGGCGGGTAGCATCATGGATCCGACCGGAACCCCTAGGTCCGACCGGGTCATGCCTAGGGTCCGGCCGGAACACCCCTCCAGATTCTCTGTTTTTTTTATTTCCCTTAAAATCTGATTTTAAGGTTTTCCGAATTTCCAATCTTAGCCCTTTTAGAATTCGTTCTTTTGTGTATGACCCCATAGGAATATATTAAGTTGGGAATTTGATCAAAACCATTTGATAACATAAATCATGAGAGGACTCTATCAAGCCATCATGACTACCCAATTAATATAACTTGTCAAAGTTCGTGAATCCTATTATAGATAATATCACAATCCCTTTGTCCACGATGTCATTGAGCGTAAGCCATGGTCAATGGTCAACTTACAATGCCCAATACTTTTCTCGATTCCAAATAGTTGATAATACAAATGACATTGATCACATCAACCCATTTGAGCATGGCTAGGCATTTCATCAATGCTATTCATCGAGGGGCCCAAGCTTGACACCTCCCACGAAGAGGGACAAATTCCATCTTAACTTATTACACTTTCCTACATAGCTTTGATCATGCCAATAATATCCTTTATAATTACTTGGTTAAGAGTAACGTTTGAATATGTCAAACATGATCTCCATTATGTGGAAGATCGTAATAATCTCAGGTCTAAGGATTCAATGATATAACTATTTAGAGGTTTAATTATGACATCATAACCATGACATAAACCTCATAGTTAGGTCATGTCCAGTATGTGTTCACCAACACACACCCATAAGTTTAACTTGTATCCCATACATATGACCATCACATGATCATCAAATTAAACTTATACTAGTTCTTCATGTTGGTGTATATGCCCTAGTCATGTTATTTGGCGCGTTGTTTGACAATGTTTGTTATCACTTTTTGTTTATATAAAGAGATGTTATGGATTATTATTTGTTGTTTCATGTTTTGTTATAATAATCTTTGTCCCTAGTACTTATGAAGAACTAGTATAAGTTTAATTCGATGATCATGTGTATGGGATACAAGTTAAACTTATGGGTATGTGTTGGTGAACACATACTGGACATGACCCAACTATGAGGTTTATGTCATGGTTAAAATGTCATAATTAAACCTCTAGATAGTTATATCAATGAATCCTTAGACTTGAGATTATTACGATCTTCCACCTAGTGGAGATCATGTTTGACATATTCAAACGTTACTCTTAACCAAGTACTTATAAAGGATATGATTGGCATGATAAAAACTATGTAGGGAAGTATAATAAGTTAAGATGGGATTTGTCCCTCTTCGTTAGAGATGTCAAGCTTAGGCCCCTCGATGAATAGTATTGATGAAATGCATGGCCGTGCTCAAATGAATTGATATGATCAATGTCATTTGTATAATCAAATATCTAGAATCGAAAAAAGTATTGGGCATTGTAAGTTGACCTTTGACCATGGCTTACGCTCAATGACATCGTGGACAAAAGGATTGTGATATGTTCTATAGAGGATTCACAAACTTTGACAAGTTATATTAATTGGGTAGTCATGATGGCTTGCTAGAGTCCGCTCATGATTTATGTTATCAAGTGGTTTTGATCACATTGCCAACTTAATATAATCATATGGGGTCACACACAAAAGAACGAATTCGAAAAGGACTAAATTGGAAAGTCTTAAAATTGGATTTTAAGAGGAAATCCGAAGAAGTAAAGGGCCTGGGCGGACCAAGGGCATGACCCCCTGGTCATGATCCGGGTGGACCTTAGTCCATACCCAGTCGGACCTTAAGGGATCCGGTCGGACCATAGGTGCTACCCGGGCGGACCTTTTGCTTGACGGGATTTCGATTTTTGACTCCGAGTTTTGACGGGAATTAGACTTTCATACCTAAACTAGTTGGGTTTTAAAATTATAAATACCCCTCTCAAACCCCTAGGTCAAAAGTGCTTGTAATCAAAATCAAAAGCCTCCAAGAGAGAAAAACTAGTCTTCTTCTTCCTCAAGAACAAGAACCCTAGTTTTCATATAGCCTCCATAATAGAAGTATGTTGTATTGGATCTAGAAATCCGGATCAACAATGTGTTATTGATATTAGTTCGCGTGTGGATAAACATAGAGGGCGTTGATCTCAACTCCTCCAAGTTCGTGATCCAAGATTTGAGGTCGTGTTCCTGCAATCGTGATTCAAGAGGCGCGAAGAACAAAGATTGAAGATTCGAAATTTTAAAGCATCATCGTGGTTAGTATTCTAAATTCATCCTCATATTAATTTAATCATCTTGAATGGATCTAGGCTTTTGGGTTTATTCCGCTGCGCTTGATTGTGCAAAACCCAACAGTGGTATCAGAGCCCCGTTTATCATGATTATTTTAATAATAACATGTTGATAATACAATTGGATTATATATGTTAGCATGTTATTTGAATTTAGATTCATGATGTTTATGTGATTTGTATTTTATGTATGTATATGAGATATATGAAGATCAGAAAAACCGCACCGTTTAAATACGTTATGTGGGATCTAAGATTGCAATAATAATTTGATTATTATGTTCCTTGTGATCATCAAAAGTTAATTGGATTAATTTGTTGATGATCCTAGATTCATGAATAAATTGTTTATTCTAGGTTTTGATGAACATGGTGATTTGATCAACATGAACACCAAATCCTAATTGAATCAGGAAAGCAATTTTAGGGTTTAAAATTGAAACACAATGGTAAATATTTTGAGTTGAATTTAATTGTCAGGTGGCTGGTTTTAGAAACCGTATTTCCTTAAATTAAATGTCAATTTCAAAATTACTTTGGATTGAATTTGTTTGTCAGATGGCTGGTTTTAGAAACCATGTTTCCTGAAAATAAATCTCAAGGACAAAGTCATAAATTTATGAGACAAAAGAATTTAGAATCGAGTTACTTTATATAAGAGATTGTGGATGCCTTTTGGCTTAGTTTCGACCTTACATAGTTGTTTCTTCTAGTTTCTAAATTTGGTACGGGATTGTGGATGCCTTTTGGCTTAGTTTCGACCATACAAACGTGCTCTCAATTACTTTTTTAAGAATTTATCCCCATAAATCAATCACATGAAATCATACTTTAATTAATGAGATTAATTAAATTATTAACCGATGCTTTACATGTTTATATTATATACGTATAATTGTGTTACCATGCTATATGAGTTGAACCTTCTTGTTAAAATTTTAAGTCACGTGCCAACCCATGATAGACACTTGGGATTACAAAGGGTAGTTTTGTGTGGGCTCTAACCATCGCGAGGCGCATTGATTCTATCATTGTATGAACAAGATGAGTGAAAGAGTGGTTCCTATGCGTTTATCATGGTTTGACTTAATTAAGCTATAAGAAACATGCAAAACATATAATAATCCAGGTTGTTATCTCCATAACAAATGAGAACATGATGTAACGTAAGCCTTTCTCAAGGCCTAGGGTATAATATCCAACATGTCATAAGCTAATTAAGCTCAATGGTATTGGATACGTGTTGGTTGGGCCTAGTGCAAGTGGAAGATTGTTGGAGATTATGCCCTAGGCCCTTGAGAAAGGCTTACGTTACATCTTGTTCTCATTTGTTATGGAGATAACAACTTGGATTATTATTATGTTTTGCATGTTTCTTATAATAATCCCCGTCCCTAGTACTTATGAAGAACTAGTATAAGTTTAATCGATGATCATGTGATGATCATGTGTATGTGATAAAATTAAACTTATGGGTACTTGTTGGTGAACAAGTACTGGACATGACCCGTTATGAGATTTATGTCATGGTCAAATGTCATAATTAAATATCATAATAGTCATACCATTTGAATCCTTAGACCTGAGATTATCATGGTCTTCCACATGATGAACATTATGTTTGACGTACTCAAACGCTACCCTTAACCGGGTGGTTATAAAGGCTACGATTGGTATAATCGGATTCTTGTAGGGAAAAATGATAACTCAAGATGGGATTTGTCCCTCTCTCAAGAGAGATATCTGCTTGGCCACTTGGTGAGTGGGATTGATGATAGTGCATGGCCATGCCCAAATGAATTGATGTGTTCAATGTCATTTGCTCATATCAATCTACTCAAGATCGAGAAAGCATTGGACAACATAAGTTGACGTGGACCATGACCTATGTCCAATATGATATCACGTGACAATGGGATTGTGATATGTTCTATTAGGAAACTTTGGATCTTCAAAGTTATACTAATTGGGTAATCATAATCGCTTGTGTAGACACCCCGCCTTGGACCTCTCACCCCGATTGCATACAAAGTATTTTTATTTAACTTATTTTCGTTAATTTCTGTTACTTCGGTTAAGTTCCTAACTGATTCCGTTAGTTTTGGACTAAACTGCATAACAGAGTTAACTTTAGAGTCATTTCTGTCATTCTATCCTTTTCTGCCGCGGGCGCCTCCGACACTGTCAACGGGCTGCGCGCGCGTCTCGCCCCTAAAGATGGACCCGCGCGCCTCCCATTATGGCAGTAACGGATTGCACCTTATTTCCCTCTTTTTTCTTGATCACAAAAATCTCTTTTTACATCCAAGTTCATTCCCCCTAGTTTTGTAACTCCCAAATCCTTTATTCTAGCCTTTTCTTTAAAACAAAATATTTCTTTTTATTATTATTTGATTTTCTCTTTATTATTTAATTTCTTTATTTTCTTATTGGTCTAAAAGGCTTCTTTTCCTCTCTTTTTCACCTATAAAAACCTCTTCTTTTTACCTTAGAAAAGGACTTGGAACTTTCTCTCTACACAAATTCTATATCATTTTCCCTACACAAATTCTCTCAACAAGAGTTTTACACAACAAAACTCTACACAAATCTCTACACAACAACATCATTTTCAAGTCCAAGTTTGAAGTCTTCTTTCTAAAGGTACAAGTCTTCTTCTTTTATTCTATTCATGTTCTAGTCAATGTATGCAATCCCCATCAATGGGACATGACTTAACGATCACTTTATTCCATTAAAGTTGGTTAAAGGTTATCTCCCTACATTTCAACTCTAATTTAATTTACTCTTCTTCCATTAATGTAATCTTTAGCATTAAATCAACAAAAACAATTCTCTTTTATTTCCCCTTTCTTTCTATTATAATTGTTAGCACTTTTCTCATATTAATACAAGAAGGACATTTAGCATTAGAACACCAATAGTAGCAAGACCCGCGTAAGCGGGGCGGAGTGGGTGTTTAAGTACTTCCCACTCCGTCACTTAACCCCCGAACCCTTCTCTCCCGAATCTCTGGTTTTCGTACAAAAATTGGCTTTCTTTAGGTTTTCTCGCGTTCCTCTAAAAACGTGGGTGGCGACTCTTAAAATCAAGTAGACATCCTAGGTTAATTCACCGCTCTAGCCAAGCCGTGGTTCTCCCGGGGTATCTACAGTGGCGACTCCGCTGGGGACATTAGAGGGTTAAACTTGCGTTTTCATTTTTTTTTTTGGTGTTCTAATTTCTGTTTTCTGGGCATTCTGGTAAAAAGGGTAGGAAGCGCGCGCCTCCGGCCTTCTTGGCCTAACGCGCGCGCGTCCGACCCTTATTATCAGAATCGCCCGCCTTCCTTCTTGTCCTTCAATTTCATATTTCTGTGCTAACAAGTTTCTGCAGAGGAAAGTTACATAATTTGGGACCAGGGCAATCCCATGAGTCTGCAGTTTCTTCTAACATTCTGACAGGTACCCCAGATGCGCGCGCCTCCCATATTCATTGCGCAATGCGCGCGCTTCCCACATCACTTCCCTAAGGCGCGCGCTTCTGGGCAATTTTCCAGAAACAGAACAGTGCACAGAAAGCAGAACAGAGCAGAATGACAGTGTGTGGGCACCGAGCCTGCATACAATTTCTTTTACTTTCTGTTTATTTTTACCGGTCACACGGGTGATTTGGGAGTTGTAAATACGTGCTTATTTGTTTCCTTTTTTGCTTTCTTTGAAAAAAAATATATTTTGTCACTTGTTAGACCTCACACTACATGCACATATTCTTATCAATTGCTCACTATCGAGTCGCACAAGTCCAACCCCAAACCCATCGAGGCTCGTCCTAGAAAGTTTCAAGCTCCACCCGACCTTGACTCTTTCGAAGCGGTCAACCTCAGCCCGTGGCGTAGTTCAAGACTACATGCCGGGGGTGACCTTTAAGCCTCTCTTTAGCCGAGCACAAGCCACACAATTCTAGTCTAGGGTCTAACACTCCGTGACTCAAGTCGGTTTTTCATGTATCGAGATTTCCCTAAACTAATGTCTTCAAATCATACATGCCAACTTGTTGCAATGGACGAAATAAAACTCCGTCCCCAAAAGTGGGCATTTTGGACGAAAATAAAAATCCGTCCCCGCATGTATGATTTACTACATTAATTTAGTTTAATCCCGTCACATGTAGGTATCACAAACGTGGTGGAATCCGATGAGTATATGGGACCGCGAGAAGGTCTATATACTAGTGTGACGATTCCACTATTTTTCTAGAAACCCCAAAAAGGACTCCGTCCTTCCGACTTTGTAAATAAAAAAAATAGTCTTTTTCTTTATGTGGTTGAGTCTTTTTCCTTTGTTGTGGGTGAAGTTACTTTACTCAAAAGGTGTTTGTGGGGCCATCCTAAGATCAACCGTGTTCTCTCCATAGGTCCAATGGCTTCAAATGGCAACAACAACGGCATTCCCGTGTCCAACGAAGGGTTATTCAGCATGGTGGAAGCATTGAAAGAGCAAGTTGATACACTAGCCGAGAATGTCCGCCTCAAGGATGATCTATGGCGAGCTCGTTACAAGCATGTGAAAACGGTCCACGAGAAAGAAGTTTCTCAACTCAAGAACCGATTAAAGGGGCTCACGAATGAAGGAAAGGTCCAAAGCATTGATACCGGTTTGGTCAACACTCTTATGTCCTACATTGACCAAAGGCTTAGTGGGCTAAATTTGCACAAGGGCCCGAGCACCGATCTCCATCAAGCTTCCCTCCTCATGAACACAATGGAGGCTCTTCCCAAAAAATTCAAGATGCCCGATATTGGCAAGTTCAAAGGCACCTCTTGCCCCGACACTCATGTCGACTCCTACATTTGGGCCATGCTGCCGAAGAAAGTGTCTCCTCAAATAATGGCACAATGCTTCCCGCTTACTCTCGATGGGGTCGCAAAAGATTGGTACATGGGTCTTCCGATTTCCACCCGCCTCAATTGGGATTCCGCTATGCTTGCCTTCAAGTCACAATACCAAGGCAACTCCATGTTCCGTCCCACCAAGAAAGAATTGGAGAGCACCGTGCAAATGGGTGATGAATCATTTGGGGGCTTCTATCGCCGTTGGAACGACAAGCTAGCCGAGATGGCTGATAGGCCTTCCAAGAAGGAACAAATGGACATCTTCTTGAAGTGTTTGAAAATGGACTACCGCACTAATCTTAGTGGGGCTTTTCACTCCGATTTTGCAAGCATGTATGATGCGGGAATTAGAGTCGACAATTTGCTCCGAGAAATGGCCGAGTCTTCCTACGAGACAAGCTTCAACGATGAAGGGTTCCCGAGCAATCCGAGCAACGACATGGACGAATATAGTGACATGGAAGACTACAACGACAATGGGGACTACGACAGCAATCTTCGTTTCTCATTCTCTACTTAGAAAATAGGATTAAAAAAAAAAGGAGTCAAAAGTCCTCTTTAGTGTGCATAAATGTTTTCTCTCGTCCCATGTTAAGTGTCGAGTCTTATCATCGAATAAAAAAAGTCGTTCTTGTCCTCATACACTCTTCCAAGTTGTTCAATCTAATTCTTGGCAAAATGATGAAAAGATGTCTAAACGAGTTTTGAAACGAAGGCCATCATTTGAACGCCTAGGGGCTAAACATCGTGACGAAGGCGACAACATCAAATCCAAGACATCAAGCGACAAAGAAAGGTGGAGCAACAACCATGGAGACATCAAGCAAAGTTTTCAAAGGGGGATAAAAAAAAATAAAAAATCCCCCTCATTCAAAGAAGTTCACAACAACATCATTCCACCAATGAACGACGAACCGACATCAACAACAAATCACGACGAAGCAACAAATCCTCACATCAAAAGGAGGATCCACAAGAACTACGGTGACCTGAGTCTCTACACTGGAGGAACGTAGGCAACCTGCGGGTCCGGTCTCATGCAAGAAAGAAGATATGTTTAGCCCTAGCGCGTTATGGTGATTGGCCTTCATCTCGAACTTGTCAAGACATCTTTGTACGATTCATTTGCCATTGAATTAATCACCAAAAAGATTGAACAACTTTCTTAGATTTGGAATCATTTCGCGCTCCTTGTCGAGTCTAGGGACTTCTATTCTTTCTGCATACTCCCAATTTCTTGCAATCAAATTGGGGCTTTCCTTCTCTTCTCTCTTAATGACTTACTTGCCTTCGCGAGTCATTCAATTCAATAAAAAATACATGTCAATACTAGGGACACTTCCCTAGTCAAGTCAATGTCACTCATCATTAGTGACAAAAGGTCTCCACCGCAAAATCACATGTCTTATCTCCTCAGCTAGAGTCAATGCACACTTCCTCATCAATTGAGTCAAAAAAAATGATGAAGACGCAAAAGAGATGCCCGCTAGATTGAAAACCCGAAAGGGCGGTCTAGGCAAAAAACAGGGTGCGTCATAAAAAAAAATGAGAGAGTAAGAGAGAGAAGGGAAAGAGAAATGGAGATCCCCGGCCTCTAAAGAAGACAAGTTCTACATTGAATCTCCTCAGCAAGTCAATTCCCCACCGAGTCAACTTTGGGATTGCAAAAGGCTAGACAAGATATAGCACCATCAAAGGTTGTCTTGGGTTATCGGCATCATTCTCCAGCAGTGTGCATTTTTGGGTTCATGAAAAGAAGGCCCGTGGTAACCAAGATCCATCCGAGAACAAGCCCATCATAAAAGGGCACGAGGTTGCACAAATAATCCCTAGCTAGTCAATTGGCTTGGGCAGCAAATAGCAACAACATGTGTCTCAGTTTTCAAGGCTTCTTCAAGTATGTGCTTCTAAAGTACGCCGAAAGGCTCCCGAGAAATGGAGTAGCTCTTGCCATATCCTCTCATGTTTATTCCCTCACACGAGGACGAGTCACTCTTGCTTTGCTCAACAAATGGTGACGCCCTAGGGGCTATGTGACTCAAGAACAAGGGATTCTTTTGCTTCATTTGGCAATCAATACGCCCTAGGGGCTATGCTCAAGAAAGATGTGTGAGACTATCCTCAAAGTCCCTCAAAAGGGATGTCAAAAAGCCCTCTTGTCATGTGTGCCCGTGCTCGTTTCCCCAATCAAGGGTGGACCTTTCTCGCAATCAATGATGGCACTCTAGGGGCTACGGTCAAGTCTTAAAGGCTCCCTCGGCAAAGAGCAATTAACTCCCCAGCAGTATCCCCAGCCAAGTCATGTGCAACATTGGAAGCTTCCTCAATTCGGCACCGAAGGTCTCAACGGGCTTCGCAATCTACAATCTTTTGGGCTACGACATTACAGTAATTCAAGAAAAGGGAAGTATTAGGGCTTCGCGACCGACAGTCTTTTGGGCAACAATACTCGAGCAAGTGCAATGTGGAGTAGTCTTATGGCTCCATGAGAACAATCAAGATTCAAGGGTCTCTCAACACTTCAAGTCAAAGGCCTCTTGGTTTTAAATGAAGACTCCGATGTTATGAATGAAGTTGATGATTTTTGTTAGAACTCACAGCGAGATTTTGAAGGAAGTCTTAGAGAAAAGGAAAAAGATTCAATATGCTAAACTCTAATCAAAACAGGGTTATAGCGGGAAATGCCACGGCCAATCCCAATGTTTCTGCAATTCAGCACCCCCTTCTCCAGATTAAAAGCACAAGGTGCAGCTCAGATAAAGTTGGGCCACAGCACTAGTTGCATCCGAAGATCCGTCATTAGTTCAACTCAAGAAGAGTCAAGCAAGCATACTCATTTGAGACTTTATCACGCCAAGACCTTATCCTCCGCGACCTCGACGGCACCGCAAGACATTACTGCATCCTTTGACATAAGCCCTCAGCCATTTGGATATCGACCACAATGAGGCTATTCATCTCCCCAGTAAGAGCAAGAAGGAGATCTCTATCAAGAATTCTACCAAACGGTACATCCGCTCTCAATGCCGAGCCAATCACGAGATAATTTGGGGCTTTACAATGAAAGGTCTTCACATCCCGCCATCTACAAGCCCACGACACTTGGGGCTTTGCAATCTCTCGAAGCTTGGCATCAACGATCTCCTCTTGGGGCTTGCTCACTACAACAACAAAGGGCGATTTACTCGAATGGGCCAAGAGCTGATTTATCTTGGAGCTATGCAAGTCCCTCAAAAATTGGCATCAAAGGAATTCTAGGGGCTTTACAATCAGCAACCCCTCATCTCGGCATCAAAAGCCTTTTGAAGCCCCATAATCGACAAATCTCTTGGGGCTAGACATCAATCTTCGTTGGGCACACCGGCGACAACAGAATTCAAGCGAGGCAATCCGGACTTCGACTGAACATGACTTGATCTTGGGTTGGCTTCACAAGCACACAATGGTTAAAATGGTTCACCCACGAACTAAAAAAAAATCTTTTCCTCACATGTGTGCATATTCTTTCCTTTCTAATCTAAAAAAAAAAGATTTTTCTTTTTCTTTTTCTCCTTCTATGTGCAAAAGTATGTGCTTTACTTTTCTTTGCTCCTAGCTTCTCCTCCAGCATTCTCCATCATCCTTGAACTACGCTGGTCTGATTCCCTTCAAAGGATACGTAGGCAGCCTTTGGCACGACCAACCCATCATTCAGAATGTCATCTCAACAACATTCCATCGAAGGCAACGGCAGTTCATCATCTTCATCAAAAGTATCAACATCCTTCGGCAATCCATCTCCAATCAAGCGGCAATGGTAAGTGAAGGTATGAATGCATCCGAGGCTTTCCTCAAATCACACAGCACACAAAATCACTTTCTCCATTCCTACAAAAGCTCTCTCTCATGCAAAACTGCTCTCAAATCACATTGCACCACGAGCACAATTTCTCTCTTCATGCATCTTCTTGCACAAACACATATACCTGCCAAGCAAACACATAACAGGTATCACCACGAAGTCAACAACATCCGCTACTCAAGGCACTTAATCCTCAGCAGAAAATGGTCCACAGTCAACCATGCCCGCATCCCCACGGACTCATTCAAAGGCTCACTAACGGCCTCATCAACGGATTTCACTAACGGATTCGTCAATAAAGGTTCACTAACGGCCTCGTCAAACGGATTTCACTAACGGATTCGTCAACAAAGGTTCACTAACGGCCTCATCCACGGATTTCACTAACGGATTCGTCAAAAGGTTCACTAACGGCCTCCTCAAAGGTTCACTAACGGCCTCTTCAAAGGTTCACTAACGGCCTCATTCAAAGGTTCACTAACGGCCTCCTCAAAGGTTCACTAACGGCCTCATCCACGGATTTCACTAACGGATTCGTCATTCAAAGGTTCACTAACGGCCTCCTCAAAGGTTCACTAACGGCCTCATTTCAAAGGTTCACTAACGGCCTCATTCAAAGGTTCACTAACGGCCTCTTCAAAGGTTCACTAACGGCCTCATTCAAAGGTTCACTAACGGCCTCGTCAAAGGTTCACTAACGGCCTCATCCATGGATTTCACTAACGGATTCGTCATTCAAAGGTTCACTAACGGCCTCCTCAAAGGTTCACTAACGGCCTCATTTCAAAGGTTCACTAACGGCCTCATTCAAAGGTTCACTAACGGCCTCTTCAAAGGTTCACTAACGGCCTCATTTCAAAGGGTTCACTAACGGCCTCAAGGTTCACTAACGGCCTCCTCGAAGGTTCACTAACGGCCTCCTCAAAGGTTCACTAACGGCCTCATTCAAAGGTTCACCAACGGCCTCCTCAAAGGTTCACTAACGGCCTCACTCAACGGATTCAGCCGGCAGGTTTACCAACGGATCATGCCGCCCCCCTCTATCAACAAAAGACGCTCACACAGGGAGCGCATCCCTATCTCTAGCAATTTCAAATTACTGCTTTCATCGAATCTTTGCTTTCTTTTCTTTCTTTTTCTTTGTCGATGTCCTCGGCGGGTGTTTTTACTTTCGTCGACGCGTTTTGCTTCGCAATCCACGTCGCCGAGGGGCTCTGTAGACACCCCGCCTTGGACCTCTCACCCCGATTGCATACAAAGTATTTTTATTTAACTTATTTTCGTTAATTTCTGTTACTTCGGTTAAGTTCCTAACTGATTCCGTTAGTTTTGGACTAAACTGCATAACAGAGTTAACTTTAGAGTCATTTCTGTCATTCTGTCCTTTTCTGCCGCGGGCGCCTCCGACACTGTCAACGGGCTGCGCGCGCGTCTCGCCCCTAAAGCTGGACCCGCGCGCCTCCCATTATGGCAGTAACGGATTGCACCTTATTTCCCTATTTTTTCTTGATCACAAAAATCTCTTTTTACATCCAAGTTCATTCCCCCTAGTTTTGTAACTCCCAAATCCTTTATTCTAGCCTTTTCTTTAAAACAAAATATTTCTTTTTATTGTTATTTGATTTTCTCTTTATTATTTAATTTCTTTATTTTCTTATTGGTCTAAAAGGCTTCTTTTCCTCTCTTTTTCACCTATAAAAACCTCTTCTTTTTACCTTAGAAAAGGACTTGGAACTTTCTCTCTACACAAATTCTATATCATTTTCCCTACACAAATTCTCTCAACAAGAGTTTTACACAACAAAACTCTACACAAATCTCTACACAACAACATCATTTTCAAGTCCAAGTTTGAAGTCTTCTTTCTAAAGGTACAAGTCTTCTTCTTTTATTCTATTCATGTTCTAGTCAATGTATGCAATCCCCATCAATGGGACATGACCTAACGATCACTTTATTCCATTAAAGTTGGTTAAAGGTTATCTCCCTACATTTCAACTCTAATTTAATTTACTCTTCTTCCATTAATGTAATCTTTAGCATTAAATCAACAAAAACAATTCTCTTTTATTTCCCCTTTCTTTCTATTATAATTGTTAGCACTTTTCTCATATTAATACAAGAAGGACATTTAGCATTAGAACACCAATAGTAGCAAGACCCGCGTAAGCGGGGCGGAGTGGGTGTTTAAGTACTTCCCACTCCGTCACCTAACCCCCGAACCCTTCTCTCCCGAATCTCTGGTTTTCGTACAAAAATTGGCTTTCTTTAGGTTTTCTCGCGTTCCTCTAAAAACATGGGTGGCGACTCTTAAAATCAAGTAGACATCCTAGGTTAATTCACCGCTCTAGCCAAGCCGTGGTTCTCCCGGGGTATCTACAGCTTGCTAGAGTCCGCTTATGATTTATGAGATCTGAACGGTTCGGGTTCGTTGCCAACTTAGTATAATCCTATTGGTTCACACATGCAGAACAGATCGAATGAGGAACGGAAAACGAGAAAGACTAGATCCTACTGGAGGATCCGTACGGATGGTTTGGGAGACACCAAACTGATCCGTACGGATGGTTTGTCTGGCAAGAACAATTTTAGGTAACTTCATACTGATCAAGAAAACCTATTTCCTAATGAGATTAGGTTTCTTCCTTGGATATAATGGACGATTTTCAGTAGCCGAAAACATATGCTTCCATATTGATTTGAGAAATTAAAGAGAGGTTTTTGGTGAGAGAAAAATACACATTATTCAAGGGTTATTAGGGTTTGATTATTCTCAATTATCAAACCATAATATTCATTCAAGAGAGATTGAAGATTCAAAGCCAAAGTTTTCAAGCCTAAAGGATCTAGCAATCGTGTCAGGAAGAAGTTCTTGAATCCGTTCAAAGTGTGGATACCAAGAGATGGTATTTTTCTTAATACCTAAGATCTTAAAGTTTCATTCCGAGCAAACAAGGTTAGAATCCTTTTTCATCTTTATTATAACCTGGCTTTGGGTTTTGTTCATGTAAAGTCTTCCGCTGCATATGATCCGTTGAAACCCAACAGATCGGATATGTATTCACGCTTGGTGGGTCAGTTGTCAGTTGGAAGGCTTCATTGCCGGCGACAGTGACGTTGTCTACAACAGAAGCAGAATACATGGCATTGACAGAGTCCACTAAGGAAGGAATATGGTTGAAGGGATTGATCAGCGATCTTGGGATACATCAGTATCAGGCTATTATTTATTGCGATAGTTTGAGCGAGATTTGTTTGGCCAAGGATAAAGTTCATCATGAGAGGACCAAGCACATTGATGTCAGATATCATTTCCTAATGGATGAGAAACGGGTAAAGGTGAAGAAGTTAGGGACGGCGGACAACCCTGCAGATATGTTCACAAAACCCGTGACGGGAAGCAAGTTCCAACATTGTTTGGACTTGCTGAATGTTCGCAGCTATTAGATAGCAGAAGAGGCGAGGGAGGGAGAAAAGGTTTGTTGTCATGGATATTCAAAGTTAATGTGGAGATTATTGAGTTAATACCTTTGAATTTGGGACGCCGAGTTAAAGGATTAAGCAACAGAAAGATTTCATAATTCCGGGACAGAGCACAGAAGGGTTCAGCCAAACCTATGATAGGACTCGGCCGAACCTGGCGAATCGAAAATTCAATATTTTGGAGCAGCAAAGGTTCGGGCGAGTGAAGGATAGGATTCGGCTGAGTGAAGGCATGGGTTCGGCCGAACCTAGTCAAGTTCGCGCCAGAAATTGCAGCAAGTTCCAGGTTCGCAGAAGGAAAGGTTTCTAGTCCATTTTGGACTTGTATTCCAAGTTCCTACCAGATTTTGAGATAGACTTTGAAGTGGTATAAATAGAGGCCATTAGTTTAGATCAAAATTAGCCGAAAGATCTCAGATAGATTATTAGAGTGCTCAGAGAGATCTGTAATTCTACAGTTGGACAGTTAGGGTGCAACAGTAATAGTGTGATCTTGTAATCGTTTCTCCAGATTGATAATAATATTCTCTCCTCTCCCCGTGGACGTAGCCAAGTCGGTGAACCACGTAAATCTGTGTTCTTGTGATTGCATGCTTTTCTCATCAAGTCTTGTTTATTGCTCTAACATAATTTTTGTTTATTTTAAAAAAATTAATGTTCAAAAGTCTATAATTAACATGGTGGAGTATTATGTATATATACACGTACTCGTTTCGTGCGAAAATGATCTTCACATTTTTTTCGCCGATAGTACAAAAAAACTTTGAACATAATTTTAAGTTGATTTGATTATACTAATAATAATCTAAAACTTCTTACTGATACAACATAAATAATACTATCAATAACATGT
Organism: Campanula takesimana; assembly: GCA_026119855.1. NCBI lineage: Eukaryota > Viridiplantae > Streptophyta > Magnoliopsida > Asterales > Campanulaceae > Campanula > Campanula takesimana. The sequence goes on from JAOWBW010000222.1 coordinate 1,416,305, forward strand.
TTTAGATTTTCATTTGGATAATCTATACTATATTAACAACAAGATAATCAATTCCCCTCCCAAAAATGTCACTATCAAGGGCAAAAGTGTAATCTCCACGAAACAAGGACAAATATGTCATTATCTTTAATTTGGTACAATTAGTCAACTTTGCATGTTAATTGTTTTCTATATGATATTTTTTAATTATTTTATTTAGTGAAAATTATTAATCTTGATCATCATATAGGGGAAAAATACTAATTGATGCGTATACAAGGCGTTGAAGTTTTTGGATTCATTTGAGCGAGTGCGCGGAAACGGTCGTAACTTTTGATTCTGGATGAACCACGGAATGCACCGCATATCAAATCGAACGTCGGAGCGAGGCGAACAAAATTCGTTATCTTTAATTTGGTAGAAGTAGTCAACTTTGAATGTATATTTATTTTTATATGATAATTTTTAGCTTTTAAAATTAGCAAAGAAAATAAAATTTGATAAATATATAGTGAAAAACTACACATCTATTTTATATTCTATACTATATTAATAACAAGATAGTCACTTTCCCTCAAAAAATGTCACTATCAAGGGAAAAAGTGTAATATCTACCAAACAAGGACAAATATGTCATTATCTTTAATTTGGTACAATTAGTCAACTTTGCATGCAAATTGTTTTCTATATGATATTTTTAATTCTTTTATTTAGTGAAAATTATTAATCTTGATCATCATATAGGGGAAAAATACTAATTGATGCGGACACAAGACGTTGAAGTTTTTGGAGTCATTTGAGCGCGTGCGCGGAAACGGTCGTAACTTTTGACTCCGGATGAACCACGGAACGCACCGCATATCAAATCGAATAACAGAGCGAGGAGAACAAATTTTGTTATCTTTAATTTGGTAGAAGTAGTCAACTTTGCATGAATATTTATTTTTATGTGATAATTTTTAGGTCTTTAAATTAGTGAAGAAAATAAAATTTGATAAGTATATAGTGAAAAACTACACATCTATATCTATATCTATACTATATTAATAACAAGATAGTCAATTTTCCTCCAAAAAATGTCACTATCAAGGGAAAAAGTTTAATCTCCACCAAACAATGACAAATATGTCATTATCTTTAATTTGGTATAAGTAGTCAACTTTGCATGTAAATTGTTTTCTATATGATACTTTTTAATTATTTTATTTAGTGAAAATTATTAATCTTGATCATCATATAGGGGAAAAATACTAATTGATGCGGACACAAGGCGTTGAAGTTTATGGAGTCATTTGAGTGCGTGCGCGGAAACGGTCGTAACTTTTGACTCCGGATGAACCACGGAACGCACCGCATATCAAATCGAACGTCGGAGTGAGGCGAACAAAATTTGTTATCTTTAATTTGGTAGAAGTATTCAACTTTGCATGTATATTTATTTTTATATGATAATTTTTAGCTTTTTAAATTAGTGAAGAAAATAAAATTTGATAAATATATAGTTAAAAACTACACATCTATCTATATCTATATGTATCTATTCTATATCTATATCTATTCTATATCTATTCTATACTATATTAATAACAAGATAGCCACTTTCCCTCCAAAAAAATGTCACTATCAAGGAAAAAATTGTAATCTCCACCAAACAAGGACAAATATGTCATTATCTTTAATTTGGTACAATTAGTCAACTTTGCATGTAAATTGTTTTTCTGTATGATATTTTTAATTCTTTTATTTAGTGAAAATTATTAATCTTGATCGTTATATAGGGGAAAAATACTAATTGATGCGGACTCAAGACGTTGAAGTTTTTGGAGTCATTTGAGCGCGTGTGCGAAAACGGTCGTAACTTTTGACTCTGGATGAACCACGGAACTCACCGCATATCAAATCGAACTTTAGAGTGAGGCGAACAAAAGTTATAGGGCGAAGCCCCTTGAGGCAGGGTCTAAATAGGCAAAAAAAAAAACATTATTTAAGGCCTCAAACGTGCTTCTTTATTTTTTTTTATCAGTTTTTTTGTTTTTTAGGTTTTTGCTTTTTAGTTTTTTTTTTGTTTTTTTTTGCTTAATTAGTGTTTATTTTGTTTTAGGGTTGCAGAACGTATAAATACATTGTTTTAGGATCTTTGAAGTCAATTTTTGCCGTCTAATATATTGATTATTTATCTCAATCTTAGTGCATGTTCATGAATTAGATAGCCGGATTTTTAATGACCGTTATGATGCGATTTATTTTTAAGTGAGTGGAATTTTGGCTCCAACGTTAAATGTTGTTAACGCTGTTAATGACTATATGTTAAAGAAACATGTATTATGTCACAGACAACTGTATGTCCATTTATCAAGAGTGAAATAATCCTAACGGCCTGAATATGTTGATATGTAATGATGACATTCCAGGTTATTATGATATTTCTACGGACAATGTGTTTTTAAGGAAGTATTCCACAATTTGTAATGCAAACATGCTTTCAGTTTAATATATATTTTCTTTTATATATATATTTTTTTTATCTCATTTGGATTTAGTAACATCTCGTGCATTGCACAGGTGTAACACTGGTTATGAGTGGTGATATAGACACCCACCAGTTTAGTAAGGACGCCCACATTTTGGTAGATCACCCACTTCTAAAATCATAAGGACCAAAATTTGTAACTCCACCCACTATTTTTCCGATTTTAGCCCCTATTCACCCCATTCAATTAACGTGATTCCCACCATGAATCCCCTCCCCCAAACTAATGCACACTATCAGTTATCGGTTAAACTGAGACATCGTCGTCACCGGAAAATGAAGATTTTTCTGGCAACTCTATTGCCAGGTAGGATAGCAAGGAAGGACAGAAAAACCATTTGAGGAAAGACCATCTATATTTAAGCTTTTATGTCTCAATTAATTTCAATTTCCGGAGCATGGAAATCAACCTCTAACGACGAGATTAACGACGGTTCCATCCAGAATTAACTACACAATGATTGAATGCGAGAATGATAATCTTTCTCCAAAGATGTCTCCTTTCAGTTTGAAATGTTTTCCTGTCCAATCTTCAAATAAAGCACTATGTCTACCAATAATGGGCTTAGTTCATTGGTGTGCGGGAGGGGATCACTCGACGTCAACAACAATGACAAATAATAAGACTCATCTGGATTGAGAAAACTAGGGATTGACAGTTAAATGGGTAGGGGTTTTAGTATGGTAGTATCAGGTATTAAATTGTCTTTACACGTTATGGTATTTTTGTAATAAAAAAGTGGTGGGTGTTCTTACTAAATTGGTGGGTGTGTATATCACCACTCACTGGTTATATCAACTTAAAATTATTGCTCAATTTTTTATTTTTTCAAAGCAATATTTATTTTTTGAGAGAAAAAAGAGAATATTACTGTCACTAAATGATCCGACAGTCCAGATTTCAGACTTGTGAGATGTAAATGGCTCGGGATTAGGCATTTGAAAGTTTACTTTGAGTGGTTCCGGTATATTTAGGCGGAGGTTTAATTTTGGGTGGCCGAGTTCTGCGCCAGGAAACGACTACGAACGAGTTGAGTTATGGGCACGCTGCAAACGCAGAATTCAAAATCAGTTACGGAGGACAAAAAGGCGCTCTCATATGACCACGTTTCCAAGTTTTTCTCTTTACCCCTCTCTGATGCTGCCGATGCTCTTGGTAATTTCAATCTCCCCCTCCCTCTCTCTCTAGGTTTTCATATGTTGCCTCTATTCAAACGTTGAGGCTAAATTGTATCTTCTTTGATCTGGGTCCTTGTTAGATTGCATTTTGGGAGCCTCCCTTTTATAAATTAAGCCTTTTTTTTTCCATGATTGGTGACTTTTTTGAGGTTTCTTGAATTTCATTTCCATGGATGTTGTCTGTAAATGGGTTTTGATGGATGCTTTAAATGTGCAATTGCAAAAGTTTGACTTGTTTAATGAGACTCTATTTTGAGGAATGGGTTGCTGTTGGACTAAGTTTCTTCTAAAATGTAAAGTTAATCTTATAACGTGACAAGAATTAAATAATTGCTCGTTTCGGGGTATGGAAACTATCCGGGTGCAAGTTTTGTTCCATGATAGTGCAAATAGCATGGAAACTTTACACAGTTCATTCGAATCAGACAAGCACTACACAGTTCATTCGAATCAGACAAGCACTAAGATCACGACATGTACTTCTATCATAGTGAGTCATTCCTCTGGTGTTAATTTGCTTGTCTAGAAAGGCATAAATATTTACGTTTTTCAAACTGAAATTTCAGTGGCAACCTAAGCAGCTCAAGTAGTTGTCTTATCAGCCTAAAGGTCTATCCTGTAAACTGTGTGTCGGAAGTGTCTAGACTTGGCTACTGATTTAAGAAGAAGAAGGCATGTGAGTGATAGCTTCTGCTGATGTGGCTTTCTTTCAACTGTCTAAGCATGGGTTAGCTGATAGTTTGTTGAATAGAAGTATTTTGGGAGCTCGTTTCTTGGACTGTGAATTTCTCCCTCCATTTGTGTATCGTGGGGGGATTATTATAATTTTTGATCCACGGGTTTCCACCTGTAAGAAGGTATTTGATGGGTCTTTCTTTTGATCTGATTATCACAAGTGCGTGGAAAGAATGAGTGTTTATCTACTTTGGTTCATCGGCTTACTTGGCGTGGCCTTAGGGATGATTTATGGGCTGAGTTCACGATCTAGCAAGCCTTTGGGGACCTAGGTAATCTCTGGGGATGGGGATTTTGATGTTACAAGGAGTTCCGTGGAAAAATGGTGCCTTTTTTTTGTGTTAATAAAAGGAGAGTTATTAATATCCCCATAGGCATTTTACTTCTGTTCATGGATTGTGGGATGTTGCTTTTAGGATGGATATGCTCCTTTTCTCCTTTGTTTCCTCTTATTATTTTCATTCTCTTGTGTAAAAAGTTTATCAACACATTACTTCGAACCATATCCATTTCTTTAGAATTGAGTCTTATGCCTCGTGTTCTACCTACTCATTCTCATTTTTAGAATATATGGCTATCACATCCCGGGTTTAAGGCGTTTTTTTCTTTCCATGTAGAAATATAGATTTGTCAATAGAGGTTGGAGGTATGGAATATAGAGAAGTTGGGGCCGACTTCGTAGAAGTTGAGTGCTAGATGGTGTGTTTTAAGGATTGAGTTTGAAAGATTCTTGTAAAGGGCATTATATGATGTGAGAAGGCTACTAGGGATTAGGGATAAATGAGGGGGATTGTAATTCACTTATTCTAGATATTTCCATTGGGTGACTACGGATAAGAGGTGTATGCATCTTGTCACAGAGGTGGAGTCCGGGATGGTCGTTGAGAGCCCTATTATATACTCCCTCTGTCCCTAAATGATCTTCTCATTTGCATTTTTAGTTGTCCCAAAGAGTTCTTCCCATTTCTACATTTTATGCTTAAATGTGCATAAATACAACATGTCTAGTGAAGCAAGTGTTCATATCCTTAAAAGTTTGAATGGTCAAATGAGAAGATCATTTTGGGACAGAGTATTCTAGAGACCATCTCTGTTTTTTAAGGACTTGTTCCACGAGGAGACTCCATGTACACCTTTTCTAGATTGGCATTCGATCAGAAATGCATGAACGGCTTCTCGAGCAAATCTTCTGCTGCTGCTTATTATAATTGTTATTAGTATTATCATTTATTATTATCATTTTTAATGACTGCATTTCTTATTCCCTCTGAAAGCACCATCTCATTTATATCTTAATTTAGCACTGAGAAAAATCTAAATTTAGATCTCCTGCTGTTAAAGTGGTATTGAGAGCTGGTATGGTGACAAGTTAGAAAAGAGATAAATTTGTTTTATTTCAGCTATGACTTACCCTTTCATCGAAAATGGATAACTTTATCTGCTAACTGTCTCTAGTTACCTGTTTCCTTGAGATTTACTTGCTTATAATGTCTGAAATAGATTATTTTGAGAGAAGATACTGACCTTTTTTTTTGACCTTCCTACTTGCAGCTGTGTGTAGGAGTGACCTAAAGAAAATATGTTATGAGAATGGCCTCGTTAGGTGGCCATACCGAAAGGTAGGTTTTATTGAAGATCCTGTCTGAAGTGTTTATGGTTGTGGAAGAGTAGTGTTAGAATGGTAAATGGTACTCCCTCCGTCCCTAAATGAATGTCCAAATCTCATTTAGGGACTTTCTGAAAATGTTTACATTTTTATACACTTTAATGACAAAGATGGATAGATTTTCTTGTTTTCCGCTTTCTGAACATTTTGTTTGCAAAATATAAAATGACTAGTGGAAAAATTTGTTAAAAAATCATTTAGGTACAGTTTTTTTTTCAAAAAGGCCATTCAGTTTGGGACAAACTTTTCCTAAAAATGGGCATTCATTTAGGGACGGAGGGAGTAATATGTCTGGTGTTTGTTCAACTGTATTTTTTTTTTTTATTGATGAATCTGAACCAAAAGGAAGACGTTACACTTAACCATCATGTTCATATTTTGCTATTTTAACTGCAATTTACTACTCCCTTCATTGGACATTCATTTTGGGACCCGGGGGGGGGGGGGGGTATTTGTTGAGATTTTATTAGGACATGTATAGTGTAAAGATGTCAATTAGTTTTGGGTCTAGAATTGAGCCGTATCATGTTAGATTACTGCTGTATTGCAATAACGTGATCATTCTTGTTTTATGATTCAATCTTCTTTCAATTTTCATTAGATCCTTTCTGGAAAAAGTGTTGAAGACATTAAAACGGAAACTGCAAGAGATGAAAACAAGAAACTTGCAGAGTTTTTGAAGGCTACTAGAGAGAGGAATGATGCTTCAGCGCGTTCAGTTTCGTCATTGTCTCCGTAAGATAACTTTTATACTTGAAGTACTCCCTTCGTCCATAATAAGGGGAACAAAATTTCCCTTTTCAGCATTCAATTGATAAGTCACATACCCAAAATGGAAATTATATACCCCACTTGTCATACTCACACACTTAAATTGGTACTCACAACCACTTCCCCACCCACAATACTTTGAATATTTATGTTCTCTTCTTTTCAACACTATCAATTTTGTTCCCCCTTTTTATCAGATAAAGGAAGTGTGCCATATTTGCCCAAATGTCAACACTCTTTAAATGCCTACAAGAGTTGTATTTCCGTAGTCATTCATATGAAGAAAATCATTTAGAATGTTGTGTCCTCAAATCTAACTTTCTTCATTTCATCGCTCTTTTTTTTTCTTAAAAGAAACAAAAAAAATAACTTTATCCCATACATATGTTCGATTTTGTGTACTTATTTATAGTTTTATAAAAGTTTTTGGAGTACTAATGACGTAGCGGAAGACTTGATAAAGATTAACTACAGAATTTCGCTCGAGAAATTCAGCAATCAATCGACAATTTTCGCTCGAGAAAATTGAAAGAAAATGATCAATATCATAAAACGGCAAAACTGCCTCTTCAAACCCTAAAACAAAGTATATAAAGTCTGGAAAAAACCCTACTCGAAAATAAACCCTAAAACATGAAAATGACGAAAATGTCCAAAATATGGTAAAGCTGATAGAAAACTTCAGAAGGCCGTTTGAGGCCCTTAGAAGCGTTTTTTGGCCTTTTTATGGGCCGCTCAGGGGGCTAAGCCCGATGACTTTTGTTCCTCTCGAAAAGACGATCGTTTTGATATGCTGTGCGTCCCGTAACTCCTCCGGAATCAAAAGTTATGTCCATTCCCGCGTTGTCGCTCAAACGACTCCAAAAACAACTCAGCAATTATGTCCGCATCAAGTAAGATTGAAAAGGTTTTGGTCAGCAATTTTGCAGTCTAATTTCCCTTTCAACTGTTGTGCTCCCTAGTCCTTTACATACAGTAGTAAGAAAAAACCCATTCAAAATATGAGAACTTAAAGAAGCAATTTCCTCTCTTATCTCGTTTAGAAATTGGCAAGAATTTATTTATTCAAATGTATGGCTTATGAATTCGGTTGCTCCCCTTCACGATATCGTAGGAAATTTAACCTAGATATCAAGATATTTGTATGTCGATAAAGATTTACTGAAAATCAATTTGAGTAGATCAAGAATATTGAATTCAATGAAATCATTAAATCAAGACAGAGAAAATTAGTACAAGGTTACCTTTTATACCTAGAAAAGATTTTCACTTGCACGTCACTGAGAGTGAAGTTAAACTAGGTAATAAAATCCTTCAATAAAGAACTTTTCCAATGTTATGGGTTTCCCCTGAGTGATATTAAAAAGGAAATACCAGAAATTTTTGCCAGTGCTTGACATTATGCCTTGTTGAGCTGAAACTATTCTTCAATTTTCTTTCACCCCCCAAAAGTCTTTATTTAAAGGGCTTTGTAATAATAAGGTTTAAGAAAGAAGGTTAATACTGAAAAGGAAATTCCAGAATTTTTCGCCAGTGCCCGTCATCCTTGCTTGTTGAGCTGAAGCTACTTTAACCCCCCCCATTTTGGCTCTTCTTCCACTTGAACCCTTGACCTCTACAAATACTTTTTTCTCGCTCATCTTCATCCTTGATCTTAATGACTGTCACACTGGGTCACTTTTTTAATACCTAAACACAAGAAGGCCCAAACCAGATAACAAAAGTATGACAACGACGTAACCGGTAACTTAAAACAACCAAATACATCAACAGCAACACCTTAATGATTTGGGGGTAGACTAACATGAATCATCATAATTTTTAAAACCAAATGGTTGAGCGAAAACTCATAAATCAATTACCCCTAAAAAAAAAAAAAGGGGGCAGCCCGGTGCACAAGGCATCCCCGCATAGCGAGGGTTCGGGGAAGGGTCCCCACCACAAGGGTGAAATGTAGGCAAACCTTACCTTGCATTGCAAGAGGCTGCTTCCAGGACTTGAACAATTACCCCTACAAGCAAAGAAGAAAACAATATAGAACTAACTAAGAAACAATCACTTACTAAATGAAAAATTAACTAACAAAGTTTGCCTATGATTATCAATCAAACAAATCATAGGGTTCCCGACAATGTAATACTCCCTCTGTCCCTATATGAATGTCCATTTTCAAGAATTTTTTGTCCCAAAATGAATGTCTTTTTTGAAATTAACTTTGTTCCTAAATGTTCTTTTACCAAAAAAATTTCATTAGTCTCTTTATACTTGTAAAACTAAATGTTTGGAAAGAGGATTATATGATTATATATGAATCTTTGCCACTAAATAGTTTAAATTGTAGACTTTTAGATGTCCCTTAAAATGAAATTTGGACATTCATTTAGGAACGGAGGGAGTACATGCTCTTAAAACCTATAATGGTCATCTAAGTATTCAAGTTTTGAATTGTGGAAATCAAGCCTTACGTTTCAATAAAATCACACAGAGAGTTATGGCAATGCATTCAAACATGCACTTTTTCAACAATTGAATCATGATTGTAACCTAGAGAAAAAAAACCAAAACTCAAACTAAATATTCTTCTTCCCATTAAAATTAAAAATATGAACAACAATTAAGATGTTTTCCCTATCCCAACTTAAGCTGTGCAGTGTTCTTGATGGGAAACAACAAAGCTAAAAACAATTCTTCCTCCTCCTTCCCATTACAATCTCATCTCCTCTATATTGTTGTTTTTGTCGCTATGGGACCAATTTAAAAAAAAAAAATCATCACCAGATGCTTGGGAAAGTGTTTAACATGACTTAGTAGTAGTCTATGCTAAGTTGCTTACATAGGACCAACTGCTCATGAGTCTTCTGGATCTGCAGAGTATCTTCTTCGATTTGCAAAGTATCTGTCTCTTACCTCTCGACTCAAGTGTCTTAACTCTTGAAATGCCACCCTTAGGTCAACTCTCAAGACCCGGGGCCACAACTTCTATAACTCATATGAACTAGCACCTCTGGAAGAACTAGCTCAATCTCCTTTACCAAGACCATTAGAACCTGGGGGTAGATATCATACTAAGAACAACTTTGGCTGGAAAGATCTCAACATTTTGCTGATCCAATGCCACCCTGTCCTTTGATGAGATTGGGAAGCAATACTCAAAATGGTCGATCTCAGGATTATTTGGTGCATTGTATTCCCTCTGTCCCAAAATGATCTTCACACTTTTTTAGACGTTACCACGAATGAACATTAAGCAATTATTATAGGATAATGTCATAATACTAAGTGTACTATCTATCACATTTAATCAACCATTGACCCCTTCGTGACAAATGTTTGTTGTAAATCTTTATAGTACCTCTTACTTTACACTCTATAACATGGGGGCATCAATATTCACCTTAAATGAAGCTTACCGTTGACATTTTTCCCCTTATTTTCCCAATATATCAAGAATGATAAAATAAAACAACCACAAATTAAATAGACAATATATCAAACATTTATTGAGCACTAAAACACAAGTACTTCACATTTGAAGATTTCAACATTATCTTATCCGAGAAAGTTAAATGAATTAGAAGATAGAAAATTACTTAGTTGACTACGGAATATAAATAAAAGCAATTGAGACTTTCACCTTATATTGATGGTGCAAAAGAAAATCACCACTTGCCTTGTAATGGCTTCAACCGATTTGATGATGCAATTGAAAGCTTGAATGAGATGATCGAGTAACTTCTTGATGCAAATTGAGGCTTTTAGAGAGATGTGACTATTAGATTGGGCTAAAATTTGTTTGAGGCTTGAAGGGTGGTTGTTTTGAACATTTTATGGCTAGAGGAGAGTTGTACTTTACTTTGGAAATCAGGTACTTCTGTTGGCCTATTTAGCGCTCGGTAAAGCGGTACCTTTAGCACCCGGTAGTATTTGCCTATAACTTCTTATGGGCACTGTAACCCTTGAAATTTGACAAGTCTTGTGTTTCCTTTAGTGCTTGGTTCTTTTCTCTCTTTCTACTACAACATATGAAAGCAATGCAACGTAAGGGTAATATCTATCACATAATAGAAATGCGCACTCTTCTATAAACCAATGAACTCGAGCAGGCTCATAAGAGTGAGAGAGTGAGTGACTTTTGGTGCATTTTGAACCGCTGGTATCCTGTCACCACATTGGGTGCCGACCAATCCAGTTTGAGCGTGGTAGGACCCTTAAGGTACCAAAGCTCATCCTAACAAGTTCTAACCAGCTGCATTCACTATGATCGAATTCAAGACCTCTAGTTAAGCTAAAACAACCCCTTATCAGCTGATCATTGATGGTGAGTGAGTGACTACGAATCTCTGAAGCTTGGACTCTTTGATTTACCCCGCCCTACCCGTGTCGGACACTCGTATTTTAGTCTTGCCGAGACGAGTCCGGCGAGGTAAACCAAAGAGTCCGAGCACCTTAGCTACGAATAAATAAAATACTCGTATAACAATTTTACATTCACCCTGAACCTTAACAGCCTAATCTTGAGAATGCATAAACAACGTAATATTGATGAAAGGTGCTTATGACTTCAATGAAAATAAAAAAAATGCATCTTTAGTTGGGGTGCGTCCCAACAAGCACATATTAACGTCGTTAGCCCAACACATGCCACTTGTTATGGTCTCACCCAGTTCCCATAGACCCAATCATCATTTATGAAATACATAACAAAGTACCCATTTCTTTTTAGGAACGGGAATTAAGGAAAAGTGTTGTAAAACAAGGTGTTGTGAGTATGGTAAGCGAGGTAGGAGAGAGAAAGTGGGGTAGGAAATGGTAAGTGGATATTTGTTGCGAGTATTGTTAGTGAGTCCCATTAATATAGAGATATTACAAATTTTCCTTTTTTGAGAAAGTGGGTGTCCCATAAATGGCAAAATGATACATTGTTTTGGGCCGGAGGGAGTATATGATAACTGCATTGTCTCATTTTGACAGTTTTTCTCATCCTACCTCTTTCATTTATTACCAATGGGGGGAGGGTATGTACGCTAATCCTTAAAAAGTGAACTAAGAGAGGGCTATTGATGGTTGTTGTCCAGTGTTACCAGTGGGAGGAGGGAAATCTGTATGCTAGAAATGACCCTGTCGATGGTACTAAACCATGCTATATGTTATTGGTATTCCGCTGGTCAAATCGGTTGTAGTGTTCGATTTGGTTGTCATATATGTGTTCTCCATAACTCCTAAATGTTGAGGAGGTAGTATTGGGTGTCAGGTAGTTTGTAGCATGTTGGAGCATATTGGTGACCCATCTTTATATTTCAATGGAATCTATGAAATGTGCAACTGTGGATTACGACTCACATCACGTTGTTGGGTTATTTCTAGCATAAGGTTGTCCAAGAATCCTTTTAGATGTCACTATTTTTCAAAAGGTGAGTTAAAGCATTATTGTCTCCTTTTCAAGATTATTTGAACTTGCTATGTCCGATTCATGAGAAAGATGATCAGGAGATTTTTTTTTTGCTGATCTTCTTAGAAGGGCTGATCTGGGAATTTCGTTCTACTGGGAGGTTTGACCTTTCATGATTGCTGAAGAACTTTGCCCCGACATCTTATGTACCGAAAGTATATTCATATATTGATTTCAAAGTACCGTCTTTTCAGTTCTGTTGTGAGACTACACCAGGATGTGCTCTGTCACTATATAAGTGATTGAGATTATGTACTATACAACAGCCTGCAACATTTTCTGTACTATTCTTCATTAATTAAGGAGTAGTACAATATTTCTTGGGTTGAACGACCTAGATATGCAATGTACTTTTCAGTTTTCATCAATTAATGCAACCTACATATTATTTATGGAATTATGTTATGTACTTTTGACAAAAAAATCAAATAATGCAACGTACTAGTTTTTTACTTGAAGTTTGATGATGTGGCGCTGACGTGGAGCTACCATGACAATGCTACACTGGGCAGTTCTGTTAGTTTTGCGACGCCTTAAATAAAAACTATTACCTTACATTATTTAACAAGCAGGTTGCATTAATTGATAATTAGTGTGTGGCACGTTGCATAGTAAGTAATTATTTCATATTATTTGTGGTGCTTTGTTTTCTTGAGTGGTTTTATGAAAGTAATTTTCTGTACATAGATATACAGAAAATGCTTTAAATTGTTGTTTTGTACAAAACCTCACTGTGTTGGGGTGTTGTACCTCAATGGTTTCAGATGTTGTACTCCCTCCGTCCCAAAATGATCTTTGCATTCGACTTTTCAAACATTTTAAGGATATTAACACTTGCTTCACCAGTCATGTTTTGTTTATACACTTTTAAGCCTAAATAGTAGAAATGGGAAGAACTTTTTTGGACAATGAAAAATGGCAAATGGAAAGATTATTTTTAAGACAAAGGGAGTATAATGGAACACCTTACTGAATTTTCAGTACAGTTATGTACCTAAAATTCAAATTATCAATCACCACCCTCCACACCCCCCCCCCCTGTTTTTTTATTTATGCAATTTATTGGTTAGATGTATCTTTTTCTTTGTTAACGACAGAGGATCCCTGTCTCCAAGCAAAAGTAGCACCCCGACACCAGAGACGTACAGTTTAAGAGGTTTTCTTAAGCAGCAGCAGGGAAGCAAGAATTCCCCAAATCGCCCCTCGGATCTGCAAAACTCAAACTTGACCAACACAACTCCACTCAGTTTAGATGAATTTAAGTACGGATTCCCTTCAGATGGCTTATCAACTGCCTCAAACAAATGGTGGGACGGAACTAAGGACCACATCCAAGCAGAAGAACCAAAATCCACAGAGAATAAGTTTAGTGCTGAGTCGAGTTTATTGGAAAAAACGGGCTTGTTGACAGCTTTGAGAAAACGGGGTTTTGAAGAAGGGAAGGGTCTGAAACTGGGGGTTTATAGAAATGGTGTTGGGAAGAAGATTGGTAGGAAAGAACGAGTTTTGCTGCTTGGTATATTCAAGTCTTCGTTGCCAAGTCAATGTAGTACATGGTTCTGAAGACTCTCTCTCTCTCTCCCGCTCTACATTAATCAAGTGCGAGTGCCTTTGGTCTTGCCTATTTCTCCGTGCCGTAGGATCTTGATAGTGTCTCAACAACCATTTTGTAATATATTTTGGTTTCATTTGTGCCCTTCATTAGTAGGTATTGTGAATCAAAAAGTGTTATGTTGATATGTAGCTAACTTATTTAGAGGTGCAATGAGAAGCTAGTTGGCCTTTTGTGATCATTTCTTGGCTTGAGATTTTCTTGGCCTATCACACTTTACCTGTATTCCGTCTCAAAAAGATCTCACTTTTTCAAGCGTTGCTATGAATGAACTTAGAGAACTAATTTTAGGTTGATTTAATTATCTTAATGAAAATCTAAAACTTGTTATTTGATAGTATTGTTGATGGTTTATCAATTACAAGTTTTAGATTTTAATTAGTAAAATTAAATCAGACTAAATTAGTGCTCAAAGTTCATTCGTAGTAACGGCAAAAAAACTAGGAAGATCATTTTGGGGCAAAGGAAAAAAATTCATTCATTCTACTTTGGATGTGTTCCCACTATCCAAACAAAAAATGACAAAAATGAGTGTAAATATTTAGCACTTTTTTGGGATAACGAATGTAGAATGCGTATCTAAAATAGAATGCGTATCTAAAATAGAATAGTTAAAAGTACTGATAAAATACTCTCTCCATTTCATGTGAATTGAGACTTATTTCCCTTTTCGTCTGTTTCACCTCAATTGAGACTGCCCAAAATGGTAAAGAATCTTTACTATTTTTCCCACTCATTCTCTCTCCTACTTTACTTTTACACTCACAACACCAATCAACTTACTATTCCTCCCACTAATTCTCTCTCCTATTGATTTTTTCCCTATTCACAAACACCTCCTCCCACTATTTCTCTCTCTTACTTTTCCTTAATTTGTGTGCCAAAAATTTTGGTCTCAATTCACATGAAACGGAGGGAGTACATGACTGAAAATCAGAGCTTCATCAAAATAGAGTGGATCTGGTTTTCACTTTGAGAAGGACTTGATTACAGGTTATACATACTCTGACAAGTAATGCCATGTTGACTACATGATACATTTAAAAAGACTTGCCCAAGTTTTCTACAGAACCAAACATATAAATCATGGAAAATAAAGAATGAGGTGATATTTTTATTGCTGAATTATTAATAAAACTGATACTGTATATACATCCACCTACAGAAGTTGTGAAATGGATCTTTATCTAAACAGACATACCATCATTTTATTAACAATTAAATTGTCCTTGTATTCCCAAGAAAACGTAGCGTTCAGTACTCTTTACTTGAACAAATGCCCGCAGACAATTGAACTGCCATTTTCTATAATCTCCTGCTGATTGTTGGTGCAGAAACTCGAGCAGTTGAGGTTCTGTAAAAGAGGACAAATATATTAAGATCAATGCTAGGGTTAAAAAAAAAATCTCATGAATTTTCGGTTACAAACACAGTTTGCAATCGATTTACAAAAAATAAATTAAACAAAATACAGTTGGCAATCATTGAGTGGATATCAATATAATGATTAGTGGGGTCCACAAATACAACCTCCAATCAATGATTGTCAAATGTTTGTAACCAAGATTCAGTGAACTTTTTTTTTTTGGTGATGTTAAAGGATCAAGAGCAAGATGTTTAAACAATAAGAGGTCGATATCTGAATGTGCATTAATACCTGTAGTTGCTTTGCACTTTGTTTTGCCTCGAAACTGCAAGGTTTTTGACTTCTAGACTGAAACATAAAAACAGATTTAAGCGCCCAATAAGATGTCGGGTCACATGATGCTCAGATTTATTACTAGCTTTTTATTCCAACATGATAATATTTCGAAACAAAGTGCATGGAATCATTATGGAAACTAATCCGCAACTATTTAATAATTGTTCTTTGAAGGAAAAAAAAAAACAAACCCCGAGGGGTAGAGAAAACAAGCTTATTTGATGCAACCGTTACCTGTTGAGAGCCTCCATTTTTGCCTTTTTCATCAAACTACTCTTAAAGTTGCAACCACTGCTACCAGGCCCACCACCTACAAATCATTTTTTTTTTTTAAGTAAACAACGATTAAAAATTTGAGGCATGTACCTCATTATGCAAGATAATTTTAATATGCCGAAGGGAAAATTTAAAATTTACCTCCAAAGAAGCTTCTTTTACTAGGGGTAGGTGGAATCTTTGTGCAAAGACGAATTCGCCGGCTTTGCTTCCCTGCAAATAAAAAAAGAAAGCATATTCTAAGACTCACAGAACATTTTACTTAACACGGGCATTCAAAATGTGCCAAAGCAGAACATGACAGAAAAGCATGATGATATTTTTGACGTGTATTTCTTTTCGGATGAACTCTAAATCTCACATCAGTATAATTTTCTATGTCCGAACTTCTTCAAAATAAGCCATTTCGCACCTCAACATATTCGCTATGAAGTACTCTCATAATTTTCCTTAAATAAATAAAATATAAATACATGTCTTCTAAAACTTCACAAGAGGTAAATGGTGGTAAGCTAGAAGGAGAAAATAGAAGCAAGAAAATATTTAACAATTAAGGGGTTTTGCAAAATGCCCATGTGAACGTCTTACTTGCATTTTGTTGGAGGGTGAGGGTGTATTTAGAAAATATGGCTTTTAAATGAAATCGGGGACGGAAAAATTATTTCCACAAAAATAAGTCGAGGCAAGAGTTAGACTCTTTTTCCGTAAGACAAGATTGCCCCGTATAACTGTGCTAACGGACTTTGACAATTGTCTCCAAGATACAACGACTTCTGGAACTTCAGATATGCAGCACTACACTTCTGAAACTATTGTGCGAACTAATCGATACTCGGGATCTTCTAAGGACTTGAAATGCTAACACTAGAATGCTAGGATGCTCTGAGAGAATATGAGAATGCAATGATTGCTGGATCGAATGCAAATGAGGAGGAGGGGCCTTTATATACTAGTTGAAGAGATGGGGTGCCTTTTGGGAAAGATCACAATTGGTGACTGGTGGATTTCTGGCCCTTGGATCAGATTCTGATGGAGGGTAGAGATAGCCTGGATCGACACAAGACCTCTGACCCGGCTGCTAGAAGGGACGCGGGTCGGCCCGGCGGTTACCACCGAACTGACGCGACCCATCTGATCCGAACCGCCCAGGTGCTTCTAGAAGGCACCCGTTCGACCGATCCGGGCCGCCCAGAACCCGCAGGCCCACACCGGTTGATCCACTACCGAGCCCACCTTAGCAAAAAATTTAAGCTCCACAGCTCCCAGCGACCGGTGCGAAGTGCGCCCTAAACCGCGCTTCGCGGGTCATAAGTCCATTTTGGGACTGCCCAAAATTAACCTATTTACCCACTAGCTTGCATGGATAGCCCAAAGGCCCACTTAGCTTGGAAGCCCAAGTCCACACTTGATTGAAACCTTCTTAGATGAGCTATATTAAATACTCTCATTTTTTTCATTTTCCAACCAATGTGGGATAATGGCTTTCCACCTTTCCAACTCTTCATAAACCCATACTAGTTGCACGCTTTAAACAATTAATTTCTCATTCACCCGAAATTGGTTTTGAAAAAATAAATACATCACGTTAATCTACTCCGAATGTAGATTACTAATTTGCAACTAATTTCCAGTTTTATTAAATGGAACAAATAACGAAACTTGGTCAAATATTGGTCAAACCAATATTCCTAACCAATTTCCAACACATTTTCTGATTGGTATAACTGATTAATCCGATCAAACGACCGTTGTTGAGCCTCCTCCGCGTCTTTACCTTTGCCTGCAAATTCAGTCAAGTTGTATTCATGGCCATCAACAAAAATTATTTGGAATGGGGAATGTAGTTAAACAGCAGATCAAGAATGAAAGCAGAGTACCTCAAACAATTGTTTCCATTTAAAAGAGACGTTATTTTGTTTCATCCTCTCATCCACAATACTGGCGTTATTTGATCGAAACCCTTTCTCATAAAATTTCTTCCGTAATTTGTTGGTGACCTTGCTAATATCGATTCCCTGCAAGAATCAAATTAGCATTCCTACGAATCCAATGAAATACTACCTCCATCTCAGAAAGATTGTCAGTCACTTGACTTTTGATGATCAACACAAGTAAACTTTGACCAAACATTAATGTTAATCTAATCATCCTAGTGAATTTCTAATAATTGTCATTGTTCCACTAAGATGAATAGATTGCCTTTAATATTTGGCCAAAGTTTACTTGTGTTGACCATCAAAAGTCAAATATGAGTATCATTGTGGGACGGAGGGGGTATTTATTGTGTTAAAAGACCAATGACTAAATCATATTTTCTTACTTGTGATGCATCCTCAATCTGCATTAACTGGTTAACTGTACAGTGGGGTAAGAAGCGCTCTAAAAGATGGTCGGGAGTATACCCAACATAACCAATCTGGCTAAGATTATCGACAGCTTTCTTAACACAGAGATCAACCAATGAAGGAACTCTCCTAGCTACAATTTCACCGCTTTCACGACTGCGTATGTGTTCTGGTATCATATCGATAAATGACATATCTGTGAAATCAAACCAAACCAAACCAAACCAAACAAAGATGATCAACTCAAACCGTTTTGAGAAATAAACATAAATTTAGAACAGGGGTCATCAAACTAGCAAACATCTTTTCCTGTTTCTTTATTTTTCTTCTTTGGTTTTTCCTCAGTTTTTTTTTCTGTCCTATTTCAAAATATGAATCGCCTTCTTGCCTAGAAATTATAGAATTAGTAAAAATCGATGAGGTGGGAATGGAAAGACATAAAAACAAAAAATCAACGTTTTTTTTTTTTTTTTTTTTTTTTTCGGTTTTTCCTTTTTGTTCGTATTCAAAATATGATGAGCAATACTAGGGGCACAAAATAAGCACACACAATTTGGGTATTTGATTGGAGACCACCATCCAGTCAATTGTTGTCAAATTATTTTGTGTCCAAATTTTGTGAGTAATAATACAGTAATTTTTTTGTTACTTTAGTATTAATCAATCATGAAAGTTTTCTTGCATATTGTAGAAAACAAGAAATTATAGGTTTAGTACAAAACGACATAAAAACACAATTTTTTTTTTTTTTTGGACTTTCACACAATGAATCTTGACGAGAAACAGAGAGAGTACTGAAACCAAGATTCTAACTAGCGATGGATCCTCTGTACTGCAATTTACAATTACGACAAAGAAGGTAAAATCTCTGTGTTAGAACATGGCTTGCAATACAAGTTATTTGGACTTCCATTAATAAAATCATGACTATAATATTGATATAAAGTATAGCCAAACCTAGTCAATGTATAGAATCCCTGAAATGTAATTTATCTATTTATGATGGGCAAAATGGTAAATTAACATTGCTTAAGAAGTGAATAGGTGTGGTCCCTAAATGAAATGTCATCAAGCTTACTATATAAAGGGACTTCCATCATCCCTTAAAGGCTGCTAGAATCTTTAGTTTCCTCATTAATAATCATCTTCATTTGTTAGAAGAGAAAGAGAGAAATTGAAAGAGACATTCATCATTTAGAAGAACACATTCCTAACAATTGTTCTTCATCTTCTCCCTCAAGATCACATCATGGATTCAACAGGTAAATGATCTTGAACGCTTCCGCTTCATCTCCTTCCTCAATCTTTTACTAAATATGAGTGTGGCATTCAGGGATATAAAATTGTTCAAACAATTGGTATCAGAGCCCGCTCATTATTTAGTTTGAGTTTGAGTTCTTTTAATAAAATAAGAAAGCTTTACGCTTTAATTGATTCATTTTTTCCTGTTGAATCATAAAGAGTTGATGATGATTAGGGACTCTAATTCATTCATAGAGTACTGATAATCTTCATCTAAAATTAAGAAAATGGTTTGAAAGTTTTGTTCATTAAAACTCAATGATTCAAGTTTGACTATCCCTTAGTAACATGGTTTTATGTTTTAAGTACATACCATGTGGATCTACTTGCAATTCATTTGATTTTGGGAAAAATTTAGACAAAAATTCAGAAGTGCAGAAAATTTGGCACGGTCGTGCCCTTTGTTTGGCACGGTCGTGCGCATTCATTTCCTTGAATCGGTGCATCTGAATAGTGTTGGTCCGAACGGGTGTCTTGTTTAATCCGGTCGGACCGGTTCGTTTGGCACGGTCGTGTCTCTGGTTTAGCACGGCCGTGCTCATTGTACCGTGAAAACAACACTTTCGGATAATTTTGGCACGGTCGTGCATATTTTTTAGCGCGGTCGTGCAAAGTGTGCCGTGAGAACATGTCTTTTCCGCTAATTTTGGCACGGTCGTGCCTTATGTTTAGCACGGTCGTGCACATTACGCCGAGAAAAATAATGTTTCTGTAAACTGATGCACGGCCGTGCACTTTTATATGGTCGACCGTGCATCTACTGTTCATCAGAATTGGATTTTTTGAAATTTTCTGTATAATTTTGTTTTTCCCTTTGGAACAAAACATACATTTTTTCAAACCCTAAGGCCTTGATTAATTATATGCTTTGACAATTTTATTCATTGTTTAAATAATATTGTCGCCTAAGTGATTTACGTTATTTAAACCCTAAAATTGTAAAGTCTTGGATGTTTAAGTTGATATGTGAATGGCTTGAATTTTTCAAAGAAGATCTTGACATTTGACTAAACTTGGGCATTCATGTGGTAACAAGTAAAATGAACATTAGGTTATTTTCTTAGGTACTTATGTCGGCCCAAAGGAAGATTAAGTATTTATTAAAATATAAGTTTAAATTACTTGTTGCCTAAGGCAATAATTATGAGTCAACTCGCAATCCAAAGATTAGTTTTGATGTCATGTTGATTGTCTTGTTGATGGATTTCGTTGATATAATTAATCATTTTTCATTATGTAGTGTCTTATACATGTTTTGTATTCATTCTTGTTCTCGAAATTCCAACAGATTTAGTTATAGCTTCATCCGTGATTACTGCTATAAGTACCGTCCGATGCTTAATGGGACTAATTTTAAAACTTGGAAAAATAAATTGATGATGATCTTAGGCTATATGGACATAAATCATGCATTAAGGGAGTCGTTTCCTCTTCCTCTCTCTAACGAAAGCACTCAAGAAGAGTGCTTAAATGAGGAGAAGTGGAAACGCTCCAATCGTGTGAGCCTAATGATCATGAATATAGTTGTCCCGGAGACCATTTTGACCGGTATCTCCAAGAATATTGATGCTAAAATATTCCTTGATATGCTTGAGGAACGTTTGGCATCTACCTCCTCTCATGGGACAAAGAGAAAAGGGAAGGATGTTGCGGTTGCAAGAAATAAGAAGCGTAAGGGATCATCTAATGATCATGAAGAATGCTTCTTTTGCAAGGACCTCAATCACACGAAGTACGATTGCCCTAAGTATCACGCTTGGCGTGCTAAGAAAGGTATGTCATTTGGTCTTTGTTTGTGGTAAAGGGTAATTTGGTTTCATTTCCTACATATACATAGTGGTTGAATATTGGAACGACAACTCACATAAAGGAAGTTTATGTAGGATTGCCTGAAATACCGAAGTCCTGGAGAAGATGAAGGATTCATCTATGGAAGCCAGGATCCGGTTGAAGTGCAAGGCATCGGGAATTTTTGTTATTGTTAAAGTACTTAGTAATATTTGTATAAATACTACATTTGTTGTACCGTCATTTAGACGGAATTTGATATTTATCACACTATTGAACAAAGAAGGTTATTTTGTTCAATTTTATAAATGTGATTTTTATTTTTATTCCAATGTTGATGGTACTAGTACTTTGTCAAGTAGTCTTTATTCACTTGACTTTATTTACACAATAAATGAATCTCATAAATAATGAAACCAAAACTAGAAAGCAAAAGTTATCAAGTAAATTTTTAAGGCATAGGCGTTTGGGTCATATTTCCAAGAGGAAAATTGATAAGCTTATGTTAAAGGAAATCTTGAACAAACTTGATATTTTGGAAAATACTTTTGCATTAAATGCCTTAAAGGAAATTTACAAACATTAAAAGAATAGTATTCTCGAGAGTATCAAGTGTCTTTAAAACTAATACATATGAAAATTGTGGGCCATTCATTATTCCTTCGTGGAAAGGTCAACAATAGTTATTACGTTTCTAAATGACTACTCTCAATATAGATGCATTTATTACTTCATGCAAAGACTCAAGTTATGGACGTTTTCAAGTCTTATGAGGTCAAAGTTGGAAATCAACTTTGAAAGACTATTAAGAACATTAGGTCCAATCATGATAGAGTATATCATGGTTGGAATGATTGTTAAAGGGAACAACGTCTAGGTCCTTTTTACTCGCTATTTTGAAGAGTGTGGGATTGTCTCCATCTACATTAAGCCGGGTACGCCTAGCATGAATGATGTACACAAGAGACATGATAAAATCCTTAAGGAAATGGTAATAAGCATGTTTTGTGCTTCTTTTACCTCACTCATTATGGGCGATACATTAAAACCGCAGCCCTTATTCTCATTAAGCTACCTCTAAGCTACTAATAAAAACCCTTTATGATTTTGGGACGAATAAGGAACACGTCCTTAAATCATCTTCATTTATGGGGTTGTCTAACATAAGGGTAGACCTTATAAGTCTACTAAGGGCAAGTTAGACATAAGATTGTTAGTAGTTATTCATGAGGTAAGCCGAGAGATCTAGGGGATATATAAATTTTACAACCCAAAAATTTGAATATTTTGAAACGAGAAAAGCTAGGTTCTTTGAGGATGTTGAATTTAGTGGGAGATTAGGTGTAATATTTTGAATTTGGAATAGAAGAGGCATCCATTTCTTCACCTCTTCCATAAGTTCCAATTGGATTTCAAATTTTGTACTTAATATTCAAGAAGAACATGCAATTCAAAATAAATATGGGTTCCCTATAAATATTGAACAACATGAAAATGTTGATCATAAGAAGGAAATTCAACAACCTCAAAATTAGGAAGAACCAAGTGCCCTTAAAGAGATACAATAGAGTAAGAAAGATTGCAATACCGGATAATTATGAGATGTATCTTACCGAGAAATAAAGGACACATAAGTTTAGTGGGAGATGAGCCATTCATCTACCATAAAGTCATTAATGGTCCTAATTCTCATAAGTAGATTAATACCATATATAAAGAGTTGAAATATTTGAAAGATAACAACTTTTGGGATCTTTTACATTACCTAAAGATGTGAAACCTATAAATGGGTCTCTAAGACCTAAAAGGATTCACAAAAGTAATGTTGAAAGATATAAAGACCCATCTAGTTGCTAAAGAATTTTCAAATCATAAGAAATGCATTAATTATCAAGAAATAAACATTTCCCGATATCTTCTAAAAACTTTTTTAGAACCATTATGGCACTAGTAGCAATTTGTATCTTAAGCTTCATCAAATGGATATTAAGAAGTTTTCTTAATGGAAACATTGGGGAAACTATCTATATGAAGAAATCTATTTATGAACTTAAGTAAAACTTCTCATTAATGGTATTTAAAGATTAATCAAGTTATTCTTTCATTTGGTTTTGAAATGAATCTTGATAAATATTGTATATACCATAAGTTCAGTGGGAGTAAAAATTATAATTTTGGTCTTATATGTGGGTAATATTTGCTTGCTAGTAATGTTTTAAACCTTAATAAGGAAACTAAGAAATTTCTTTGGAATGAGAATTCTTGGTGAGGCATCCTTTTGTATTAGGAATCCAAGTTCACTGTGAGTATTCATGGAGTATTTTGGGATTATCACAAAAGGCCTATATAGAAAAGGTATTACAAAAGATATAGCATGCAAAACTATAAACCACTTGACACCCCTAATTTTAAAGGAGACATGCTTAGTCTCAAACAGTGTCTTAAAGTTAATTATGAATCCAAGTATATAGAAATATCCCTCCTTGGATCAGCAGTAAGAAAGCTTAATAAATGCGTAAGTCTTGCATTCAATGTTGGGATGCCTGGTCAATACCAAAGCAATCCAGAAAGAACATTAAGTAGTAGCCAAAAGAATGATATAGTATTTACAAAACACAAAGATCTACATGCCTATTTTTAATCGGATAATCTTGAGATCATTTGGTATTCCGATATTTGTTAAAATTACATGGCTACATAAGTTTTAATGGACTGTGATTTGTCAAAACAAGTGTCGAAAGACCAATTAAGATATGACTATCAGGTAGCAGTTCCGTACTCTAACAAAAGGTTTATGGATTTAGACATTAAGTATCTTGTTATAAAGAAAAGAGTACAAAATGAACAAAGAAATACAACTTATTAGAACACTCCATAATTTAACGGATCCATTTATGAAACGTTATCATCTTTAGTGTTTCACGAGCATGTTGCTCATATGGGTGTAACAATTTGATAACATTTAATTTAGTGGGAGTTTTGTGTTGTACTTCATTAATTGTTCTATTATTTTGATCTCATTTGGTAAAGTTGGACTAGTTGGAGAATATGTTTATATATTCATTAAGTTCCATGCTACACATCTATACTTTTGATCTATGTCGTTTAGTTGGATTGGTATATTTGATTATAGTGGGTTTAGTTGCGAATCAATTACAACGACTGCCCCTTTAGTCCTATACTTATATATGGCTAATGGACGAGATTGTTATAGATGACAACAAAGTGCACATAAGGGTTGTCATTTATGTTATACTTATGATTTAAAAGGAAGAACTTAGTTTTGCAACCCAACTGAGAGATTGTTAGAACATGGCTTGCAATACAAGTTATTTGGACTTCCATTAATAAAATCATGACTATAATATTGATATAAAGTATAGTCAAACCTAGTCAATGTGTAGAATCCCTTAAATGTAATTTATCTATTTATGATGGGCAAAATGGTAAATTAACATTGCTTAAGAAGTGAATAGGTGTGGTCCCTAAATGAAATGTCACCAAGCCTACTATATAAAGGGACTTCCATCATCCCTTAAAGTCTGCTAGAATCTTTATTTTCCTCATTAATAATCATCTTCATTTGTTAGAAGTGAAAGAGAGAAATTGAAAGAGACATTCATCATTTAGAAGAACACATTCCTAACAATTGTTCTTCATCTTCTCCCTCAAGATCACATCATGGATTCAACAGGTAAATGATCTTGAACGCTTCCGCTTCATCTCCTTCCTCAATCTTTTACTAAGGCTCCGTTTGTTTGGCGGAAAACAACTTCCGGAAAACATTTTCCCCATTTTCCGGTGTTTGTTAAACACCGGAAAATGGGGAAAATGTTTTCCAAGGAAGTGGTTTTCCTCCATTCCTAAGGAAAACGTTTTCCTTACCTCCACCTAAGGAAAACGTTTTCCGGAAAATGCTAACACTTCAATTGTTGTTTTTAACTCCAATTTTTGTTTTACGAAAATTATTTTTTAAATATACCCAGTTAATTAAAAAATGTCTAAAAATATTTTATTTTTATGAATATTTTGTAATATGTTAAATTATTAACTTTAGTCCATTATAATTACAAAACTACATTTCCATTTTACTTTATAATTGAAATTGGAGATAATGACTAATTTATTGATTATTTCTTTTAATATATACTCTAGGTGATCAAAATTAATGTATCTAAAAAGTTTTCCGGAAAGCATTTTCTTAAAATTCACCAAACAGTGGAAATTACATTTTCCGGAAAACATTTTCCAAGAAATCGTTTTCCGGAAAACATTTTCCAATAAATCGTTTTCCGGAAGTTATTTTCCGCGAAACAAACGGAGCCTAAATATGAGTGTGGCATTCAGGGATATAAAATTGTTCCAACACTCTGTACAAGGGTTTCTATTAATAGAGATAATCATCTATCAGAATCTTGCAACAATCACATAATTAAACTATTGCCATAAATTCAAATATCAGAAAAACCCTAACGACGATTCAAAAATTGAGTATAAAAGTAAGAGTGTGGTAAGACAATAATTCAAAGAGAGATAAAACTGGACGGTAGGGCCGGCGCCGAAGATTGCAACGTCACCGTTGACGATTGCGAGAGCGAACAATGACGTAAACAATTAATTACTGTTGTATTCCAACTTACCAACCAAATTACTGGAGTCCAGATCTCCTGTACCACTTTGTGTGCCCCTCCTTGTGCCACAAGTGATCCAACGGCTTGCAGTCATTAAGATTATCATTATGTTGATATTATCCAAGCATGTAAACGGTTGAGATTATAATGGCACAGGAAGGGGAACACAAAGTGGTACAGGAGATCTGTACTCAAATAACTGCCTCTCTTTTCCTTTTTAGATAGTATTAGGTCAATTAATTTTAGATAAAATTGCTATTTTGATCCCTCAACTTTTATTGGATAAGTGAATTTCGCTGTCCACCTCTAAAGTTTGAGTAAGTCTCATCGCCACCCTTAAAGATTTACTACCCCTCTTTATATAAACCACACGGTTACAACGCACCGGTAAATAAGTTTTACAAATCATCTTAAAAAATTTATTAAAACAAAATATAATTAAAAAAAATTATTTCAATAAAAATATATTATCGTGTAGACCAAATAGTATTACAAATACTTCATATGTGATTGGGGATATTTATAGGATAGTATATGATTTCGTTTCAATTTATTAATTTCCTCAAAGGAGCTTAACAGAGTAACTAAAATCACACACGCAAAAAAAACTACAACTCATAAAATTTTGGACATAAAATGATTTTGCAACAATTGATAGGATGATATTGTTTTTTAGGCCCCAATATTCGATAATTAAATATACAATAATTAACTGTCAACTCGGTTTATGGCCCAAATTTGTAAACTTATTTTCTTCCTATCATTGTTTAGCTTAATAATAATTATAGGAGGATAAATTAAAATAATGTTATTTAATCGCCCCATTAATAAAATGACAGTATACAATATTGAAATTACTTGCTCCTTCCGTACCAAAAAAAATGTTAATTTTGATTTCAAAAATATGTTATTACCTCTGTCCCTAAATGATTGTCTAAATTTCATTTTAAGGGACATCTGAAAATGTCAACTTTTTGTACACTTTTGTGGCAAAGACTCATATATAATCTTGTACTCTCCTTTCCAACCATTTAGTTTTGCACGTATAAAAAGACCGTTGAAAAAAAATTCAAAAAAAAAAAACATTTAGGGACAAAGTTATGATAAAAAAAGACACTCATTTTGGTACAAAGATTTTTTGAAAATGGACGCTCATTGACAGAGAGTACTATAATTGTTTTTGTGAAGTTACATGGATTTTTTTGTGATGATAATGTTTTAGTAATATTCTTCTACTATTAATCAAATAATATGTCATATTATGTGCACTACAATTAATGGTACATATCATAT
Organism: Campanula takesimana; assembly: GCA_026119855.1. Lineage (NCBI taxonomy): Eukaryota > Viridiplantae > Streptophyta > Magnoliopsida > Asterales > Campanulaceae > Campanula > Campanula takesimana. Next base: position 1,443,563 of record JAOWBW010000222.1, read on the forward strand.
TATATATTAAAGTTTAAACCTAATTAACGTGATCTAATATATATATATATATATATATATATATATATATGGGAGTTGCTAGGATAACCCCTTCAAGGGTATCCTAACAAGTGGCCCATTTTTTCCTGACCAAAATACCCTCAGTTCATAGAAGACTACCAATTAAAACAACATGCCATTACTGTAATTTTAATTTCCAATTTATTGACCAGTCAACCAAACAACCATCAATACAATGCCCAAATTCCATGGAACCATTGCAGAACAATTTAGATATGAATTCTCGTTTTATACAGTTCCATAGATTTTGTAATTTTGTATTTAGCCATGGTAGGAAAACTCAAGCTAGCTGCTGCTACTAGGCCCCCAGCTCAGTTCCTGAATGATTGAATCAACTATGATCTGGGTTTTCTTAATGCCTCCTATTGCTTGAAGATAGCAGCATCGACAGAGAATTTAAGTTGCTGGGTGTCTTTAAATGGTGGATCCAGATCATCTTTCTTTTAATTGCCAATTATCATCATCTTAAACTTTTCTTTCCTATCAGTCATACGGATTATCACATCCAGTAGAATTAAAAGACTGTGAATCACTTTCCGTCGATGCTTAGACTTAATTTCTTGCCGGACACACCCGTTTCTCCCTTCAATGTACAATGCTCCGCTTTCAAGCTCGAATATTCATTAATGGAGTTTTCATAGGGAGGGATCAAGAAGTTGGCGATGGTTGATGAAGGAGGCGGCCATGAAATTAGACGAAGCAAGTTCAACACTATTCTCGCTTGCAATTTAATCAACATTACTTTGAGTCCTAAATGATCATTAAGTCCTCTTAATCTATTGGTGTTTCTCTCTAAAAGAAAGGGTATTTTGGTCAGGAAAAAAGAGGCCACTTGTTAGGATACCCTTGAAGGGGGTATCCTAGCAACTCCCATATATATATATATATATATATATATAATGGGTGAAGTAAGATGAGCCCCTTTCTATAGAATTATTTTTCAAATAATAGGTTTTTAAAAGTATATATACCAAAACAACAACCCTAAAAACATATATACCAAACTAACACTCTTCTATAAAACCGGAAGTGGGAGTTCCGGTTTTAGTGTTGAATCCGGAAGTCCCACTTCCGGAATTGACCTTTTGTTTTTTTGCGAAATCTGACTTTTTTTTTTGTTGAATCCGGAACTGTTAGTTCCGGTTTTGTTTTTTTTTATTGAAAAAAAAAAATTAAAACCCCACCCACCCACCGAAAGTTGTTTGGCATTTACCTTAAATCCGGAACTGCCACTTCCGGTTTTGTATTTTTTTTTTCTTTTCGAAATCTGGATTTTTAAATTCTTTAAAAACCCGACCCACCCACCTTCAGTGCAATAAAAGAGAAAGGGAGAAGGCATTGGGGAAAAAAAAGAAAGAAAAGAAGAAATCAAGAAAAGGAAAGAGAAAGAAGAAGAGGAGAAAGAAGAAAGAGGAAAATCTTCCTAAAAAATTGTAAGTTTATTTTTAATTATTTTTATATTTTTTATTTTTTTTTGAAAGGTATATTTTGTAATTTTAAAACCGGAAGTCCGAATTCCAGATTTTTCAATTCTAATTTGATAATTATTTTTTTAAGTAAAATAAAACCAAATTTTCTTTATCACCAAAATCTTGATTTTTTCATGCTTTTGAAGGCTGTTTTTGACATACTTAGACAAGGATATGACGAAAAGTGTTAAAACAAATTTTGTTGTACTATGTATAATCTTTCTATAGGATGCTTATTTGGTTAATTTGGACTTAAATTGAATGAGTTATGGTTGGTCAAAGTTGAGTATTTAATCAAAATCCTGATTTGTTCATAATTTTGAAAGCTGTTTTTGACATACTTAGACTAGGATTTGACGAAATATGTTAAAACGAATTTTGTTATACTCTGTATATTATTTCTATAGGCTATTTATTTGGTTAATTTCGACTTAAATTGAATGAGTTATGGTTGATCAAAGTTGAGTATTTAATCAAAATCTTGATTTTTTCTTGTTTTTGAAGGATGTTTTTGACATACTTAGACTAGGATTTGATGAAACATGTTAAAAAAAAAATTTGGTTTTACTCTGTATGATCTTTTTATAGGCTGTTTATTTGGTTAATTTGGACTTAAATTGAATGAGTTATGGTTGGCCAAAGTTGAGTATTTAATCAAAATCTTGATTTTTTTTATGATTTTGAAGGCTATTTTTGACATAATTAGACAAGGATTTGACAAAAATTTTTTTGTTGTACTTTGTATGATCTTTCTATAGGCTGTTTATTTGGTTAATTTGGACTTAAATTGAATGAGTTATAGTTGGTCAAAGTTGAGTATTTAATCAAAATCTTGATTTTTTTTTTTGATTTTGAAGGATGTTATTGACATAATTAGAATAGGATTTGATGGCAAGTGTTAAAACAAATTTTGTTGTACTCTGTATGATCTTTCTATAGGGTATTTATTTGGTTAATTTGGACTTAAATTGAATGAGTTATGGTTGGTCAAATTTGAGTATTTAATCAAAATCTTGTTTAACTTGGTCCTAAATTCTTTGTTTTAGATGAATCAATACGCAGCGCAGTCTTTTGCTGATCCAGGGCCGACAGATACATCGGTATTGACTTCACAGGATTCACATCGATCACAATTCATATGGGATGGTCAAGATGTTGAGCGATTAAGAATTAGACCTTCAACTAGGCTTTCAAATATATTGGATTGGAGGATAGAGCAGAAGTTAAATGATACAGGATTTTATGGGATTCACAAATTGGGTCATTTCCAAATTGATTGGCATTTGATAGAGGTGTTGGTTGAGAGATGGCATCTGGAGACGCACACATTTCATTTACCCGTTGGAGAGATGACAATCACTTTGTAGGATATTGGTATGCTAACTAGACTTCCTATAGACGAACATGCAGTCATTAGTTCTAAAACTTATAAGTCTAAGGATGAGTGGATTGCGTTATGCGAAACTTTACTTGGTATTACACCATCTCCCACAGACATGAAATCCAATTCCTTGTCTGTTGCAAGGATTCTACAAGCCTTCCCTCACTTTGATACACTTCTCGCACGCGCTGAAGGGTTGTTGGTTGAGAGGTACGCCCGAGCATATATTTTTCTATGCTTAGGAGTCTTATGTCGGATTCAAGTGACAACCAAGTGAATTTAATTTACCTTCCACTGCTGATGAACATGGAAGAGATTAGAGATTATAGTTGGGGCAGTGCAGTATTGGCATTTCTATATAGGGGGTTGTGTGTAGCTACGAAACCCAAGTCAAAAAATTATGCTGGTTTCTTGACGATTATCTAGGTATGTCAATAATATTTAATTACATGATAGTAGTGGATTAAACATGTTGTTTATGTGACGTGAATATTTTTCCTTATAGCTCTGGGCATGGGAGAGGATGTCTTGCACACGACCTATGAGACTGCAATTAGACATACTCCAGCAAGATGGATCATTGCCATTTGGTTGCAGGTATACTTAAATTGATTTATTTTTTTATGATTTGTTTAATATATTTTCAGTTTTTTAATCACTATTTTTATGTCAATTACTATATATGTAGGTGGCGGAGTGCGCTGTCCCGTACACATATTACCTCCCACAACCTCAATGGATACCGAGACCAGCTGCAGCTTTTGACCGTGGATCAGGTTGTTTGGCAGGCATATTTAGGTTTTGCCAATCCATAGTATTTCTTAATCTCCTTGACTTGGGTCTCCCTTGCTTCTTATCGTGTCGAAGCTCCTCGTTCGGTTAAAAAATGGGGACAAAACCGTCCACGTTCTAATAGGTCTCGTCATGGATCGGTTGAAAAGTGCCCCTCCATGTCTTGTGATAAAAGTCAAGGTTGTAAAACTATGAGATGTAGCCCACACTATCGATGTTTTGCGCTTTGAAACACGCAATAGCATGCAAACATGGGTAATGAAATTGGACCCATTTTCCACAAGTGCATTTTTGTTAACCCAATTTCACAACTTGAACGTGTCCACCTCTGTCACCCCGATGTTTCGTTGTCACTTCAAAAATACCCACTAACGTAGTTGTTGGAGATTATGCCCTAGGCCCTTGCGAAAGGCCTTACGTTACATTATGTTCTCATTTGTTAGCGAGATAACAACATTGAATTATTATATGTTTTACATGTTTATTATAATAATCTCTGTCCTTAGTAATTATGAAGGACTAGTATAAGTTTAATCGATAATTATATGATGGTCATGTGTATGTGATACAAATTAAACTTATGGGTACTTGTTGGAGAACAAGTACTGGACTTGACCCACCTATGAGATTTATGTCATGGTCAAATGTCATAATTAAATCTCATATATTTATATCATTAGATATCTTTAGACCTGAGATTATCATGGTCTTCCACATGATGAACATTATGTTTGAAATAGTCAACCGCTACCCTTAACCAGGTAGTCATAAAGGCTATGATTGGCATAATCGGATTCTTGTAGGGAAGAATGATAAGTCAAGATGGAATTTGTCCCTCCTCAAGAGAGATATCTGCTTAGGCCATTCGTAAAGTGAGATTGATGAAATACGTGGCCACGCTAAAATGAATTGATGTGTTCAATGTCATTTGCTCATAATCAATCTACTCAAGATCGAGAAAGCATTGAACAATATAAGTTGACGTGGACTATGACTTATGTTCAATATGATATCGTGTGACAAAAGGATTGTGATATGTTCTATGAGGATAACGAACTTCGTTAAGTTATATTAATTGGGTAGTCATGATGGCTTGCTAGAGTCCGCTTATGACTTATGGGTTTGACCTTGGTTTGACTCATTGCCAACTTAATATAATCATATGGGGTCACACACAAAAGAACAAATAAAAAAAAAAGGCTAAAATTGGAATTGCGTAAAAGAACGTAAAATCGAATTTAAGAAAAACTGGAATCTGGCTCCAAGAGGGTTGTTCCAGGCGGACCTATATGGTGACCCAAGAGGACCTCTATTAGTCCGAGCGGATCCATTTGGTGCCCTGGGCTGACCACCCCTCCAGAAAGTTCGATTTTTCCTGATTCGGGTTTTGATGGGATTTGGACTAAATTTCCTAAATGGTTTAGGGCTTTTGGGTTTAAATACACCTCTCTTTAGAAGGTATTAACCTAATTCATATTGTTTCATTATTGGTAGCCTCCATGTGTTTGAGAAACGCATTCTTGAGTTTAGATTAAGAATCAAAAGTTCAAGAACACCAATAAATTCATGTAACCTTTGAAGATTAGAAAAAAAGTGTTTTCTAATGGGTCTAGCAATCCATATCTAGAATTGTTTTAGATATTCATTCGCGTGTGGATACACATAGAGGATGTTTGCTTTAGCATCTCAAGTTCGTGTTCTTGTGATCCTGATTCAAAGAACGCGAAGAACGAGGAGATCAAATCTTAAAGCTTGAAGACTTGAAGATTTGAAGATCTGAAAATTTTAAACGCACAACATGGTTAGTATTCTAAATTCATATTTCTATTAATTTAATTATCATGAATGGATCTTGGGGCTTAGGGTTTTGTTGATTGTTATTGCTTTCTTCCGCTGCGCATGTTGCCTCAAAACCCAACAGTGGTATCAGAGCCCCGTTCATGTATGAATAATATCATGTTGATAATATAATTGGATTATATGTATTAACATGCTATTTGAATTTAGATTCATGGTGTTTATGTGGTCTATGCGTTTTATGTGGTTTATTGTTTTTGTAACTTTAATCACACAATTTAATCGCAATAAAAATTATGGTGGATTTAAAATTGTTTGGGTTATCAATTTTTGATTGGATCAAAGTTTTGATAATCTAGAGATTCATGAATAAATTGCTTATTCAAGGTTATGATGTTCATGATGATTGGATCATCAAGAACACCAAATCCTAAATTGAATTGGGGAAAAACAATTTTGAGACAAAATTTCGAAACTTGAAAAACTGATATGTTTTTCCAGAAGGTCCGACCGGACCCAGTATATGACCCGGCCGGACCTCCGGGTCTGGAGCGGGTGCATGGCTGGGGTTTTGAGGTTGGCCTTGTGGTTTAAAACTCCTATTTGTTTTTGTCTGTTGAATTCTGAGATTGGTTCAAGGTTTGGATGAGTAACCTACGTTCTCGAGACTGTGTTTCCCAAACTAGATTGCATTCAAAGATTCAAAGATAAAAAGAATTTAGAATTATGAAGAGTTCATAATTGATAAAATTGAGAAACAAAGTTCTTGATTCAAGTTTGGAGATCGATGTGGAATTGTGAATGCAATTGGCCTACGTTCATCGAGACCATCTATTGCAGTTTCGGCCACATGGACTACTTTCTTGGTTTCTTGAATTGATGCGGAATTATGGATGCCTAAGGCTTAGTTTCGGCCGCACTTCTTGTTGTCTTGATTTGGAGATGATAATCAAAGTTCAAAGAGTCTCATCCTCATAATTATAGAAAAACTAATGACACATAAATATCATGCTTAAATTAATGGAGATTAATTTAATGACTAATCTTGATGCTTAACATGTTATGTGCTCATAATCGTGTTGTATGTTATATGAAAGAACCTTCTCAAAATTTTGAGTTTTATGCCATCCACGATTTAAACACTTGTGACATACATTGATCGTGTCGATGTGGTTTATCTGCCAAAGAAGGGCACATCATTCTATCAATGAGAAGCAAGATGAGGCAAAGGTTGTCTATATGTTTAAAGTGGTCAAACTTAATTAGGCTATCATAATGGTTATGGGCCTAAGACATAAGATGGGATTAAATTATGTAAGACATAAGATGTCACAAATTCCATAAAGGATCTAAGAGTCACATGTGATGTGATTGATAAGGAGTTATCTACCTAAATAGCTTGGCTTTGAGGTTCTTGCGAAAGCAGACTCACAAATCAAGTGAAATATAGATCTTAGGCCACATAAATTATGTTATACAATTGTTGTATATGAAGGTTATATAATTTAGTGGGAGTATTTATGAAATACAATATTCATCTCTTAAATGATTGGTATGAAATATAGGTGTATATTTATTTACATATTTGTGTAGAATATTATCTTAAACTTTAATTATGTTTGTTACTTCGATCTGTTCTTGAAAGGAAAAAGTTAAAGAGAGAATGATATTAATTTCTTTGATTAGATCATGAACTTAAGAATTGTTCTAAAGCAAGAATAGAAATTATACATTCTCAATAATCCTAAGTAACCTAAGTGGCAATATTAATTTGATTAATATGTTCCGTAGGATCATCAAAATTTAATTTTATTAACTTGTTGATGATCTTAGATTCATGAGAAATTGTTTATTCTTGGTTTTGATGATCATGATGATTGGATCATCATGAAAACCAAATCCTAATTGAATCAAGGAAAGCAATTCTAGGGTAAATTTTGGAAATTTAAAATCTACCGCTTCGATGATAAATATTTTGAGTTGAATATTAATTGTCAGATGACAGGTTTTAGAAACCATGTTTCCTGAAATTAAATGGCAATTTCAAAATTAATCTGGGATTGAATCTAGTTTCAAATGGCTGGTTTGCGAAACCAAGTTTCCTGAAAAGTGATGTCAATTCAGAATTCAGATAAACTAAAATCAGAATCTTGAATTGTTATTGATTGCTGAAATTAGTCAAATTGATGAGACATGGTTTGTGCTCTAAATATCTGAACTATCATGCAGAAATATGATGATCTAAGTCGAAAATTTGATTTTTGACTTAATGAATTTCTAAAAAGAAAGAGGATTAAAAAATAAAGGTAAGACAAACGTTGTCAAGCCTAAAGGAAATAATTGTGGCTAAAATTCTATCTCTGAATAATACAATTTGGTAATATGGCAATTGGATTGACCATTTAAGATTGTATTCATAATTCTGGATGATCAACAAAGGTGAATGGTTGTGAGACTACCACTTGGGATATTTGTGTTATAAAATTTAATCTTTCTACCTCTAATTACTGGGTATTGGATACCGGATGTAGATCCCACATTTGTAAAATGTGCAAGAATTAGTAAATTGAAAGACTACTTAAGATAAAGTTAATCTACGAATGGTAATGATGCAAGAGTTGCAACATTGTTCGTAGAACACTTATGAAGTGACTTTACTCATTAAGTAGAAAGTATTGTTTTGTTATAAGATAATGAAAGATATTTATTTCTTATTGAGAATAAGAAAAGTGTTTTATTTATTATGATTCATTTTATCGTATTGTTGAATTATATAAATAAATCAAATATCCTAAATCTTGAAGAACAAAATAATAAATAAGAGTATAACATAAATAATTAAAATTCTCAAGGTATTATTGTTTTGATCAAATAAATGAGAGACGCATATCTAAAATTCCTTGGGACGGAGTTTTAAAGTCATATCATTTTGAATCATGTGATTTATGCAAATCTTATTTACTTGGACCAAGACATCTTTTACTAGGAGTAGTAAAATGCTAATATCTTGTTAGACCTAATACATGTTGATGTATATGGTCCATTAAGTAGCAATGCTAAAAGAGTATTTTGGTACTACTTGATAAAACTATTCAAAGATTCTGATTCGACGAGATGATGAATAATTGAACCAAGAATTTGACAATCATCTTTAAGGTTATGAAATTGTTTCACAAATTAACTCCACCAAGAACACCATTTTGGAATGATGTGTCTACGTGGAGGAACCTTATTGGATATGATTCATTAGATGATAAAGTCAAATTGGTCTTCCATTATTTATTTTGGTGTTATGTATTGGAAACCGCTATAATTACACTAATTTGAGTTCCATCAAAATAGGTTCATTCATACCATATGGGATATGGGAAGAAAGAAAAACTTGGTTTGTCTTTCATGAAGATTTAAGTTGGTGAGACTTTTGCGAAAAGACTTGTTTGGAACAAGCTCACACTGAAATCTAATAAATTTATTTTCGTGGGATATCCTAAGGAAACTTGAGGATATTATTTTACTTCTAAGAAACAAATTGTTTGTTGCTTATGATGGTACTTTTCTAGAAAATTTGTTTATCTCTAAAAGGACCAGTGGGAGTAAAATATATATCTCGAATGGTTTGAGACCTAGAAAATAACATAGAACCTTAGATGGATGTTGAACAAACTTTCGCAAGGAGTTGTGAAAATTCGTTCAAGTTACACAAGTTACTTGCATATATGATATGATACAATCTATAACAAGAAATATTGGATTTCTTATATATAATAGAAAGTATTGAGATAAAGTTCATTGAGAATGATAAATTTACCACTTATCAAAATGCAATGTTCCCTCCATATTAGATTGATGGCTTGGAGTCATAAAATCTAAAAGGCAATCCATATATAATAATCAAGTTTGAAACTTGATCATTCTAACCTAAGGTGTAAAAATCGGAGGATGGAATTAAGTTTTCTTGGAGAAAACTAACATGGATATCAATGGAACATACTCCCTCCGTCCCAGCCTAAGGTTTAGAGTTTGACTTTACACGGAGATTAAGAAAAGAATAAATTTTGTATAAAGAAATGCAAGTGGGGTAAATTAAGAGGAGAGAGAAACTTTTAATTAAAATCTTAAACTTACCTTACCCTAGTTAACTGACGCCACTACAATGCTCAGAACAGTACTTGGTGTACTTTTGGAGGGAAAGTAAATTTCCATCTCAAATCAAATTATCTATACAAAATTCAAATGGTCCCAGATTACGGCAAGAATTAACAAACCCATATGGAGGGAAAATTCATAAATTCAAGTTGGAGGGAAATTTTAACATTACATTTAATCCCTACTATAAATACCATAACTTCCAGCAGTTTTACTTTACAGTTTATGTGAAGATTGAAAGTTTTAGTGAATAAAGTTTTTGTGCAGACAATTGTGTGAAGATAGCTTTTGTGCAGAGAAGTTTTTGTGAAGAAAGTTTTTGTGCAGACAAGTGTGAAGGGTATATTTGTGCAGACAAGTTTTTATGAATGAAAATTGCACTACAAATCTTGTAATCAACACAAGATGATATGCAATTGTAAACATTTTGTTTTTAATGCTAAGAACATCATTCAGTATATTTTTGTGTAGATAATTGTGTGAAGATAACAATTGTAAACAGTTTGTACTCAACAAATTTAAACCAGGGCACCACAACTTCAACATTTTGTAATCAACAAATTTAAACCAAAATAGACTTACCTAAGTTTCTTCGAAGAAAGAAGCCGGATATACCAATTTGACTGATGGAACCCACCAAGAAAGAATGCGAAGAAACTGCTTGTTCTCTTCTAAATTCCAATCCAGATGCAGTTGTGACGCTGGAACGGACGGCGGTGAAGCCGGAACAGACGGCGGTGAATATGGAATGGAAAGCGTTGAAGCTGGAACGGACGGCGGTGAATATGGAACGGACGGCGGTGAATATGGAACGGTCAGCGGTGAATCTGGAACGGCCGGCGGTGAATCTGGAACTGGTGTTGCATCGCACTCTTCCAATAATTTCTGGACCGGCGTATCGTCAACGTACAACAACCATGGAGTGAAGTTTGAGTCGTACTTCTAGTCTGAGTCGTACAGGATGTCGTCCGTTAAGGAACAAGATGAGAAATTGTTAGCCACCATTGATTAATTTCAGAGGGTAAATTAGGGTTTCAGAAGAATTGGGGGTTTGGGAATTTTCGGTATGTACCGATATCGAGAAGCAACAATGGACTGAAAATATTTGAAACGACGAAGATTTGATCTATTTAGGTTTTTGTTTTAGGGATTTTGATGGAGGTTAGGGGATGAGGAGGATTTAGAAGGTTGAGATGAAAAGAAGGGAGAAAGGAGAGAGAGCATAGGAATAAGTCGCCATGAACGATCGGAGGAGACGACGACGACCAGAAGGAGATGGCGAGAGGAGCTGAAGAACAGGTTTGATTTTTTTTGGAGAGGCGTGTTTGATTTTTGGGAGAGAGAAATCCCTAACAATAACTATGGTGGGTGTGAACAATAACTATGGTGGGTGGGTTGGTTAGAGTTAGGTTAGTTTAGTTAATTAATGGAGTATTTAGGTTTGATAAGTACTGGTTTTTTGGTAATTATCATACGAAGGTGAGGGTATATTTGTCAAAAGTACATGCCATTTTAGGTAATAAAGCAAGTAAGAACCTTAGGCTGGGACAGACAAAAAAGGAAAGTAGGAACCTTAGGCTGGGATGGAGGGAGTACTAATTAAGCATGACTAAATGTGAAAGGTTGACTCATATTTCGACTATGATAAAACTTTCTCACTTGTAGTCATGCTTTAAGTTATTAGAATTCTTATTGCTATATTTTCATATTTGGAATATGAAATTTGACAAATGGATGTCAAAACAGCGTCCCTTAACGGGAACTCACTTAAGGATGTATTGGATACAACCTAAAGGTTTTGATAGTCTAGAAATTCTAATAAAGTATGTAAGTTGCGGAAATCTATGGGATAGGTTGAAGCAAGCTTCTTAGAGTTAAAACAATCGTTTTGATGAAGTGCTCAAATCGTTTGAAATTCATCAAAGATGATACTTGTGTTTGTTAAGAAATTAGTGGGAGCATAGTCTAATTCCTAGTCTTTTATATGTGGTTGACATATAATTCATTTTGAAAGAGTTTATTAATGAAGGACTTAGGAAGAAGCTGCTTATATCCTTGGAATTAATATCTATTGATATAAATCTAGGAAGTTGATTGGTTTGTGTCAAAGTACTTGTAGAGACAAAGTACTGAATTGTTCAGTATGCAAGAATCTTGGAGAAGAACTTGCAAGGTTGTCTGATGATAATGTTCTTGGCAAGACTTAGTCTTATTGGAAGACTAATGAGAAAGAATACATAATCAGGATTCCATATGATTCGGCAATTGGATCTATCATGTACGTCATATTATGTACTTTGACGGAATAACTCGTATACTTGGAGTATGATGAGAACAGACTAATCATATCCTAGTGAAAGTCACTAGATAGTGGTAAAGAATGTTCTTATATACTTGAGAAGAACTAAGGATGCATTCTTGATGGTTGTTGACATGGGAGATGATCTAGTAAATGGTTACATAGATGCATGCTTCCACATCGACAATGGTAATTTAATCGCAGTATAAACATATGTTTAAAGTAAGTGCTATTAGTTGGAATAGTTCCAAGCAAATACACTGTAAATTATTCTACGAATAAAATTGAGTATTTAGTTACATGAGTTATAACTAAGGGAGTTGTTTGAATATAGATGTTATTAGTAAAACTAGAAATAGTTTCTAGTACTACTAATCTTATGTACCTTTATTATGAAATAATGGTTATTCCACAAGCTAAGGTGCCAAAGGCTTATCTATGATCCAAACACACACTCAGACATTTCCATCTCTACGAGAAATTATTGACATGGGAGATGTCAAAATATGTGAAATACCTGATGATGATAACAAGGATAATCTTCCTACATAAGACCCTCCACATGCTGTTAGGATGGTCATAAGCTAAGCTCAATGGTATTGGATACGCATTGATTGGGCCTAGTGCAAGTGGGAGATTGTTGGAGATTATTCCCTAGGCCCTTGAGAAAGGCCTTACGTTACATTATGTTCTCATTTGTTATGGAGATAACAACCTTGGATTATTATATGTTTTACATATTTATTATAATAATCTCCATCCCTAGTACTTATGAAGGACTAGTATAAGTTTAATCGATCATCATGTGTATGTGATACAAATTAAACTTATGGGTACTTGTTGGAGAACAAGTACTGGACTTGACCCACCTATGAGATTTATGTCATGGTCAAATGTCATAATTAAATCTCATATAGTTATATCATTTGATATCCTTTGCCTGAGATTATCATGGTTTTCCACATGATGAACATTATGTTTGACATAGTCAACCGCTACCCTTAACCAGGTAGTCATAAAGGCTATGATTGGCATAATTGGATTCTTATAGGGAAGAATGATAAGTCAAGATGCAATTTGTCCCTCATCAAGAGAGATATCTGCTTAGGCCACTCGTAAAGTGAGATTGATGAAATGCGTGGCCACGCTCAAATGAATTGATGTGTTCAATGTCATTTTCTCATAATCAATCTACTCAAGATCGAGAAATCATTGAACAATATAAGTTGACGTGGACTATGAATTATATTCAATATGATATCGTGTGACAAAAGGATTGTGATATGTTCTATGAGGATAACGAACTTCGTTAAGTTATATAAATTGGGTAGTCATTATGGCTTGCTAGAATTCGCTCATGAATTATGGGTTTGACCTTGGTTTGACTCATTGCCAACTTAATATAATCCTATGGGGTCACATACAAAAGAACGAATCAAGAAAAGGCTAAAATTGGAATTGCGTAAAAGAGCGTAAAATCGAATTTAAGGAAAACTGGAATCTGGCTCCAGGAGGGTTGGTCCGGGCGGTCCTATATGGTGACCCATATGGACCTCTGTTGGTCCGAGTGGATCCATTTGTTGCCCCAGGCGGACCACCCATCCAGAAAGTACGGTTTTTCCTAATTCGGGTTTTAACGGGATTTGGACTAAATTTCCTAAATGGTTTAGGGCTTTTGAGTTTAAATACACATCTCTTTACGAGGTATTAACCTAATTCAGATTGTATCAGTATTGGTAGCCTCCATGTGTTTGACAAACACATTCTTGAGTTTAGATTAAGAATCAAAAGTTCAAGAACACCAATAAATTCATGTAGCCTTTGAAGATTAGAAAAAAAAATGTTTTCTAATGGGTCTAGCAATCTAGATTTAGAATTGTTCTAGATATTCGTTCGCGTGTGGATACACATAGAGGATGTTTGCTTTAGCATCTCAAGTTCGTGTTCCTGTGATCCTGATTCAAAGAACGCGAAGAACAATGAGATCAAATCTTAAAGCTTGAAGATTTGAAGATCCGAAAATTTTAAATGCAAAACATGGATAGTATTCTAAATTCATCTTGCTATTAATTTAATCATCATGAATGGATCTTGGGGCTTAGGGTTTTGTTGATTGTTATTGCTTTCTTCTGCTACGCATGTTGCCTCAAAACCCAACAGTGGTATCAGAGCCCCGTTCATGTATGATTATTTTAATAATATCATGTTGATAATATAATTGGATTATATGTGTTAACATGCTATTTGAATTTAGATTCATGGTGTTTATGTGGTCTATACGTTTTATGTGGTTTATTGTTTTTGTAACTTTAATCGCACTATTTAATCGCAATAAAAATTACGGTGGATTTAAAATTGTTTGGGTTATCAATTTTTGATTGGATCAACGTTTTGATAATCTAGAGATTCATGAATAAATTGTTTATTCAAGGTTCTGATGTTCATGATGATTAGATCATCAAGAACACCAAATCCTAAATTGAATCGAGGAAAAACAATTTTGAGACAAAATTTCAAAACTTGAAAAACTGATCTGTTTTTCCAGAAGGTCTGACCGGACCCAGTATATGACCCGACCGGACCTCCGGGTCTGGAGCGGGTGCATGGATGGGGTTTTGAGGTTGGCCTTGTGTTTTAAAACTCCTATTTGTTTTAGTCTGTTGAATTCTGAAATGGTTCAAGGTTTGGATGACTAGCCTACGTTCTCGAGACTGTGTTTCCCAAACTTGATCGCATTCAAAGATTCAAAGATAAAATTCAAAGATAAAACGAAATTAGAATTATGAAGAGTTCATAATTGCTAAAATTGAGAAAAAAAGTTCTTGATTCAATTTTGGAGATCCATGTGGAATTGTGAATGCAATTGGCCTACGTTCATCGAGACCATCTATTGCTTAGTTTCGGCCATATGGACTACTTTCTTGGTTTCTTGAATTGATGCGGAATTGTGGATGCCTAAGGCTTAGTTTCGGCCGCATTTCTTGTTGTCTTGATTTGGAGATGATAATCAAAATTCAAAGAGTCTCATCCTCATAATTATAGAGAAACTAATGACACATAAATATCATGCTTAAATTAATGGAGATTAATTCAATGACTAATCTTGATGCTTAACATGTTATGTGCTCATGTAAGTACCCCAATCTGAAATTAAACCAACTTAAAGGAACTCTTAGCACCATTCAGGGATAAACTGATAGGCTAGAACCTCACTAGAATAAACCAAAACTCTAGGACTATCCTGGAATTAAAACTTAGAAAAATCCAGAAGCTCGCCAGGCTGAGTCGTACGGATGCTTTGGACGCGGGAGAGCCCTAGCCGTACAGCTACTATGGGTACCCTCAGTCCCTATAAATTCATACCCTTGCTGATCATTTTAGGGAAGGGGGAGAAAATCATTTTTGAGTGGAAACTCTGTCAATTTGAGAGTAGAACAGATCCACAAACACTTATTTGAGTGAAAAGAGAGAAAGAAGATAGGCGTTAGAACCAAATATTAGTGAGGCCTCCTTCTCCCCATCTCCTCTTCATCTCCTACTCTATTTTACTTTGCTTTATTTACTTAATGTCTTTCCTTTCTTGCAAATAATATGAATTGGAACCAAGTTCTTGACATGAGTTATGGTACCCTCATGTTTTATGCATGATCAAGGGTTCAAACCAAAGATGATCAAAACTTGTTAATATTTAATGTACATTTACTTAAAATCTTTACATTTATGCAATTTACTTTCATGTCTTTACATTAATGTATATTTACTTCAAGTCTTTACATTTATGCAATTTACTTTCATGTCTTTACATTAATGTTGATTGATTTACGAGGATGATCAAGTTTTTTATGGTAAAGTTTCAATCTTTACCATTTAAACTTGATCAAACTACAATAATGTCCCTTTGGATGGTAAAGACTCAATCTTTATCCATCCAAAGGTTGATTTCTTACTTCCCCAAGGATTTTCCTTTTTATGAATCATCCATTTTGATGTTAAAGTTGCAATCTTTAACCATCCAAATGATGATTTTGGCTCAAATGCCATGTCCACCAACTTTCTTCATTTTTGCCCCAATTATTGCCTTGATCATACCCAAAACCACTTGTTTTGGTGTCTAATTAGTGATCAATGGCATAGGGATGATCTCATTTATGTTTTGTACAAAGAAATAAACTGAAAAGACTCAAAACAGTCCAGTTTTAGCGGAATGCTCTGTTTCTGACTGAAACTAGACTGATTCCTGAGAATCTGTCAAAATTCCCAGGACAGCCTCCTATAGCCATACGACTGGTCTGTCCGGGGAGTATCTTTTCCAGTTTTCCCCCTTTTCTGTTAAAATATTCGCAAAATAAGCCCTTTTCTGTTAAATTTCTAACTGATTCTATTAAGAGGCCAGTTTCTCCCAATTTCATGGAACATACACACACACACACACACACACACACTTGCACATTTTGGTCAACAAACTTAGGGAGACTCGGTTTTCCGAAGCACTTTGGGTGAACCCCAATTAAGTTCTTCCCATGGTGTAACCTGACCTCCGAATCCTTTTTCTCTAACCTTTTTCGTTAAGTTTGGGTTTAAAATTAAACTAACGTGGCGACTCCGTTTATTGTTTGAACATAAAGTGCCGTGTTTGACTCTCCGGGAAACCCTTCGCTTTTCCCGCAGATATCTTACAGTGGTGACTCCGCTGGGGAATAAAGTGTTTGCAAACTTCTTTTTAGAAGCTTTGAGGACACTTTTGTGTGGGTCAAACTCCCGTCCCCGTTTGTTAACTTTGTGCATATCTTTGTATGTTTTATGTTTCTGTTTTAATTCCTGGGAGTAAAACTATTCTGGAAATGCAATAAACTGGGGCTTGATGATCAGAAGCTGAAAATTGGCAAAAAATAATGGAGCTACTGCGCTAGCCGTACGGCTAGTTTGGCTGGGCCCACAGAATGTTTCAAATTAACTATTTTGTGTAGGGCAGAAACATTATGTTGGTCCTTTTGCTTCTGCTTGTCCAGGTTCCAATTTATAGCCTCTACTTGTGCACATTCACCTTCATCTTCTTAGCCAAAAATGGGTTTTCAAAGCTTGATCATGCACAAATTTTTAAACATAAAATTTTGGGTTTTCAAGGCCTCATTGTGCATAACCCCATTTTTTGAAAGTTCGGTTTTTCAAACCCTTTTGGTTGATGCACAATCTTTTGTACAAATGATTTTCAAAGGGCCTTGCTCCTCTTGCAAAATTTTCAGTTTTTTTAAAACATTGGGTTGTGCACAACCTTTCCATGTACAAAATTTTGATTCTTGCTTGTTTGTACCTTTGTTTGACTACTTGTGCAAAATACTTGTTTAAATTGTTTGTTCATATCTTGTATATACTCTTGTTCATGCTCATGATATTAAAATGCATTGAAAATTCCTATCTTCACTCAAAAGGGAACATAGAAGGCTTCACACAACGCGCACTCGACCATGTGCACGTTTCAAAAATCCTTAAAACCCGGGATGGATGCCACGATGCAGCTCGATTGGCTCTCTTGTGACCTTCTTGTGCGCACGGGTCCATGTCACCTCCCCTTTCGAGCCGAGTCAACCACACTTATCCGTGACACACAAATACCATGACCATGGTTGGTTTTTGGTCTAGCTCACGTCATCACGTCCCTAATACATGTCCAAACGCTAATTATGGCCAAGTTAACGCCCGAGTCACGACTCCTTGTGAAAACAAGTGTGACCAAGGTCATCTTTGACCCGGTCCTTGACTTACTCATTAATTCCAACCATAATTAACCAAAGTCATGCATTAAGGATAGATTGACACTACGTCATTAAGCTCTAATGCTTGACCCATCCTAATCTTTAAGCTCAAGGCTAAGGTCCGAGGTCCCTCATTAAAATGAGGTCATGCCGGAATTTTGTTGGAGCGTTAAGTCAATCTTAACTGGGGCTTAACTATGATGAGAATGGCCCATGCATTGGAACTTTGTGACGCACTAGACCCTAGGTTTGGTTCTTTCGGTCGGTGGAAGCTGTGTGCCCTATAGGACCCTCGCCCGGGACAGTCTGTCCTTAGGAGCGTGCAATACAGGTGAAAAACGAGGGGTCTATAGGCGTAGTGATGGCCTCCACTGATCCAGGATTTAGAATAGTTGCGAAAAAGAAGAGAAATCTTTTCCGACCACTTAGGAATAAAGTGATTGTATTAATTTAACTCGAACCAATAAATACATGACTTCAGTTGGCGTACTAACGTTTGTTCATGTGAAAAGATCAGCCAACAAATAAACAAAAATAAAAAAACGTTTTCTTGAGAAAAGTAAATCCACTTAAATGCATGGCTCGGGTCTTTCTCAAATCACCCCGAAATTGAGTCAGTCCCCTCTATGTATCAAGTCCTCCTTGTGTCAAAATCCCTTTCTTACTTAAAGCATGACTTTTCCGTGAATCCCTTCGAAGCACCCTTATGGCTTGTTGGTTTATCATTTGATAGGGAAGGATGGAAGCTCGCCTAGAGAGAACCTTGGATGTCATGCATCAAGTGGTAAGAAGGTTGGAATATGATCAGGGCCATCTATTCAGGATTGTCAATAGAATGCACGAGAGACAAGCTCCGGACTTGGAAAAGGAGGCCGGAAGGATTTGGGTTCGAATGGTCCACCCTTGTCTTCGTGAGCTCTTGAAAGACAGGGAGAACGATTGGAACCAAGAAAGGAAAAGCGTGAGAGATGAAATTGACTCACAAAGTCGCATCCATCAAGAAGACATGAAAAATGTCCAAGCTTTCATGAACACAATGGTGGACGCGATTCTAGATATCAGAACCTACCTCAGAAATCACCCTCACCTCAAAAATCCTCCTGCCGGGCCTGCCTCGAGCAATCCATCCCCTGTTACTTCCGTCATCTCCTAAATGACTTCACGCCACTAAGAAAGCCTTCCTCCCCAATCACAACCCCCGAATGTAAGAGTGCCGCACAAGAACAGTCGGCCCAGACCCATTCTTCCCAAGCCAACTCGTCCTCAAAGAGCCGCT
The DNA here is from genome assembly GCA_026119855.1 of Campanula takesimana. NCBI lineage: Eukaryota > Viridiplantae > Streptophyta > Magnoliopsida > Asterales > Campanulaceae > Campanula > Campanula takesimana. Next base: position 1,462,536 of record JAOWBW010000222.1, read on the forward strand.
CCATATCGTCTCTTCCGTGAATTGGGGATTCCGAGAGTTCAATTACTTGATCAACTGCTCAAGGAGGGAAAGATTCAGTTAATCAATCCGAATATGCTCTTAGCTGAACACTCTCACCAATGGTCCGATGAAACCCAATTCTGCCGGTACCATCAAGGAGTGGGGCACACCACCGGTGCTTGTGATGCTTTGAAAGACAAGATCCAGGAGCTTATTGATGAGGGAATCATCACAAAGAAAGGAAATCAGTGGGTGTAAACCCGAGCGAAAGCAAGGAAGCCGAGGTTTAGGTTGTAAGGAAAGGAGAAGAGAGAAAAATAAAGAAACTAGGAGTGGTTTATGTTTCATAGGTTCTAAGGTCTTTCCAAAAGTCTGCTTTGGACATTGTCTTTATATTCCCTAAGCCCGGTGGGGCAAAGTCCCGAGAAGAAAGATACCAAGTTGGTGTCTGATGGAGTCTGTACCAAATCCATAAATAGTCGAGTCGAGTCGAGTCTGTAAAAAGTCAAGTCCCTTATGAAATGAATGAGTCAATTTCCTTCTATTCTCTCTAGACTTGAGACATCACTTGCAAATTACATTTATTCTTGAAATTGCTTTACTTAATATTATCAAATGATTGTTATATCCCCAAAATGATGAATTGACTTCTAAGTATACTAGTCAATGATGACTCATTAATGATGAATGGGCCTAACACCAAATAAAAAATTCTCAATGCAAACAATTAATCTTGATATGAATAAATGTTGTGATCAATTGGCACGAAGAAACCATTAATGGAAAGCCTTCCTCTATACACATCCATGATACACATTTCCCGATACACAATCCGATAAACTTTTCCATGCAAACCCTCGATGCAAATCAAAGGCATCCCAAGACAACGAAAGTGAAAAGATGTTGTTGCTCAACCACCAAAATTCAACCTTTGTCGCACGTGTGCGACCAAGCAAAGGACTTACCAGATCCTCAACTTTCTCTAAAGAGGAAGAGAGAGAGTAAAAAAATGGAAAGAGGGAAAGGAAATGAGTATGGAGAGAAAAAGACTCATCCCGAGAGAAAGTCACCATCCAAAGATCCACCACAGAAAGTCTGCCACAAGAGGGCAACAACATCCTTCAAAAGGATACAAACCCTAGCAAAAGGCGGTACAAGGCCGAACTACGGCGACCTGAGCTCCTCAAACTGAGGGGAACGTAGGCAACCTTCGGGTCCGGTCATAACATGGAACAAAATCATCAAACCTTGGTTCTCTCCAAAATGACCAAGTCTCTCCCACGGTCCCATCAATGACCGATTTCTCAAAGACCCCTTTTACCCGGTCACATCAAAGACCGATCCCTTAAACACGTCCCCCTCTAGTCTTGCCATCGATCAAATCCAAATTTTAATTGATCACGACATTTATGCATGTCAAGGCTAATTGCTTGCCATAATCCTGACTTAATAATAAACATGGTCCACTCAAGCAATCATTTTGAAAATCATAACCGAAGCAAACTTTGAATGTCTCGACAAGTCTTCTTTTCTACATTTTAGGAAAGAGCCAAACACTGAATTTCTGTCCATAGGCTTCCTTCCTCACAAAAGGGACTCACTCCCTTAAGTGCCTATGTCTATCTCGTTTGGAGCAAGAATAATTTTCTCCCGTCCGTGTCTTGGGTCAATTAGGATACTCCTAGGGATAGAAAGAGCAAGAGATATGGAAAAGAGGGTTGGAAAAGATGGAAACCCAAAAAGAATAACTCATGCAGAGGACAAGGTACATTCTAAGCAAAGGAAGGTTCTCTCCCAAGGGATGGCCGAGGCCTAAAGGGTGGTTCTCAATCAAAGGAAATGAACCGGGGATAGCAAGCCATAACAACACTTTGAAAGGATTAGCAGAAAAGTCATGCTTTGGTAACCTAGTCCAGGTCAAAACCCAGAGTCAATCCCCCAATTTTCCAAAATTCCCCAGAGGTCCTTAGAGAATTTTGGTCAAAAGAGTCAACTCCCTGCCAAAACCGTACGGATGCTTCGTCCATTGTAAAAAATTTGTACCAGCAGCCCACACCAGCAGATTACCCACAAATTAGGCCCATTCTCATCTGCTCAGAACGTGTCAAAACATGTCCCAGTCGTACATAACTGAGTCTAAACACATCCCCGGGGATTCCCCACAGGTCACAACACCAAAAAGCCCTTCTCAAGGCCTGAATCATGCGTTTAAATGAATTTACAAACAAAAGAACATTTTTGACATTTAACACAAGTTTTTTCACATACATCGTTTTCAAACAAAACAAAACATGAAATTGACCAAACAGGTACAGCTACTCAGAATCTGGGTCCGAGTCAGGTGGATGTGAACAAGAAATGCCCGGCCCGTGAGTTGGATAAGCATCAGGGTCAAAATGGAAGAGGGATTCCTCCAAGCTCATGCCCTCGCTGGTGGGTGGCTGAAAAGAGCGCCAAACAAATTTAGAAGAAGTGCCCGGACGGTCAGCAGAGGATGACTCGGGCCGCTCAAAAGTCAAATGGGCAAAAGGATCTGGGGCAGTTTCATGAGTGTTCGCCCCTCCCAGCGAGCCACGAAAAGATGTTATGTTAGCAGCACTCATGGACTGACTACGAACATAGGAGGGGGGCAACTTCACGCTCGATGCCCTCTTGCGAGGTCTCTCCTCACCGCTCATGGAGCTCCTGCTCGGCACAAAGCTATATTCTGCCTGAGGCCCCTTGGAAGAACGACATGTAAACTTCCTAGACCACTTCTTGGCCTGCCCCAAGAAGCTGGGCCGCCTCAGCAGTACTCGCCCCGCAACCTACATATGAAAATAGAAATGGCTCAGTAAAAGAAACATAGATGAAAGGTGTGTGTGTGCAAAGCAAGGGAGAAACATACCGCCTCAACCGGGATCTCCTCAACTGGAACCCACTCTCCTGGAGTAGACAAGTCCACCTTGTGGACCCTGCCATCCACACAAACAAAAGAATAGTCTGTCCAAACCAGTGGGGCTACCCCAGAAACTACCACCTGCGGTGACCTGAGTCGAGTAGCCACAAACTGTCCATACGGCTCGTCAGTAATCAGGCCAGCTGTATTCGCCCCCATGAGGAAAGGGTCATTCCGATGGTCAGAAAGGTACATGCCCTCAGGAGGATCCATTGGTGTCCTCTACACGAGCTCCAACCCGTGCTGCCATAGAACCCTCTCCCCCAGGAAGAAGGACTCACCCTAGAACCCAACCAGTAGCCTCCTCTGGTTTATCACCCTCCGGGCCTCGCTCAAATCGAAGCCGATCTCCGGCCTCTCATACCTCTGTAGATACCCCGGGAAAACACAACTTGGCTAAAGCGGTGAATTATCCTAGGATGTCTAATTGTGTTTTAGAGTCGCCACCCACGTTTTTGAGGAACGTAAGAAAACCTAATGTTTATGAGCCTAAGTTTGATTTACGAAAACAGAGATTCTTTGGGATGAAGGGCTCGGGGGTTAGGTTACGAAATGGGAAGTACTTAAACACCTATTTCGCCCGAGCAATGTCGGTCTTGTTTGTCCATAATCCACTTTAAAGATAAATGTGTTCTTCCTATTTGAATAATGGTAAAAGGGGTTTTAAAAGGGGTTTTATTATTTAGAATGTAGGGAGATAACTCCTAGGCCAATTCAATGTACTGAAAGAGCCATTGGTGTCATGTCCCAATTGGTTTTGGGTGATTGCACATTGATTGAAAGAAGAAGAAGAAGAAGAAGAAGAAGAAAAAGAAGAAGAAGAAGAAGAAGAAGAAGAAGAAAAAGAATATTAAGACATAAAGTAGAAGATAATTGTACCTATAGTAATCTTCAAAGACAACTCTTTGAGAAGGTATAGAATACTTGTGAAAGAATGTGATGCCAAAGCTTAATGAAAGATCCTGGAATTCAAGGTTAAAGATCCCCTTCAATGATGGATTGGAGGGGTTTTTATAGTTGAAAATGTGTGTTTTTTTAGAGCCAAACGGAGTCTCCAAGAAATCTTTCCCGAGCAATATCATGTATAATGAGCAAGGGAGAGATTCTTGGGCAGAATCTGTAACTGACACACCCCATAAGCGCGTGCATCCCACCTAAGCGGTGGAAGGCGCGCACGTCTGGCCTCAAGGGGCAGAGGCGCGCGACTCTGAAAGGCAAATTTTGACAGAATGGACTAGAAAGTTAGAACTGTTATTCAGTTTAGTCCCTGGACTTAATGGAGCACGTCTGGAACTTAACCAAAGTAACAGAAACTAACAGAAAACACTTAAAAGAGGGAGAAACACAAAATCAAGTGTGTAATCGGGGTGAGCGGTCCAAGGCGGGGTGCCTACAGAGCCCCTAGGCGGCGTGGATTGCAAAGCAAACGCGCTGATGAAAGAAAGACACCGCCTAGGACATCACCAAGAAAAGAAAAGACTCGATAAAAGCAGGAATTTAAAATTGCAAAGGATAGAGGTGTGCTCCCTGTGTGAGCGGTTTGGTTGATAATAAAAGGTTTGGTGGCATGAAGTGGCCCACAGTGACCGACAGCGGGACCTGTTTGCTGGTGGCGAGATCCGTTTGCTGGAAGCAGGATCCGTTTGCTGGTAGCGAGATCCGTTTGTTGGAAGCGGGATCTGTTTGCTGGTGGCGAGATCCGTTTGCTGGAAGCAGGATCCAGAGGTCTGTTTGCTTGAATACGGGACCCGGAGGACCATTTGCTCAAATAGCGGGTACCGAGGGACCGTCTGCTTGAATGCGGGTACCGAGGAACCGTCTGCTTGAATGCGGGACCCAGAGGACTGTCTGCTTGAATAGCGGGTACCGAGGGACCGTCTGCTTGAATGCGGGACCCGGAGGACCATTTGCTCGAATGAGGGACCTAGAGGACCGTCTGTTTGAATAGAAGGGTACCGAGGGACCGTCTGCTTGAATGCAGGACCTAGAGGACCGTCTGCTGGAATAGCGGGTACCGAGGGGACCGTCTGCTTGAATGCGGGTACCGAGGGACCGTCTACTTGAATACGGGACCCAGAGGACCGTCTGTTTGAATAGCGGGTATCGAGGGACCGTCTGCTTGAATGCGGGACCCAGAGGACCGTCTGCTGGAATAGCGGGTACCGAGGGGACCGTCTGCTGGAATAGCGGCTACCGAGGGGACCGTCTACCGGAATGGATGTAGATTTTGCTTTATGAGGAGGTGGTGATTTTGTGACTCACCCAGGACCACGTTGTTGCCGTGAGTCTCATTTTGATTTTGACTGTTTGACTTTGACTTTTGGTGGGGTACGGGCACAGTTGACTGCGGAGTGCTTTCTGCTGGGGATGAATTGTAAAAACTGAACTTTGAGAATTAAAGAAGGACACCCTAACTTTCTCTTTTTTTTTTTTTTTTTTAGTGAGAATTCCTGTCCTACTTTCAATTTTAGACATGCCTTAAGGGTGGACCAAATCAACGTGTGCCCAACTAGGTGCTCAAGGGCGGAGATGTTTGAGTGTTGCTTTGCTGTTGGGATTTTGAACTTGTTGCAGGTTGAAGGCATTTTGAAGTGCCTGGGTTGCCTTTTGAACTAACAAGGGCCGTTTCTGAAGCACTTCTGACCTGGGACGTGGGCGCTTCCTCTCTTGGCGATGGGACGCGCGCGCCGCTCATACCGGTGTTGGGGGGCGCGCGCCTCTGGGAGGCAAAATTCGGGGCCTGACATTTGCTGGCCAAAAGATCCCCCAACAGCTATAATATCAGCTTCTGGTCGACAATTTGATTCTAACAACTCCCTTTTGCCATTTTTTGGACAACATTTCATTGCTCAATTTTGCTTGTAATATTCTTTCCCATGGCCTTTAACCTTTTTAGTCTTGATACCGAGGTTGCTAGTAATTACGAGAAGGATTTGTCGACCTTCGTGTATTCTTTCAAGACTCATCCCAAAAATGCTTTTATCAAAGATTTCGGGTTTCGAATTCTTTTTACTTTGCGGATATTGAAGCCGGATTGGGATTTGTTGAAGACCGCTGCAGCCTTTTGGGATTGTGATAGCCATACTTTCAATTTTTCGGCTAATGAAATGGTGCCGACTGTCGATGATTTTGGGGCCATTCTTGGTATGCCTTTGGCCGGTCGGATTGCCATCCTTAAGTATCACCGCGATGTTGTTGACTCTTGGGTTGACCTTCTGAATCTCCCTATTGGAGAGGTGAAGAAGATGATGCACGGGACCGTTCTTGACATATCTGAGCTTCCAATGTTTTTCAGCTTGCATTCGGAAGATGTCGCGGTTCAGTCTTTTAAGAGAAATGCCATGGCTGTCTATCTTTTCAGCGAGGTTCTGTTTGTCGCTCCTCTGGGTATTGCGGATGCGCAGTTGGCTGAGATTGTGTTGCAGGCGAAGGAGCAACAATTCAGTATAATCCCTCTCATAGTGGGGGAAACTTTGCATGGTTTGGAAGAATTGCATCGTACGGGCGGGATGCAACGAGGAAGCCCCTTGCTTTTGACCATATGGCTTCGAGAGCATTTCAGGCTTTATGCGTCGGATGGTGACCTTTCTCCTTTTGCTGTTCATAGAAGACGACTGTTGATTCGAAACCTGACCAAAGAGGGTTGGAGGAAATTCTTTGCTTCTCGTCTTACAGCTGACATTGAGTGGTGCCCTTCTTCTTGGGGTCTTCGCCCTTTTGTGGAATGGACCTTCGGTTTCTGCATGTGGTTTTACCCTGGTTGAGAGATTCTTCGTTTTACCAACCAGAACGGGTTCTGAGGCAGTTTGGCCATCAACAGATAATTCCTTTTCCGAGGAACGGGATGCTTCGTCCAGTTTCTTACATGGGTCCGGACTTCTCCAGTGAACTCCAGTCGGCTTGGGAAGATGACCGTCATCAGTGGGCTTCCGTCCCTCTGCATCGGGGTAGTATCTTTCTTCCCGAGACTTACTTGGATCATTTGTTTGTTACCGTTTACCGCGGCATTACTTGGGTAGATGCTCTTCGGGCTGAATTGTTAGGGAAAGACTTTGAGCCTAGCAGTGCTTTGAGATACAAGGAAGCTACTGCTGATGTGAACAACATTCTTACTGACCCTTTCGGTACCCATTTGGATGACTTTTATGCTCGGAGGCGTTCTGTTGCGCAGAAGGTTTCGGTCCGTATCAGTGTTCCTAGACCTCCCAAGAAGAGTAGGATTGATGGTCGTTCGGGTGGCCCTTCAAAGGCCAAGAGAAAATTAGATTTTTCCGAGTACCCCAAGAGATTGCAAATAAAATAGACCACTTGTTTAGGATTTAATGTTTTATGTCTTTTAATAGCTCAACATTTTCATTGTATTGATCAAAATAATTCAGTGAATGAATAAAAATTGCATCTCGTTAATTTGAAATGATTTGGGGTATTTTTTATGATTTAGATCGCACCCGAGGGTTGCCTACGTTCCTCTAGTGTAGAGGCTCAGGTCTCCGTAGTTCAAACAAACGAAGACCATTTTTTTTTGTGTGCACCCTGTTTTTTGCCTAGACCGCCCTTTCGGGTTTTCAATCTAGCGGGCTTCTTTTTTGCACGTGCTCTAATTTTTGCCTAGGCCGCCCTTGCGGGTTTTCAACCTAGCGAGCTTTTTTTTTTTTTTTTTTTTTAAAAAAATGGTCTTCGTTTATTAAGCGTAGAATCTCTTCAGCTTGTCAAGGTTGACTTCCTTCGGTAGCTGATCTCCATCTAAATCCACGAGTCGGACTGCACCGCCGCTTAGTTTCTTCTTGACCACGTACGGACCGATCCATCAGGGTCCCCATTTTCCAAGGGGGTTCATGGCATTAGGAGGATGTTTTCTTAGGACCAAATCTCCCACATTGATGTTTTGAGGCGTCACCTTTTTGTTGAAAGCCCTTGCCATTCTTTGTTGATAGGCTCTCGTATGTTTGAGTGCCCTTAGCCTTTTCTCGTCGAGTAGAGCTAGCTGTTCATACCGAATTTGCATCCAATCGATTTCATTGACTTGGTTCTTAAGGAGGACCCGTAGGGATGGGACTTCGAGCTCTATTGGGAGTACAACTTCGGAACCATACACTAGTGCATAAGGAGTTTCTCCAGTTGCTGTCCGTATTGACGTGCGGTAGCCCCACAATGCTAGAGGTAGCTTCTCGGGCCAATCCCTTCCGGTGGAGGCCATTTTCTTCATAATGGTCTCGATTGTCTTATTAGCTGCTTCTACCGCGCCGTTTGCTTGAGGGCGGTATGGAGATGACTTGTGCTTAGTAATCTTGTATTCTACCAGGAGCGCGTCCATCTCCTTCTCAAAGTGAGAACCGTTGTCTGAGATGATTTCATGAGGAACACCGTATCGGCATATGATGTGGGTCTTCACGAATTCGGCCACTTTCTTGGCGTTGAGAACCCGGTAAGCCTGTGCTTCGACCCATTTTGTAAAATAGTCCACGGCTACTAGGACGAAAGATTGTCCGTTACTGCCAGTAGGGTGAACTTTGCCGATGATGTCTATGCCCCAACAAGAGAAAGGCCATGGCCTGGTCATGTTGTAAAGTTGTGAGGGTGGAGCGTGCTGTAGGTTGGCATGGAATTGGCATTTGGCGCACCTTTTGACTTTCTCGATGCAGTCTCTTTCCATGGTACTCCAATAATAACCCATGTGGAGTATCTTCTTGGTCAACATAAACCCGTTCATGTGGGGCCCACATTCACCCTCGTGGATCTCATGCATTATTTCTTGAGCTTCAGTCTCACTTGCGCATAGGAGATTGACCCCTTCGTGGTGCCTTTTGTAGACTCCGTCTCCAATTAGTACATATCGAGAGACTAGCCTTTGCAACGCCATCTGAGACTTCTTATTGCTATCCTCGGGATAAGTGCCATTATTAAGAAAATTCATGATATCTGAATACCACGGGGAGTTTTCCTGGACCTCGTTGATTTCGATACTCATGCAGTATGCCGGACTATTCCTTCGGGAAATTTTAAAGGGCTTCACCATTTTTCCCTCAGGCATTTCGACCAGTGAAGCGATGGTGGCTAGTTTATCAGTGAAACGGTTCTTGTCCCTTGGCAGGTAGTTGAAGGTGATTTCTTGAAACTGTTCAACCAACTCCTCGTGATGTTGACCATACCGTTGTAGAGTTGAGTCTTGAATCTTCCATTTTCCAGATGTCTGATTGATGATGAGTAAGGAATCGCCAAATACCTCTCAGCTCATGACATTTCTCTCGAGGGCCTCTTCGAGCCCTGCTATGCATGCTTCGTACTCGGTGATGTTGTTGGTGGCCTCAAATTCGAGGCGGATAGAAATTGGAGTATAGATGTCCTTTGGATTGACAAGTAACATCCCTATGCCATATCCATGCTTATTGGCCGCGCCATCGAAAAAAAAGTTGCCACTTATTTTCCTCTGTTGTAGCGCAAATTAAATGCTCGTCGGGGAACTGTACATCTTCCCCCTTCACTTCGTCACACGAAAATTCCGCAAGCTGATCACTGAACACTGTCCCCCTGATGGATTTGAGTGTGACGTAAGTGATACCGTAGCCGGCGAGAATGAAGTACCATTTGGCTATTCTTGTTGACATGAAGGGCTTCTCGAAGATGTAGCAGAGCGGGTCTACTTTTGCTACCAACTTGATTGGGAAGGCCTCCATGTAATGCTTGAGCTTTTGAGTAACCCAAACCAATGCCGCACAAGACTTCTCTATGACAGAGTAGTGCTTCTCAGCTCTTTGAAACCGGCGGCTGAAAAAGTAGATAGCATTCTCTTTTGTGGAGTCTCGTTGTTCTTTTGCTAACATAGCCCCTAGGGCTTCATCATTGACAGTGAGATAAAGCAAGAGGGGCTTCTCCTTGTGCGGTGGAACCAAAACTGGAGGGCATGTCAAGTAATGCTTCACTTGGTCGAAGGCTTCTTGGCAAGCATCGGTCCATTCTAGAGCCACATTCTTCTTGAGTAGCTTGAAGATCGGCTCACACATGGAAGTGAGTTGGTGCACAAACCGACTGATGTATTGAAGTCTGCCCATGAAACCCTTGATTTATTTCTGCGTCTTTGGGGGAGGCATGTCAATGATTGCCTTGATCTTGGAGGGATCGGCTTCAATTCCCCTCTCAGTGACCATGTAACTGAGAACCTTTCCTCTGATGACCCCAAAAGTGCACTTTGTGGGATTGAGTCTCATGTTGTGTTGTCAGAGTCGTTCAAAGAACTTGCGAAGATCGATCAAGTGTTGACCGTTGGTTCCCTTTGAATGGATGATCATGTCGTCTATATAGACCTCGATCTCTTTATGAATCATGTCATGGAATAGATCCGTAACATCCTTTTGGTAGGTAGCCCCAGCGTTCCTTAACCCGAACGGCATGACTGTGTAGCAGAAAGTGCCCCATGGTGTTGTGAAAGCTGTCTTGTGTTGGTCCTCTTTGGACATGAGAATCTGATTGTAACCGACAAAACCGTCCACAAATGAGCGGACTTCATAGTTGGCAGTCGAATCGACGAGCATGTCGATGTTTGGTAGTGGAAAACCATCTTTCGGGGAAGCTTTGTTCAAATCCCGGAAGTCCACACAAACACGAACCTTGCCATTTGCCTTTTTGACTGTCACAATGTTGGCTAGCCAAGTCGGATACTCGATGACTTTGATGAAACCCAAACTGAGGAGCTTTTCAATCTCTTCTTTGACTTGTAGGGACCATTCTGGTTTGATATTTCTGAGCTTCTGCTTTACAGGTTTGGCGTCCTCTCTGATCGGAATTCTGTGCTCTACGACCTTTCTGTCCAAACCCGGCATGTCTTTGTACGACCATGCGAATACATCCACAAATTCTTTGAGCAGTGCAGTCAATCTGTCTCTGTCTTCTCCCTTGAAGAAGCTACCTATCTTCGTTTCTTTCGGCTCTTCGTCGGTACCCAGATTAACAACATGCAATTCCTCATCAGCCCCTGGACCATTTTCACCACGACAACGAACCTGTTGAGCTAGTTCATTTAGGTATGTTATGTTTTCGTGGTCTAATTCATCATAATTTGAATCGTTATTAACTTGTTAATTAAGTTCGTTATTAGTTAATTCATCATTTATGATGTTTACAATCTCGGGGTACTCAGAAATATCGAATTTTTCATTAGCAAAGAAAGGAAACACACGCTCGGCTATGGCCTCCATATCCTCTTGGGTGAGGGAATTAGAAACACTCTCGGACTCGAAAGCAAGTGTGAGCCGCACTTCCTTTGTTGCTGTGCGGGGTATGCAACCCATTTCTCGGACTAAAACTTCCTCGGATACCATGGGCCCCTTCGTAGAGTACCAGTTATTGATTGGCTCGGAGCTTGGCTGGATCTTGCTGATAGATGGACTCTCCATTTCTGTGTTGTTGGAGATGGCGTTGACTTGATAATCATCCATGACGCAAAATTCTTCGAACATGGAGGCTAGATCGGTCAGTCCTTCCCCCACGGTAATCTCTACTTCAGACTCTATAGTCACTTTCTTGCCCCACCACTCTTGGGGTGACATTGGAGTAGGCTCCCTTTCTTGTATCGGAATTTCACAATCAGTGAAGATCTCGAGACCGGGCTTTCTGACGCCCTTGTTGTTAACCCATGGCTCAGGAAAGATCATGTACGGAACATCTTCCCTTTGGCGAACAAAATAACCGTTCAGTATGTTGCGGTAAGGCCTCAAGTTGGGGATTTTATATTGTCGACCTTCTTTGCGAGCTCGGGTCTTTTGATTCTTGATCGCTTGCTCGTATTTTAAGTCATCTTCAGTAGGCTCGTATCCCAAACCAAACTTGTTTCTGACAAAATGAATCTCTACGGGGTGCAATATTCCTTGTTGATGCTTCCCTAGGCCTAGACCGGGAAAGTGATTCATGTTCCTCATCATGCGGAGGATCATAAGATTGTGGATGGTGACATTCTCGGCCATGACAGTGACTATCTCGTCCCCATTTCTGATCTTGACACACTGATGGAGAGTGGAAGGGACAGCATTGGAACTGTGGATCCATGGTCGGCCCAAAAGTAAGTTGAACGAAGACGGGACATCAAGTACTTGAAATGGGACGGACATGATCATGCTTCCAAATTCGATATCAACTTCTAGCATTCACATGACTGTACGGGCAATGCTGTCGTACCCTCTAATGACTTGGGTAGAAGGTTGTAAATCGGAGCTTTTGAGCCCCAGTATGCCCATGAGTCGGCTAGGCATTAAGTTGAGTGCGGAACCACCGTCTACTAATACTCTTGAAATGGGTCTCCCCCTTGCCTTTACTTTGAGGTAGATAGCTTCATTGTGATCGGACCCAAATGGCGGGAGGTCCATGTCGGCAAAAGTGATGACATTTCCGAAGTGAATGTGACCTATCATTACTGTGAGGTCTTCGGGAGTTGTGTCGAGAGAGACTGATGTGTCATCCAAGTTTTTGATGATGAGGTCTCGGTGCTTCTTTGATGATGCAAATAAGGTCCGAGATGGATATGTTGGCTTGCGTCTTCTTGAGTTGTGTCAATAAAGGGTCTTCGGGTGCATCTTGTGCTTTTGATCTTTGAGAAGAGGTGTTGGTTTCTGTATTCGTGGGAACCGAGGCGCTCGCTATTACCCAGCCACTGCGGGTGAGCACATTCACGGACTTGGAGCTTCTTCTTCCTATTCTCTAAGACTTCCCTCATAACTTCATCATAAGTCACAACATAACAAGAATTGTCAAGTTTATTCATGCCATCGGAGCCCTCATTCACAAATGGGATCGAATGAGTGGTTCCTTCAAACTCTCCTACCTCTATTACATTGACACCACCCTCATTAGGGATTATGAATTCCTTCTTGTCTATAAGGTCTTGGATGGTGTTGCGGATGGAGAAGCATTCCTCGGTGAGGTGGCCGGTGCATTGATGGTAGTCCCACCACTTGTGGTGGGCATGGTTGGGACGGAGCGGTTGTGGTTGCTTGTACCCTTGGAGAGGAGTGATTTTTCCCTTGGCCTTTAGAAATTCATAGGCCTCGGTGATGGTCATGCCATTGAGAGGAGTGTAGACGCGGTCGTTTTGGAACCACTTGCCTTGTGGTGGAGGGACCCTTTTGTAATTCCCCTTGTCAGTAGTAACGGCATTAACAGAAGCCTCTTTGTTTGAGCTAGAGGCGGCCTTGTAACGGAAAGTAGGAGTGTCTTTCTTTATCTCCTTGAGCAAGTCATCCATGCGTACCCCTGCCTCATACATTTGGGAGAAGTCGGAGTAGCAAGCCTCACTTAGGTGGGTGCGGAGATCAATCTTGAGACACTTGAGGAAGATGTCCATTTGCTCTTTCGTGTTTGGCCTCTCAACAATTGCAGAGAGCTTGTCATTCCATCTCCTTGTGAAGTCAATGAAGGACTCGTTGTCTCTTTGAGTGGTGTTCTCGAGCTCTTTCCTTGTGGGCCGGTGAGTGGTGTTGCCTTGATATTGATTTTTGAAGGCAAGTATAGCGGCATCCCAATCAAGACGGACAGTGAGCGGGAGAGTTGCATACCAATCCTTTGCCGCCCCCTCGAGAGTAAGAGGAAAGCATTGAGCCATCACCTTTGGGGAGACCTTCTTAGGAACCATAGTGTCACACCCCGGAAATTCTAAAAATCCATAAATCTAAAATTTACATAATTAACATTTCCAAAAAATGCTAAATACCAAACCGGGCGCGTGAATTCTACTATAAACCAATACCAACAAACAATACTTCAACGAGATTATAACTCGGAGACTAGAAACAAATGCGGAAGCAAGAACAACTGTTAATAATATAAATTCCCAAAGGACCACAGTAAATACATAACCCTGGACGACCACGACCTTTCAACCATATACAAAGAGGCTCTGAAGAGTAACTACCCCAAAGGCGATCAACCTGCTCAGAAGACTCCCGATACAACGGACCTCAAACGATACCCCTTGCTTTCCTGGGGGGGGGGGGGTTAAGGAAAAACAATTTGAAACAAGAAACGGGGTGAGATAAAATCTCAGTAAGTTACTAAATGCATCTACATGGCATAAATATCATGCAAATCAATTGTATAACTGAGCAAGTAAATCATATAACAACAAAAGAGAAAGCTCCCTATCGCCAACCGTCCCATACCGGTTGGAAATAACGACTAACTCATCATGCAGCACATAAGACTGAAATAAACACGTTACAAAGGATACTGAGCCAAGGTTTAAACCAAAGTATATAACAATTGCTGCGCAGCTTGAACCAATTCCAATCAACCAATCTTCGTGTTAGCATAAACAGCTGAAGACATCCAATCAACGTAGCAGCATAAGAGCTGAAGGAAACCAATCAACCCATCTTCATAGTAGCATAATAGCTGAAGAGAAAACCCCGGTACCGGAACCAATAACAACAAGGGGACGATGACACACAGTCAAAGCCCAAAACCAATAGATATAATGCTCACAAAGGGGCTAGCTCATCTCACATCCAAGGCCAATCTGGAGGAGGGTAATAATGGGGCAAAACAATGGTCAAGAATTATAATGGACTCAGCTCATTGCCATTATAATCTTTCGCATCGCCCGAAACAAACACAAATGCCAGCTGGGCTTTCAAATAAATGCCAAGTAATAAATACTAGCTTAGATAAACAAGTAGTGATTCCAAAGTAGGGAACCATACCAATTAATCACCATAAAGGATGCAAACGATTACTCAAGAAGAGTTCAACAACAATAAACACAAGGAGTTTCTCATAAAAGAGTCCAAAAACATTGACCATTAAAACATAATGATTCCAAGATAAGGCACGTACCAAATACATCCTATATATGATACCCACAAGTTAATCATAAAGAGCACAACCCAAACGGTCGCTCACAAATGGCACAATGACTATTACCAAACTGACCCTAAACATTTACTCATAAAGATATACTAGGACTATGAACTCAACCATCTCATCACACCTGGAATTCCAAAGTAGGAAATCAGAATGAATACACCTTAAGGTTAATCAAACCGTAAGTACCCAATTGCCAATTCACGCTTTACCTCCGTTCATAACGAACCAATTCTAAACACCCCAAACGAATCCAAAAGGTTACACTTATTAGAACATGATCACGACCGGACTAAACCCTATACTTTGGTGTTCAATAACAACCCTCTAGGTACTATAGGACATCGCCGAAAACCTAGACCAAGTCTTACTCGAAAATCAATTCGATTGGAACAATCACGAACACATCATAAGATGCCCAAACATTCCCAAACAATACTTGATCAAATTTCATAACACCATGGCTCACAAAGGAACCAATTTTAATTACTAAAGTGTTCCACGGTGCCCAACTAAGTCAACTAGAATAGTACTACGGAACCTAGACCGAGACTACACCTTGATCTTAAACCTCAACGAAAAGATAACCATTCTAATCTGGAACCGTGCGGCCAATAGGACCATTTCATAGCACTCGAAAAGAGCTTTACAAAGATAGTTTACACGTCCAAAACGGAGTCCGGACAAAGGAGTTATGGCCTTCGAAAGATTGGACAAGAGAACAATGATTTTCACAGAAGGTAGAGGGGTGCGCGCGCCTCCCACCGACAGGGTGCGCGCGCCTCCCTGAATCAGATAGGAATGCGCCACAATGGGGAAGAAGGGTGCGCGCGCTTCATCACCAAGGGGTGCGCGCGCCTCCTGAGTTCAGAAGGAAAAACACCAACATGGAGCTGGAGGGTGCGCGCGCCTTCAAGAAAAGGGTGCGCGCCCCTCCTGCGCCGGACAGAGAGATCTACAGAATTTTTCCTGGGTTCTTCACATTTCCTTTACCCATTTCAATCCAACCCAAAATCAAAGCTCCCAACAAGAATAATAATGAACCAAAACAACTTCTAAGCCTATAAGAGACTCATCTAGCAACATTTGAACAACCAAACCAAAGAATGACTCAAACACCCAAATTTCACAAAATATGAGTAATTTACAAATGGGTTCCAAACCAACCAAAGAAGCTATATATAACAAATAGAGCATCAATGGAGTTAATGATGAACCAATTTAGCATAAATGGGGGAAAAGTAACTTACCCGGATTTTATCAAAGGTGAAGGATCTCGAAATTTCTTTGTTCTCTACGATCCTATCGACGATCTAGACATTTTTCATATTTTAAGAAATGAGAAATAATGAGAGGAAGAGAAAGAAATGAAGAGAGAAGGAGAGAGGGACTTACCTTCTACCATGGCTATGGAGAGAGAGAGAGAGATGACTGGGAATGGAGGGAGGGTGAAAGTGAGGGAGGTGAGGGGAAAAGAGGGAATAAGTAGGATGACAACCTAGAATTTACACATAGACCCCCTCCCCTACACACTAACTCAATCATCTTATATTCCCCACTAACATTTAAGACCCAACACTCTATACTAGCACAATTAACCAATTAAATGCTAGGCACGACCACATCATGAAGCCCAAAATGCACACATAAATATTTAAATAACTAAATAATTTAAATAAATAAATAAGCCATAAATAAATAATTAAATATTTATTTCTAAGAAAATAGAGGCGGGTTCGGGTCGTTACACATAGCCCAACTGTAAGTCTCGATGTGAGCCATCGGGCATGAGTTGCCCTTAACTTGCTAATGTCAGGCATTTTGAACTTGTCGGGGAGAGCGGCCATCGTGCTCATGAGAATGGATGACTGATAAAGGCTTGTGTTGGAGCCTTTTCCCATGTTGAGGCCGTCAAATTTCTGATCAATGTAGGACATGATGGAATCGACCATTTTGTGGTCGTTGTTGTCGGTGCTTGGCTCCCCCACTTTTTTGGTACGGGCACTAACATATGGGCTTTCAAACAAACCTTGGGTCCATTCGGATTCCTCATTGTCGTTCACCCCCTTATTCTTGGAGAGCTTGAGGAGCTTGGCTTTCAATTGTTCGACCTCGGCCTCGTGGGCCGCTTGTTGGCTGTCAACATGAGTTTGCCACAAGTTTTCCTTGGTTTGAGCCTCTTGGTTAAGGGTAGAGACTTTTTGTTGGAGTGCTTGAACCATGGCAAAGAGCTGTTCGAGAGTCATGGCGTTGTTGGTGCTGGAGTCACCGGCCATTGATGATATAGAAGTTGTTGGAGTGATCGGTTCACGGACAAGCCTGTTGGATGATGTTGGGTTTCGATCAAAAATGCGCAGCGGAATTTAACATTTAAAATTTTGAAACCCAAATCCTTGGATCCGTTCATATGATTAAATCAAATACAACATAAGAATAAAGGAATAAACTAACCCTTGATGGCTATCAAATTCTCTTGGTCTTTGGTGGAGGTTTGAAGACTTGATCACGATCACAAAGCTTGAACACGAACTTTGAAGATGATGATTTTCACCCTCTAGCGGTATCCACACTTCGAACGAATATCAAAGGAGCTTCTTTGATCTTGGTTGCTAGACCAAATTGTGAAACACTTTTCCACAATCAAAAGAACTATATGGAATTTATTTTGTGTATTATTTTGTTCTTCAACAAAGAATGTCTTGGAACAAAATAAACCCTCTCTCAAACTCTTTGAGACTCACAAAATCATTAGCATTGAGTGCTGGCCGAATTTGATCTTTTATACACAAGTATGACCTATTCCAAATAGGAAACTTGTGTCAAAATCCGTCCAAAATTCGTTTCCTAATCAAATTAGGAATCTGCCACCCGACAGTACTGTGCGGCCGCCCAGAATCCTCTGTGCGGTCGCACAACTATCTGAAGCAAAACTGGTACAAAATTGAGCAAAGTGTGCGGCCGCCCAGTCCATAGTGTGCGGTCGCCCACTTCTCAGAATGTCCAGAATTTCCAAAATTCCAATGTAGTCCTTTTAAAGATTCGTTCTATTGTGTGTGACCCTCTAGGATTATACTAAATTGGCAATGGGCTCAAACATGATCCCATAAGATATGATTAGGTTCTAGCAAACCATCATACCTCCCCAAATAGTATAACTAGATACAAGTTCGCATTCCTTTAGAATATGTCACAATCCCTTTGTCCACGATGTCATTGAACACAAGTCATGGTCAAAGAGTCAACTTGTTTTGTTCAATACTTTCTCGATTCCGAATATGTTGATAATCCAAATGACATTGATCCAATCAATTCATTTGAGTCCGGCCGAACATTTCATCAACATCATTCCTACGAGAGGCCCAAGCTTGACATCTCTCCAAGGAGGGACAAATCCATTTAGCTTATTATTCTTCCCTACGTGAATCCGATTATGCCAATCATACCCTTTATAACTACTCGGTTAAAAGTAGCGTTTGAATATGTCAAACATAATGTTCATCAAGTGGAAGACTATAATAACTTCATGTCTAAGGATTCAAATGACATAACTAATATGAGATATATGTATGACATAGACCATGACATAAATCTCATAGAGCGGGTCATGTCCAGTACCTTGTTCCAAACAAGTACCCATAAATCTAACATGATCATCCCATGATCATTTAGCCTTTATACTAGTGCTTAACAAGTACTAGGGACGGAGATTATTATAAGTAAACATGAAAAACAATAATAATCAAAACATCTCTTTATTGATATGAAATAAATGATAACAATTACAACGTTTATTAAACGTGCCTAGGGCACCACTACCAACAATCTCCCACTTGCCCTAGGCCCAATCTCCCATGTATCTAATACCCATGGACCTAACATGACCATCATGTTTAGCTTGTGGAAGACCCTTTGTTAGCGGGTCCGCAACATTGTCATCAGTAGGTACTCTGCATATATTTACGTCTCCCCTATCAACGATCTCTCGAATGATATGAAGACGCCTAAGTATGTGTTTGGATTTCTGATGTGCTCTTGGTTCCTTTGCTTGAGCAATAGCACCATTATTGTCGCAATAAAGGTCTATTGGATTAGCAATACTAGGAACCACTTCAAGTTCAGTTATGAACTTCTTAATCCAAACAGCTTCCTTTGCAGCATCCGATGCAGCAATATACTCAGCTTCTGTTGTAGAATCAGCGGTTGTACTTTGCTTGGAACTCTTCCATCTTACAGCTCCACCATTTAACATAAACACAAATCCCGATTGCGATCGGCTATCATCTTTGTCGGTTTGGAAGCTTGCATCCGTGTAAGCATTTACAACGAGATCATCTTCCATTCCTCCATAGACCAAAAACGAGTCTTTAGTTCTTCTCAAGTACTTAAGAATCGCTTTTACAGCTATCCAGTGATTTTCGCCAGGGTCGGATTGGTATCTACTTGTCATGCTCAAAGCATAAGATACATCCGGCCTAGTACAAATCATGGCATACATGATGGACCCAATTGCCGAAGCATATGGAACATCATTCATTTTCTCACGCTCATCTTTTGTCTTAGGACATTGAGTCTTGCTTAGAGAAACTCCATGTAACACGGGCAAGGTTCCTCTCTTAGAATTTTCCATACAGAATCTTCTAATGACCTTGTCAATGTATGTACTTTGGCTTAAACCAAGTAGCCTCCTTGATCTATCTCTATAGATCTTAATGCCAAGAATATATGCGGCTTCACCCATATCTTTCATTGCGAAGCACTTTCCTAACCAAGTCTTCACAGACTGAAGTGTAGGAATGTCGTTTCCAATGAGCAATATGTCATCCACGTATAAAACAAGGAAAAGCACTATGCTCCCACTAATCTTCTTGTATACACAAGGCTCATCTTCGTTCTTGATGAAACCAAACTCTTTGACTGATTCATCAAAACGGAGATTCCAACTCCTAGAAGCTTGCTTCAATCCATAGATGGATCTCTGCAATTTGCATACCTTAGAATTTTGTTCAAAACCTTCTGGTTGTGTCATATACACATCCTCTTGTAGTTTTCCATTCAAGAAAGCGGTTTTGACGTCCATCTGCCATATTTCATAGTCATGATATGCGGCAATGGCAAGCAAAATTCTTATAGACTTGATCATTGCTACGGGTGAAAAGGTCTCATCATAGTCAATACCATGAACTTGCCTATAACCTTTCGCTACAAGCCTAGCTTTGTAAGTATGCACCTTCCCATCCATGTCAGTCTTCTTCTTGAAGACCCATTTGCATCCTATGGTTTTTACACCTTCGGGCGCCTCAATCAAATTCCAAACTTGATTGTCTTGCATGGATTGCAATTCGGATTCCATGGCTCCAAGCCACTTGTCCGAATCAGGAGAAGACATCGCCTCTTGGTAGGTTGACGGTTCATCATTCTCAATGATTTCCACGTCATTACTATCCGTTACGAGAAATCCATATCTCTCGGGCTCGGATCGTAACCTACTAGATCTGCGAGTTGCTTGTGTATTTTGAACAGGTTCCACAACTCCTTGTGGTTCTTGTTCTTGTTCCACTATTGGTTCAATGTTATTTTCTGGGTCTCGAATTTCTTCAAGATTTATTTTACTCCCACTGATTTCTTTAGAGAGAAGCTCTTTCTCTAGAAAGATACCAGTTCGGGCAACAAACACTTTGTTGTCCTCTCTGTTGTAAAAGTAATATCCTTTAGTTTCCTTAGGATATCCCACGAAAATACATTTATCAGATTTGTGTGCAAGTTTGTCTGAGACAAGTCTTTTGACAAAAGTTTCACAACCCCAAATCTTCATGAAAGATAGACAAGGCTTCTTTCCGCTCCACATCTCATATGGAGTCTTTTGAACAGATTTAGTTGGAACACGATTTAGTGTGAAAGCAGCGGTTTCTAGGGCGTAACCCCAAAAGGATATTGGAAGATCAACTTGACTCATCATTGATCGAACCATGTCTAACAAAGTCCGATTCCTCCTTTCGGACACACCATTCCATTGTGGTGTTCCTGGTGGAGTCAATTGTGAAACTATTCCACAATTCTTTAGATGATCATCAAATTCTTGACTTAAGTATTCTCCACCTCTATCTGATCGAAGTGCTTTTATACTTTTGCCAAGTTGTTTTTCTACTTCATTTTGAAATATTCTAAATATCTCAAATGCTTCACTTTTATGTTTCATTAGGTAAACATACCCAAATCTACTATAATCATCAGTGAAGGTTATGAAGTATTGAAATCCTCCCCTAGCATTGCTACTTAATGGTCCGCATACATCGGAATGTATCAACCCCAATAAGTCGCTTGCCCTTTCACCCAACTTGGTAAAAGGTGTCTTAGTCATTTTTCCAAGAAGACACGACTCACAAGTATCATATGACTCTAAGTCACATGAACCCAGAAGTCCGTCCCCATGGAGTTTTGAGATACACTTCTCATTAATATGACCAAGACGGCAATGCCACAAATAAGTATGATTTACATCATTAGGTTTAGATTTCTTATTTACATGATAGACATTATTTTCATTCTTGACATCCAAGATATAAAGGCCATTAAATGAATTAGCAATACCATAAAGCACATCATTTAAATAAATAGAAAATTTCTTATTCTCAATAAGAAACTTAAAACCTTCATTATCCAAACAAGAAATTGAAATAATATTTCTGCTTAAATCCGGAACATAATAACAATTGTTCAAAACAAGAATTAATCCGGAAGGTAAAGTGACTTCATAAGTTCCTACGGCTAATGCAGCAACTCTTGCTCCATTTCCCACACGTAGATCTACTTCACCTTCTTTAAGCAGTCTCCTATTCTTTAGTCCCTACACATTTAGACAAATGTGCAAACCACATCCGGTATCCAATACCCAAGAATCAGTGGTAGAAAGGAGAATATCTATCATATAGATACCTGAAGTCGACGCAGCCTTGCTGCTCTTCTTCTTCTTTTGCTCTTCCAAGAAAGCCTTGCAATTACGTTTCCAATGACCAATTTCTTGACAATGGAAACAGATTGCATCCTTTTGTGAATCAGGTTTTGCCTCAGAAGCCTTGGCAACCTTTGCCTTGCTTATCTTGGGTTTGACAACTTTTGCCTTACCCTTTCCTTTGGCATTAGCCTTCTTCCTTTCATGAACCAAAAGCACGGGAGAACCTTTCTCCACAATTTTCATCTCTGCAGTTTTGAGCATCCCATGCAACTCAGAGAGATTCTTATCCATTCCATGCATGTTATAATTCATCACAAACTGATTATAACTCTTAGGCAATGAATTAAGAATGAGATCCGTGGCTAGCTCCAATGGGATTGGATAGCCAAGTTTCTCAAGGTGCTCTACATAACCTTTCATTTTAAGAAAGTGAGGACTCACTTGTTGCCCTTCATTCATTTTACTAGTAGTGAATGCAACAATGGTCTTGTACCTCTCTTGCCTAGCTTGCTCTTGAAACATGGTTCTCAACTCCACGCCTATCTCATAGGCTTCCAAATGTTCCAAACTTTGTTGGAGTTTTGAACACATAGCAGCAAGCATGAGACAACTTACATCTCTAGAATCATTACGATGTTTCTTGTAATTGTCTCTTTCTACCCTAGGGGCAGTAGGCGGTGGTTCAGCGGGGAGAGGACCATCGAGAATGTACAACTTATCTTCTTGCCTAAGAACGATTCTTATGCTACGGATCCAATCCATAAAGTTGGTACCATTCTCTTCGAGCTTATCCTTCTCAAGGATCGATCGCAACGACATTGATTGAGTGTTATTAGTCATTATCTACAAATATACAAAATTTCCAAAATTTAATAAGTACCGATTTTCATTAAAGAGATAAATAATGTATTTTAAACAAAATACTCCCACTAAATTATATAACCTTCTTATACATCCAATGTATAATATAATTTAATTGGGTTGAGATCCCGCTTTAATCTAATTTTGAGTACGCTTTGGCGCACCGCTCAAAATTAAATCAATTAGGTAGACAACTCTTGTCAATCATATCTCATATGACTCTCAGTTCTTTTCATGAGATTCTTTAAGAAATCCAATTTCAAAAAACATGTTAAATCTCATCTTTGCCTTAAGCCCAAAACTGTTTTGACGCTTAATTAAGTCCAACCATTTTAAACGCATAGGAAACTCTTATTCACTCATCTTGCTCAAACATGAATAAAATCAATGCACCTCGCTTTGGCGAGCCCACATAAAATTACTCATGTATAAACAAGTGTTTTAATCATGGCATGGCAAAAGGACTTAAATCTTTCTTTGAAGGTTCATCACATATAGCATATAACACATTTATGAGCACATAATATAAACATGTTATACATCAAGTTTAACCACTAAATTAATCTCCATTAATTTAAGCATGGTATTTATGTGTCATTAGTTTCTCTATAATTATGAGGATGAGACTATTTCAACTTCGGTTATTATTTCCAAATCAAGACAACAAGAAGTGCGGTCGAACTAAGCCATCAGGCAACCACAATCCCGCACTAATTCAAGAAACCAAGAAAATAGTCCATGTGGCCGAAACTAAGCAATAGATGGTCTCGATGAACGTAGGCCAATTGCATTCACAATTCCACATGGATCTCCAAACTTTGAATCAAGAACTTTGTTTCTCAATTTTAGCAATTATGAACTCTTCATAATTCTAACTTCGTTTTATCTTTGAAACTTTGATTGCGATCAATTTTGGGAAACACAATCTCGATGAACGCAGATTAGCCATCCAAAACTTGAACCAATCTAGGAATCACAAGATTAAAACAAATAGGAAAATCAAACCCCAAAATCCACACGCAAACCAACTACCCAAAATCCATTCCAGATCAGCAAGTCTGGAGTGGTTCTGTTACTGGTTTTGTTGATTTTTTCGAAAAATTCCAGATTCTGTTTTTCAACCAAAATCAGACCTTCTGATCCCCTTGTGCGGCCGCCCAAAAACCCCTGTGCGGTCGCCCAAAACTGTGCGGCCGCCCAAGGCGTTTTGTGCGGTCGCCCGGTGCCATCAGAATGTGCAGAATTTTCAAAGTTCGAAAATTTTGTCTCAAAATTGTTTTTCCCCGATTATTAAAACTTTGATCCAATCAAAAATTAATAATCAACAATTCTGAATCCACCATAATTTATTTATTGCGATTGAATCGTGCGATTAAAGTTGCAAAACAATAAACCACATAAAATCACATAACACATAAACATCACATATTCCAATATTCTCATCATGCAAGGCACATAAATAATTTATATACACATAACATGATCCAAGTATTGAATTAATCAACATGAACGGGGCTCTGATACCACTGTTGGGTTTCGATCAAACATGCGCAGCGGAATTTAGCATTTAAAATTTTGAAACCCAAAGCCCTGGATCCGTTCATATGATTAAATCAAATACAACATAAGAATAAAGGAATAAACTAACCCTTGATGGCTATCAAATTCTCTTGGTCTTTGGTGGAGGTTTGAAGACTTGATCACGATCACAAAGCTTGAACACGAACTTTGAAGATGATGATTTTCACCCTCTAGCGGTATCCACACTTCGAACGAATATCAAAGGAGCTTCTTTGATCTTGGTTGCTAGACCAAATTGTGAAACACTTTTCCACAATCAAAAGAACTATATGGAATTTATTTTGTGTATTATTTTGTTCTTCAACAAAGAATGTCTTGGAACAAAATAAACCCTCTCTCAAACTCTTTGAGACTCACAAAATCATTAGCATTGAGTGCTGGCCGAATTTGATCTTTTATACACAAGTATGACCTATTCCAAATAGGAAACTTGTGTCAAAATCCGTCCAAAATTCGTTTCCTAATCAAATTAGGAATCTGCCACCCGACAGTACTGTGCGGCCGCCCAGAACCCTCTGTGCGGTCGCACAACTATCTGAAGCAAAACTGGTACAAAATTGAGCAAAGTGTGCGGCCGCCCAGTCCATACTGTGCGGTCGCGCACTTCTCAGAATTTCCAAAATTCCAATGTAGTCCTTTTAATGATTCGTTCTATTGTGTGTGACCCTCTAGGATTATACTAAGTTGGCAATGGGCTCAAACATGATCCCATAAGATATGATTAGGTTCTAGCAAACCGTCATACCTCCCCAAATAGTATAACTAGATACAAGTTCGCATTCTTTTAGAATATGTCACAATCCCTTTGTCCACGATGTCATTGAACACAAGTCATGGTCAAAGAGTCAACTTGTTTTGTTCAATACTTTCTCGATTCCAAATATGTTGATAATCCAAATGACATTGATCCAATCAATTCATTTGAGTCCGGCCGAACATTTCATCAACATAATTCCTACGAGAGGCCCAAGCTTGACATCTCTCCAAGGAGGGACAAATCCATTTAGCTTATTATTCTTCCCTACGTGAATCCGATTATGCCAATCATACCCTTTATAACTACTCGGTTAAAAGTAGCGTTTGAATATGTCAAACATAATGTTCATCAAGTGGAAGACTATAATAACTTCATGTCTAAGGATTCAAATGACATAACTAATATGAGATATATGTATGACATAGACCATGACATAAATCTCATAGAGCGGGTCATGTCCAGTACCTTGTTCCAAACAAGTACCCATAAATCTAACATGATCATCCCATGATCATTTAGCCTTTATACTAGTGCTTAACAAGTACTAGGTGTAGATACCCCGGGGAACCACGGCTTGGCTAGAGCGGTGAATTATCCTAGGATGTCTAACTTGTTTTTAGATTGTTTAGAGTCGCCACCTATGTTTTTAAAGGAACATAAGAAAAACCTAGAAATAGCCTAATTTATGTACAAAACCAGAGATTCGGGAGAGAAGGGTTCGGGGTTTAGGTGACGGAGTGGGAAGTACTTAAACACCCACTCCGCCCCGCTTACGCGGGTCTTGCTACTATTGGTGTTCTAATATTTACATGTCCTTCAATTAATTAAATAGAAATGTGCTAACAATTGTGATGAGAAGAAAAGGGGAAATAAAGGGGAAATAAAATAGAATTGTTTTATTTATTTAATGATAAAGATTACATATAACAAGTAATGTTAAAGAATTACATTAAGAGATGAAGAGAAATTAACATGGTGAATTAAAGTTAAGATTAAAATGTAGGGAGATAACCTTAACTAACTTCAATATGTGAAGTAGTCATGTTGGTCATGTCCCATTAATGGGGATTGCATACATTGACTAGAACATGAATAGAATAAAAAAAAGAAGACTTGTACCTTTAGAAAGAAGACTTCAAACTTGGACTTGAAAATGATGTTGTTGTGTAGAGATTTGTGTAGAGTTTCGTTGTGTAAAACTCTTGTTGGGAGAATTTGTGTAGGGAAAATGATATAGAATTTGTGTAGAGAGAAAGTTCCAAGTCTAAAATTGAGGTCCCTTTCCAAGGTAGGAGATGATGGTTTTTATAGGTAAAAAAGAGAGGGAAATGATGGAGGGAAATTGGTCATCCATGTGAGATGGAATTGACCAATAGAAAATAAGATAAATAAAATAATTAATAAAAGGAAATAAAAGAAAATCAAATGAAATAAAGATGAAATATTTAGTTTTTGGAAGAAGGCTAGAATAAAGGATTTGGTAGTTAATGAAATAAGGGGGGATGAACTTGGATGTAAAAAAGTGGTTATTTGTGATCAAAGAAGATGTTTGTAAATAAGAAAAAGGGAGGGAAATAAGGTGCAATCCGTTACTGCCAAAGTGGGAAGCGCGCGGGTCCGGCTTTTGGGGCGGGACGCGCGCGCGGCTCACTGGCAGTGCCGGAAGCGCCCGCGGGTGAAAAATGACAGAAAGACAGAAATGACTCTAAAATTAATTCTGTTATGCAGTTTAGTCCAAAACTAACGGAATCAGTTAGGAACTTAACCGAAGTAACAGAAATTAATAAAAATAAGTTAAATAAAAATACTATGTATGCAATCGGGGTGAGGGGTCCAAGGCGGGGTGTCTACAGAGCCCCTCGGCGACGTGGATTGCGAGGCAAAACGCGTCGACGAAAGAAAGACAACCGCCGAGGACATCGACAAGAGAAAACAAAGACGCGATAAAGCAGGAATTTGAAATTACAAAGGATAGAAATGCGCTCCCTGTGTGAGCGACTTTTGCTGATGGAAGAGGTATGGTAATTTGAGCGGTCCACCATGGACCAAAATTGGTGCGCGGTGCGGCATATTCTGATGCGCTGTGCGGCGGTATGGTGATTTGAGCGGTCCACCATCGACCAGAATTGGTGCTCTGTGCGGCACCTGGTGATTTGAGCGGTCCACCATCGACCAGAATTGGTGCTCTGTGCGGCACCTGGTGATTTGAGCGGTCCACCATCGACCAGAATTGGTGCTCTGTGCGGCACCTGGTGATTTGAGCGGTCCACCATCGACCAGAATTGGTGCTCTGTGCGGCACCTGGTGATTTGAGCGGTCCACCATCGACCAGAATTGGTGCTCTGTGCGGCACCTGGTGATTTGAGCGGTCCACCATCGACCAGAATTGGTGATCTGTGCGGCACCTGGTGCTCTGTGCGGCACCTGTTATGTGTATGCTTTGCAGATATATGTGCTTGTGTGAGATGTGAAATTGGAATTGCGAGAGAAAATTGTGATTGTGGTGTGATATGATCTTGAAAGCACCTTTGTAATGAGAGAGAAGTAAGAATGTAGAAAGTGATCTTGTGTGCGGTGTGATTTTGAGGAAAGCATTGGATGTATTTATACCTTCACTTACCATTGCCGCTTGAGTGGAGATGGATTCTTGATGTCCACGGAGGATGCTTTGATGGAGAATGTCCATTCTTTAGATGTTGATGAAAGAATGCCCTTGATGTTGGGTTGGCGAGATGGTACTCTGGATGATGGGTTGGTCGTGCCAAAAGGCTGCCTACGTATCCCTTGAAGAGAATCAGACCAGCGTAGTTCAAGGATGATGGAGAACGCTGGAGGAGAAGCTAGGAGCAAAGCAAAGCAAAGCACATATTTTTGCACATAGAAGGAGAAAAAGAAAAATCTCTTCTTTTTTTTTTTTTTTTTTTTTTTTTAGTTCGTGGGTGAACCATTTTAACCATTGTGTGTTTGTAAAGCCAACCCAAGATCAAGTCATGCTCAGTCGAAGTCCGGATTGCCTCGCTTGAATTCTGTTGTCGCTGGTGTGCCCAACGAAGATTGATGTCTAGCCCCAAGAGATTTGTCGATTATGGGGCTTCAAAAGGCTTTTGATGCCGAGATGAGGGGTTGCTGATTGTAAAGCCCCTAGAATGCCTTTGATGCCAAATTTTGAGGGACTTGCATAGCTCCAAGATAAATCAGCTCTTGGCCCATTCGAGTAAATCGCCCTTTGTTGTTGTAGTGAGCAATCCCCAAGAGGAGATCGTTGATGCCAAGCTTCGAGAGATTGCAAAGCCCCAAGTGTCGTGGGCTTGTAGATGGCGGGATGTGAAGACCTTTCATTGTAAAGCCCCAAATTATCTCGTGATTGGCTCGGCATTGAGAGAGGATGTACCGTTTGGTAGAATTCTTGATAGAGATCTCCTTCTTGCTCTTACTGGGGAGATGAATGGCCTCATTGTGGTCGATACCCAAATGGCTGAGGGCTTATGTCAAAGGATGCAGTAATGTCTTGCGGTGCCGTCGAGGTCGCAGAGGATAAGGTCTTGGTGTGATAAAGTCCCAAATAAGTATGCTTGCTTGACTCTTCTTGAGTTAAACTAATGACGGATCTTCGGATGCAACTAGTGCTGTGGCCCAACTTTATCTGAGCTGCACCTTGTGCTTTTGATCTTGGAGAAGGGGGTGCTGAATTGCAGAAACATTAGGATTGGCCGTGGCATTTCCCGCTATAACCCTGTTTTGATTAGAGTTTAGCATATTGAATCTTTTTCCTTTTCTCTAAGACTTCCTTCAAAATCTCGCTGTGAGTTCTAACAAAAATCATCAACTTCATTCATAACATCGGAGTCTTCATTTAAAACCAAGAGGCCTTTGACTTGAAGTGTTGAGAGACCCTTGAATCTTGATTGTTCTCATGGAGCCATAAGACTACTCCACATTGCACTTGCTCTAGTATTGTTGCCCAAAAGACTGTCGGTCGTGAAGCCCTAATACTGCCCTTTGCTTGAATTAATGTAATGCCGTAGCCTAAAAGATTGTAGATTGCGAAGCCCGTTGAGACCTTCGGTGCCGAATTGAGGAAGCTTCCAATGTTGCACATGACTTGGCTGGGGATACTGCTGGGGAGTTAATTGCTCTTTGCCGAGGGAGCCTTTAAGACATGACCGTAGCCCCTAGAGTGCCATCATTGATTGCGAGAAAGGTCCACCCTTGATTGGGGAAACGAGCACGGGCACACATGACAAGAGGGCTTTTTGACATCCCTTTTGAGGGACTTTGAGGATAGTCTCACACATCTTTCTCGAACATAGCCTCTAGGTCTTGTTGATTGCCAAATGAAGCAAAAGAATCTCTTGTTCTTGAGTCACATAGCCCCTAGGGCGTCACCATTTGTTGAGCAAAGCAAGAGTGACTCGTCCTCGTGTGAGGGAATAAACATGAGAGGATATGGCAAGAGCTACTCCATTTCTCGGGAGCCTTTCGGCGTACTTTAGAAGCACATACTTGAAGAAGCCTTGAAAACTGAGACACATGTTGTTGCTATTTGCTGCCCAAGCCAATTGACTAGCTAGGGATTATTTGTGCAACCTCGTGCCCTTTTGTGATGGGCTCGTTCTCGGATGGGTCTTGGTTACCACGGGCCTTTTTTTTTCATGAACCCAAAAATGCACACTGCTGGAGAATGAAGCCGATAACCCAAGACAACCTTTGACGGTGCTATATCTTGTCGAGCCTTTTGCAATCCCAAAGTTGACTCGGTGGGGAATTGACTTGCTGAGGAGATTCGATGTAGAACTTGTCTTCTTTAGAGGCCGGGGATCTCCATTTCTCTTTCCCTTCTCTCTCTCACTCTCTCATTTTTTTTTATGACGCACCCTGTTTTTTGCCTAGACCGCCCTTTCGGGTTTTCAATCTAGCGGGCATCTCTTTTGCGTCTTCATCATTTTTTTTTTTTTTTTTTGACTCAATTGATGAGGAAGTGTGCATTGACTCTAGCTGAGGAGATAAGACATGTGATTTTGCGGTGAAAACCTTTTGTCACTAAAGATGAGTGACATTGACTTGACTAGGGAAGTGTCCCTAGTATTGACATGTATTTTTTATTGAATTGAATGACTCGCGAAGGCAAGTAAGTCATTAAGAGAGAAGAGAAGGAAAGCCCCAATTTGATTGCAAGAAATTGGGAGTATGCAGAAAGAATAGAAGTCCCTAGACACGACAAGGATGGCGAAATGATTCCAAATCTAAGAAAGTTGTTCAATATTTTTGGTGATTAATTCATTGGCAAATGAATCGTACAAAGATGTCTTGACAAGTTCGAGATGAAGGTCGATCACCATAACGCGCTAGGGCTAAACATTTCTTCTTTCTTGCATGAGACCGGACCCGCAGGTTGCCTACGTTCCTCCAGTGTAGAGGCTCAGGTCACCGTAGTTCTTGTGGATTCTCCATTCTCCGTGATGGAATTGTTGCTTCGTAGCTTCGTCCTTTGTTGGTGGATGATGATGTTGATCTTCTTTGATTGAGGGGGATTTTTTTTGTGCTCTAACTTTTGCCTAGGTTGATTTGATGGTTTCAACCTAGCGAGCTCTTTTTTTTTTTTTTTTTTTTTTTTTTAATCCCCCTTTGAAAACTTTGCTTGACTTCTTCATGATTGTTGCTCCACCTTGTTTGTCTTGGCTTCGTCGTTGATGTTGGCGTCGATGTTTAGCCCCTAGGCGTTCAAGTGATGGCCTTCGTTCCAAAACCCGTTTAGACATCTTTTCATCATTTTGCCAAGAATTAGATTGAACAACTTGGAAGAGTGTATGAGGACAAGAACGACTTTTTTTTTTTTTTTTTTTTTTTTAATTCGATGATAAGACTCGACACTTAACATGGGACGAGAGAAAACATTAACGCACACTAAAGAGGACTTTGACTCCTTTTTTTTTTTTTTTTTTTTTTTTTTTTTTAATTCCTATTACTAGGTAGAGAAAGAGAAACGGAGATTGTTGTCGTCATCCCCCATGTCGTTGTAGTCCTCATTGTCGTTGTAGTCTTCCATGTCACTACATTCTTCCATGTAATCGCTTGGGAACCCTTTGTCGTTGAAGCTCGTGTCATAGGAGGACTCGGCCACTTCTCGGAGCAAATCGTCAATTCTAACCCCCGCATCATACATGCTTGAAAAATCGGAGTGAAAAGCCCCACTAAGATGAGTGCGGTAGTCCATTTTCAAACACTTCAAGAAGATGTCCATTTGTTCCTTCTTGGAAGGCCTATCAACCATCTCGGCTAGCTTGTCACTCCAACGGTAATAGAAGTCCCCAAATGATTCATTACCCATTTGCACGGTGCTCTCCAATTCCTTCTTGGTGGGGCGGAATATGGAGTTGCCTTGATATTGTGACTTGAAGGCAAGCATAGCGGCATCCCAATTGAGGCGGGTGGAAACTGGAAGACCCATATACCAATCTTTTGCGACCCCTTCGAGAGTAAGCGGGAAGCATTGTGCCATTATTTGAGGAGACACTTTCTTTGGTAGCATGGCCCAAATGTAGGAGTCGACATGAGCGTTGGGGCAAGAGTTGCCGTTGAACTTGCCAATATCGGGCATCTTGAACTTTTCGGGAAGAGCTTCCATTGTGTTCATGAGGAGAGAAGCTTGATGAAGATCGGTGTTTGGGCCCTTGTGCAAATTTAGCCCACTAAGCCTTTGGTCAATGTAGGACATGAGAGTGTTGACCAAACCGGTATCAATGCTTTGGACCTTTCTTTCACCCGTGAGCCCTTTCAATTGGTTCTTGAGTTTAGCAACTTCATTCTTGTGGGCCATTTTCACATGCTCGTAACGGGCTCGCCATAAATCATCCTTGCGGCGGACATTCTCGGCTAGTGTATCAACTTGCCCTTTCAATGCTTCCACCATGCGGAATAACCCTTCGTTGGACACGGGAATGCCGTTGTCGTTGCCGTTTGAAGCCATTGGACCTATTGAGAGAACACGGTCGATCTTAGGATGGCCCCACAAACACCTTTTGAGTAAAATGATTTCACCCACCAACAAGAAAAGACTCAACCACATAAAGAAAAATGACTCTTTTTTGTTTTTTTTTTTTTTACAAAAGTCGGAAGGACGGAGTCCTTTTTGGGGTTTCTAGAAAAAATAGTGGAATCGTCACACTAGTATATAGACCTTCTCGCGGTCCCATATACTCATCGGATTCCACCACGCTTGTGAGCCCTACATGTGTCGGGATTAAACTAAATTAATGTAGTAAATCATACATGCGGGGACGGATTTTTATTTTCGTCCAAAATAGCCACTTTTGGGGACGGAGTTTTATTTCGTCCATTGCAACAAATGGGCATGTATGATTTGAAGACATTAGTTTAGGGAAATCTCGGCACATGGAAACCGACTTGAGTCACGGAGTGTTAGACCCTAGACTAGAATTGTGTGGTTTGTGCTCGGCTTGAATATGAGGCTTAAAGGTCACCCCCGGCATGTAGTCATGAACTACGCCACGGGCTGAGGTTTACCTCTTCGAAAGAGCCAAGGTCGAGTGGAGCTTGAAACTTTCTAGGACGGGCCTCGACGGGTTTGGGGTTAGACTTGTGCGACTCGATAGTGAGCAGTTGATAGGAATATGTGCATGTAGTGTGAGGTCTAACAAGTGACAAAATTTTTTATTTTTTATTTTTTTCAAAGAAAGAAAAAAAAAGGAAACAAATAAGCACGTATTTACAACTCCCGAATCACCCGTGTGACCGGTAAAAAATAAACAGAAAGTAAAAGAAATTGTATGCAGGCCCGGTGCCCACACACTATCATTCTGCTCTGTTCTGCTTTCTGTGCACTGTTCTGTTTCTGGAAAATTTCCCAGAAGCGCGCGCCTCAGGGAAGTGATGTGGGAAGCGCGCGCATTGCGCAATGAATATGGGAGGCGCGCGCATCTGGGGTACCTGTCAGAATGTTAGAAGAAACTGCGGACTCAGGGGATTGCCCTGGTCCCAAATTATGTAACTTTCCCCTGCAGAAACTTGTTAGCACAGAAATATGAAATTGAAGGACAAGAAGGAAGGCGGGCGATTCTGATAATAAGGGTCGGACGCGCGCGCTTTAGGCCTAGAAGGCCGGACGCGCGCGCTTCCTACCCTTTTTACCAGAATGCCCAGAAAATAGAAATTAGAACACCAAAAGTTAAGAACGCAAGTTTAACCCTCTAATAAGTCATCCCCAGCGGAGTCGCCACTGTAGATACCCCGGGGAACCACGGCTTGGCTAGAGCGGTGAATTATCCTAGGATGTCTAACTTGTTTTTAGATTGTTTAGAGTCGCCACCTATGTTTTTAAAGGAACATAAGAAAAACCTAGAAATAGCCTAATTTATGTACAAAACCAGAGATTCGGGAGAGAAGGGTTCGGGGGTTAGGTGACGGAGTGGGAAGTACTTAAACACCCACTCCGCCCCGCTTACGCGGGTCTTGCTACTATTGGTGTTCTAATATTTACATGTCCTTCAATTAATTAAATAGAAATGTGCTAACAATTGTGATGAGAAGAAAAGGGGAAATAAAGGGGAAATAAAATAGAATTGTTTTATTTATTTAATGATAAAGATTACATATAACAAGTAATGTTAAAGAATTACATTAAGAGATGAAGAGAAATTAACATGGTGAATTAAAGTTAAGATTAAAATGTAGGGAGATAACCTTAACTAACTTCAATATGTGAAGTAGTCATGTTGGTCATGTCCCATTAATGGGGATTGCATACATTGACTAGAACATGAATAGAATAAAAAAAAGAAGACTTGTACCTTTAGAAAGAAGACTTCAAACTTGGACTTGAAAATGATGTTGTTGTGTAGAGATTTGTGTAGAGTTTCGTTGTGTAAAACTCTTGTTGGGAGAATTTGTGTAGGGAAAATGATATAGAATTTGTGTAGAGAGAAAGTTCCAAGTCTAAAATTGAGGTCCCTTTCCAAGGTAGGAGATGATGGTTTTTATAGGTAAAAAAGAGAGGGAAATGATGGAGGGAAATTGGTCATCCATGTGAGATGGAATTGACCAATAGAAAATAAGATAAATAAAATAATTAATAAAAGGAAATAAAAGAAAATCAAATGAAATAAAGATGAAATATTTAGTTTTTGGAAGAAGGCTAGAATAAAGGATTTGGTAGTTAATGAAATAAGGGGGGATGAACTTGGATGTAAAAAAGTGGTTATTTGTGATCAAAGAAGATGTTTGTAAATAAGAAAAAGGGAGGGAAATAAGGTGCAATCCGTTACTGCCAAAGTGGGAAGCGCGCGGGTCCGGCTTTTGGGGCGGGACGCGCGCGCGGCTCACTGGCAGTGCCGGAAGCGCCCGCGGGTGAAAAATGACAGAAAGACAGAAATGACTCTAAAATTAATTCTGTTATGCAGTTTAGTCCAAAACTAACGGAATCAGTTAGGAACTTAACCGAAGTAACAGAAATTAATAAAAATAAGTTAAATAAAAATACTATGTATGCAATCGGGGTGAGGGGTCCAAGGCGGGGTGTCTACACTAGGGACGGAGATTATTATAAGTAAACATGAACAACAATAATAATCAAAACATCTCTTTATTGATATGAAATAAATGATAACAATTACAACGTTTATTAAATGTGCCTAGGGCACCACTACCAACAGATGAATCCCTGTAGACGCGGAGAGTACCAATCGGACCTATAATTGGAGAAGTAGCCCTTGTCAGTCTTAGTTCACACTTTCGGTCCATGAAGAGGTTGAGAACACACATTGGGCACACGACTCGAACCACATAAGAAAAAGACTCTTTTTTTTATAAGTCGGAGGGACGGGGTCCCTTTTGGGGTTTCTAAGAAGATAATGGAATCGTCACACTAGTATATAGACCATCTCGCGGTCCCATATACTCATCAGATTCCATCACGTTTGTGAATCCTACATTTATCGGGATTAAACTAAATCAATGTAGTAAAGCATACATGCGGGGACGGATTTTTTATCTTCGTCCAAAATAACCACTTTTGGGGATGGATTTTTATTGCGTCTGTATCAACAAGTTGGCATGTATGATTTGAAAACATTAGTTTAGGGAAATCTCGGTACATGAAAACCGACTTGGTCATGGAGTGTTAGACCCTAACAAGAATTGTGTGGTTTGTGCTCGGCTAAAGAGAGGCTTAAAGGTAACCCCTGGCATGTAGTCTTGAACTACGCCACGGGCTGAGGTTGACCGCTTCGAAAGAGTCAAGGTCGGGTGGAGCTTGAAACTTTCTAGGACGGGCCTCGATGGGTTTGGGGTTATGGACTTGTGCGACTCGATAGTGAGCAATTCATAGGAGTAATGTGCATGTAGTGTGAGGTCTATCACGTGACAAATTTTTATTTTTTTTTGAAAA
This sequence comes from Campanula takesimana, assembly GCA_026119855.1. NCBI lineage: Eukaryota > Viridiplantae > Streptophyta > Magnoliopsida > Asterales > Campanulaceae > Campanula > Campanula takesimana. Next base: position 1,497,871 of record JAOWBW010000222.1, read on the forward strand.
GAAAAGATAAAAACACATAAGCACGCAAATTACAACTCCCGAATCACCCGTGTGACCGGTAAATAAACACAAAATTAAGACAGTCCAAAGGTCCAATTCGGGTGGAGCTTGAAACTTTCTGGAATGTAATGTGGGACGCGCGCGCTTTGGACCATGAAGGTCCGAGGCGCGCGCTTCCCATATAAATTTCCAGAATGCCCAGAAAAATGAATTATGAACAGAAACACAAGTTTAACCCTCAAGCTGTCCCCAACGGAGTCGCCACTGTAGATATCCCGAGAAAACACAACTTGGCTAGAGCGGTGAATTATCCTAGGATGTCTAATTGTGTTTTAGAGTCGCCACCCATGTTTTTGAGGAACGTAAGAAAACCTAATGTTTATGAGCCTAAGTTTGATTTACGAAAACAGAGATTCTTTGGGATGAAGGGTTCGGGGGTTAGGTTATGAAATGGGAAGTACTTAAACACCCATTTCGCCCGAGCAATGTCGGTCTTGTTTGTCCATAATCCACTTTAAAGATAAATGTGTTCTTCCTATTTGAATAATGGTAAAAGGGGTTTTAAAAGGGGTTTTATTGTTTAAAATGTAAGGAGATAACTCCTAGGCCAATTCAATGTAATGAAAGAGCCATTGGTGTCATGTCCCAAATGGTTTTGGGTGATTGCATATTGATTGAAAGAAGAAGAAGAAGAAGAAGAAGAAGAAGAAGAAGAAGAAGAAGAAGAAGAAGAAGAAGAATATTAAGACATAATGTAGAAGAGAATTGTACCTATAGTAATCTTCAAAGACAACTCTTTGAGATGGTATAGAATACTTGTGAAAGAATGTGATGCCAAAGCTTAATGAAAGATCCTGGAATTCAAGGTTCAAAGTCCCCTCCAATGATGGATTTGAAGGGTTTTTATAGTTGAAAATGTGTGTTTTTTTGGAGTCAAACGGAGTCTCCAAGAAATATTTCCTGGGAAAAATCATGTATAATGAGCAAGGGAGAGATTCTTGGGCAGAATCTATAACTGACACACCCCAGAAGCGCGCGCATCCCACCTAGGCGGCGGAAGGCGCGCGCGTCTGGCCTCAAGGGGCGGAGGCGCACGAATCTGAAAGGAAAATTTTGACAGAATGGACTAGAAAGTTAGAACTGTTATTCAATTTAGTCCCAGGACTTAACGGAGCCCGTCTGGAACTTAACCAAAGTAGCAGAAACTAACAGAAAACACTTAAAAGAGGGAGAAACACAAAATCAAGTGTGCAATCGGGGTGAGCGGTCCAAGGCGGGGTGTCTACAACCTCGACCACGGGTACAGATTCAACCCCTCTGGCATAGGCCCCCTCAGCATCGCCTTCACATCGGCGTAACGAACAGCGACCCTTCCCTTGGACCCCCTCTTCTCTCAGACCTCCCTGGCCCAGCAAATCATGGCCAGAAAATGGATATTCTGATCGAGAGATGGCCTTCATGGATAGCTGCCAAAGACCTCGTAGTACCAAGCTTGAAAAGAAAAGACAAAGAGGCTTTTAGTACACGAGAATGAAAACAAAAGCCAAAGCAGAAAGTAAAGCAAAGGCAGAAAAGAACAGAAGGGTACAAAGAGATACCTCGAGGACAAACTGGAAGCAAGCCAAGGACTTGCTAGCTTTCCGACTAAATTTGTCGAGCTCCATATATAGCTCGGCAAGGCCCGCCTCTCCCCAAGCGATGCTTCCGATAGCCTCGGGTGTAGTCAGTGAGCCGAGAAGAGGAAACATACATGTGGTGTTAGCATTGGCGAAGATAGTGTTGCTGAAAAGAAGCCACACATAAGAACGCCCCAGTCGCTCAACCGTCACCCGGCTGCCCAGTACTCTGGAAAGTTAGCCCGAATGGCTCTCTCGACGTCCTGCACTAAGATGCCTAAGCCCTTGGTAGGTCCCAAAAAAACCAAGGAGTGCCTCAATGTCCTCAACAGGGATCCTGTCCATCCACTCAATCGGTCGCCCATCAAAAGAGAGCCCGGTGATCACCGAGAAGTCCGCGGGAGTCACAGTCACCTCCCCCCAACTCAAATGAAAAGTATGGGTTGAGTCCCACCAATACTCGCCAAGGGTAGTAAGAAGCCCCATGCTCTTGTTGGTATTAACCAACTTTCCTACAACCTCGATGAAAGGCACCAAGCCGGTGCGCTCCACCCACTCCCTAGGACCGGGACCACCATCAATAGACTCGGGCATGGCCTCCCACAAGTAAAAGCAAACATCCGGGGACCCCCGCAATTTGATATCCTTGCCCTGCAGGTAAACACAGCAAAGGTATGAATAACACAGTTTCATAATACCAATGCATATGACAAATGAAAAATATTCCGTCCCCTTTCAAATTGCATAGACATTTGAGGGTTGTTTTGGAAAGAAAAATTTTCTGTCCCCTTTCAAATTGCATAGACATTTGAGGGTTACTTTTGAAAAGAAAAATTTTCCATCCCCTTTCAAATTGCATAGATATTTGAGGGTCACTTTTGAAAAAGAAAATTTTTCCGTCCCCTTTCAAATTGCATAGACATTTGAGGGTTGTTTCGAAAAAATGTGTTCCGTCCTCTTTTCAAAGTGCATAGTTGTTTGAAAAGAAAGTCATTTCATTTTGAAAAATAATGAAGTCCGTACCCATTTTAGGACCAAGTGTTCCTACCTTTCATGACGTATAAACAAGTAATCCTAGGCAACACTAGCACGCACATAAACATGTCAAAACGGCTAGTCAAACCTAGGGTACAAGGCTTTCATGCACAAAAGTGTAGGACAACACACTTTAATTTTACGAAGCATTGCTAAACACGCCCAAATGAAACAATGAGCAAATGTCCTCGATCATTGTGACTCCAATTTCATGAAAATGAGTTCAATTTCGCAAAATGACCCAAGAAGTACAAAAATCCCAATTTGTACAAACATAAGCCCTAGGTTTAGGAAATGCACCAATTTGACATAAATTGAAAAAATGAAAGGGCTCAAGAATGCTTACTCCTCCCTCATGGCACAAAAGTTCCAGACCATGTCGAGCCTTTTGTCCGCTCCCCAGGGATAACCCGCGCGTTCCCGTCCCGCCATGAATGATCCTTGAACAATTTAGGGAAGAAATTCAAAAAATTCACAAAGTTTCCCTCTCAATTTCCTCTCTGTTTTCGCCTGAACTCGACAAAATGGGACAAGAGCCGTAAGGCTGCTGTGTTTTTAGAAAAAATGGAGACGACTCCCCAATCCGTACGGATGGTTTGGGTGACAAAAATTCCTACCCAAATTTACACTTTGGCCCCTAGTGCCTTGAATCCTAGAACACTTAGGCGGTCCTTGACATAAGCCCAATGAAAATTTGTGAGAAAATAAATAAACTTAGGCGGTCCTTGACGTAAGCCCAATGAAAATTTGTGAGAAAATAAATAAACTTAAGCGGTCCCCACGCGACGTAAGCCCAGTGAAAATTGAAAAAATTGTGAAAATAAACTTAGGCAGTCCTTGATATAAGCTCAGTAAAATTTGAGAAAATTGCCTAGTGTGAAAATACACTTAGGCGGTCCCCACGCGACGTAAGCCTAGTGAAAATTGAAAAATTTTGTGAAAATACACTTAGGCGGTCCCCACGCGATGTAAGCCCAGTGAAAATTGAAAAAATTGTGAAAATACACTTAGGCAGTCCTTGACATATGCCCAGTAAAATTTGAGAAAATTGCCTAGTGTGAAAATACACTTAGGCAGTCCCCATGTGACGTAAGCCCATTTGCCTTAGAAAAGAAAAATCCCGATGTTGGCCAAATGAGAGTCTCGTCCATTTTTCAGTCAACCCTCCCCGTAGAGTCAAGTTGACCATCTCCCAACATTGACCAAATGAGAGTCACATCCTATTTTGACCAAATGAGAGTCAAACCTTTGTCCCTAGCAGTCCTTAGTCAGACGTAAGACCAATTTTCCGTCAAACTCCCCAAAGATGGAGTTGACTCCGAACTGAAGTCCCCCAGAGTGGTCATGTTAGGTTCAAACCTTCGTTCCCGGTAGTCCTTAGTCAGATGTAAGACCAGTTTTTTGTCAAACTCCCCAAAGATGGAGTTGACTCCGAACCTAAGTCCCCCAGAGTGGTCATGTTAGGTTGAAACCTTTATCCCCGGCAGTCCTTAGTCAGACGTAAGACCACTTTTTCATCAAAATCCCCAAAGATGGAGTTGACTCCGAACCTAAGTCCCCCAGAGTCGTCATGTTAGGTTGAAACCTTTGTCCCTGGCAGTCCTTAGTCAGACGTAAGACCAGTTTTCCGTCAAGCTCCCCGAAGATGGAGTTGAATCCGAACCTAAGTCCCCCAGAGTGGTCATGTTAGGTTGAAACCTTTGTCCCCGGTAGTCTAAGCGCGACATAAAATCATCCCTTAGTCAACCCTCCCCGTAGAGACAAGTTGACCAAGCTGTTGGTCCCAAAGGGGCAACAAGGGTATGAAAAATGCTAGGGGGTGAATAAAGTTTTAAAATTATTTTCAAACCCTTTTTAAAATCAATGGCAAATGCGCACGACTCTTAATTTGGCTAAGTATAGCGCGCAGCAAGAGTGTGAAATGCACAGCGGAAATTTAAAGCAAGCACTTATGCGCAGGGAGATGCGCAGAAGTGTAAATAAGCACGCACTAAGATTTGGTTTAAAGAGTGGCGCAAAATGGAACTAAGGCAATAAGCACAGAAACACAATTCAATCTGCGCAATATAATCTACAGGGATCAAACAAGGAAATATATCAGAAAAGCTTAAATGTAGAAAGCAAAGAGCAATAAGTAGACAAGCTATTTGGAGAGGTTCGATCGGGAAAAGATCTACGTCCTCTACTAAGATGGTTAGTCTTGGATTTTTAAAAGATATCTTATTATGAGAGAGTGTTACAAGTTACAACGATTTAGAACAAACTAACTCAAAGATCTATAATCTATGAAAGAACAAAATCCTAGACAATAACCGGTGTTTCTCTTGAAGTATGATCGATGAGATCGGAACTTCAAGAGGTGTGTGTGTGAATCAGAAATCTGGGCTCTTTAAATCTATAAGATGGAGAGCACAAGATTCTGGTGATACAAAGGCTGTTTAGGATCTGGGCTTGGTAATGTATGAAGGTGAAGGTTGTTCTTGAGAAATTCTGGAAATAAGCAAGCAATCTTCAAATCTTCAAACTTTCTCTTTGGAAGTAAAATTTCAAGCAGCTTGGAAAATGAGGATGAGCATGCTATTTATAGCTGAGCTCCAAGAACTAGCCGTTGGGGAGCAGAGCAAGGACAATGAGCTGTCGCAATGTGATTGGTGCGCAGGCTGTCCTTTATAGCCGTTGGAGACAGAGCAAGTTGACAGACTTCAAATTTCTTCTAGAAGGATGACAGCTGTCTTCAATTTGAATTTAAAATATAATGTGCGTCTCCATCTACGTATATGCTAAGTGTGCACGTTTTGTCGTTTGTCCACATCAGCACTTTGACTCATTCTAAAAAGCGTAGCTTGTCAAGACGCTTTCCTAGCTAATAAAAGGTGAGGTCAGAAACAAGAGAATTGACTAAGGCAGAACTGCATGCGCATGAGAGCCATGCGCATTGAGTGCGCAGATGGTGCGCTGCGCATGGGGGACATGCGCATCCCATTCAGCCAGTTTTTCTTTAGACCTAAAAACCAAATCTTCAGAGGCCTAGTCTATAAAGAAGACTTAGCTAAAAAATGAAGTTATAAAACTTCTTACATAGGGTCCTAAAGTCCTTAAAATAAACTTAGGTGATGGTATCAATCAATTCTAACATAAGTAGGAGTGTTAAGATATAAGCATACCCAACAATCTCCCCCTAAATGATTGATTCCATTACCTACTACAACAAAAGCAATACAAAGTACTTGATAAAAACATGTCTATAAGAATGTAAATGGTAAATCATGTCTCAAGTCAATGCACACACTAGCCAGTGTTATAGATTTCTAGTCTATCCAAAAGAATAACTTACATTATGGGAAAGACAGATATCATTCAGAGCATACAAAAATATTATGAGTTTAAGTTTGAGTATGTGTTTAAACTGAATGTTTAAACATCATGCAATGGAAATATGAGCAGATATGAATATGCGCATGATGAAGGTTTTAATAAGCATTCATTGTTCCACAAACGAAGAGTTTGAATTGAACAAAGTTTTATAAAAACGCAATGATGCATTTCTTCTCATTAAAACTTGAAAGATAAGAGTTACAGGTACAAGTTTTACATGGAAGAAAAATCATAAGCAAAAATCAAAAGCGCATAAAAAACTTACAAAATATGCGCAGCAAAAGAAATTACATTTCTAGTCTATGTTAATCCGAAAAAGTGCTTCCCTAAGCTCGTTCTGCAGGCCGGTAATCTTGTCCATTATCTCAATCTTGAGAGCTTGAAACATGGCGTTGTATTCCACAGCCTGGTTCACATAAGTTTTCATGCCGGAGCGCATCAGATCGTTGTCTTTCTGAAGGTCTTCAGAGACTTTGTTAAATGTATTCTCAATGGAACCAAATTGGTTTGCCAGAGATTGCTGAGTAGAAGAAATAGAGTCCAGAATCACCTTCTGCGCATCCGCTAGAGATTTGGTCAACTCCACTTGAACCATGTTCTGGCTAGCTTGCATATCCAACATAGCTTGGTTCATAGCTCCATTGAATGTATTACTTAACTGAACTAATCAGTGAGTGACATGAGATTTTAGTGCATCAATAGAGGAGGAGGAAGAGCTGGAATCTCTAGGCGTAAAGTTATCAATGATGTTTATAACTTTGGTAGTTTCAATCTGGATTACCTCAGTGAGAGTATTTGCTAAAGTGCTAAGAGCTTCAGACAGACCATGCATAGAGGGAATCTTTGAGAACGCAGTGGTAATAATACCAAAGTCATTCTATAAGTCTTGGCGGAGCGCATCGTAAATTTGAGGCATGTGCGCAGCTCCAGAACTGGTTGCCTGCGCATCCGCAGTAGCAGAACCGGTTGCCTTTGTTGAACTCTCCCCCTTAATGGCATAATCAATAGCCTGTAGCAAACTGGCTTGCGCATCTAGCCTTACAGACTACGCATCCAGTTGCTCTTGAATTTTAGATTGCGCAGTGACCACTTGGAAGTGCTGGGTTTGCGCGGCAAATTGATTTGCTTGAATAGTTTGAAGCATGCCAAGATTTGGCGCATGTCAGTTAATGAACTGGAAGGATCCGAGGGAGCAGTAACTGGAGGCACTTCATGAATGATTGGAGAAGTATGTAAAGCCCCAGTTGGTTGTATAGGAGCAGCAGCAGCAGCAGGAGTTGTTTGCGCAGGAACTGAAGAGTGATGCGCAAGAATTGGAGAATGATGGACATCATAGTCTTCTGAGCTTGAGTCCTCATTAGCATCTTCTACAATTGGCGCATCCTCATAGACAGTAGGATCAGGCGCATCATGAGCAAAGCCTTCACCATCAATGAAGACTGGTGGGGCATGCTGCGCAACGTTCCTTTGCGCAACTGCAGCAAGTCTTGCTTCCCTTGCTATATCACGCGCAGACTTTTCAGTGCGCGGAGGAGAATGCCTTGGAGGATCTGAATCAACATTAGATAAATCTTCCATGGTTCGTTTTGTAGCGCGCTTCTTGGTAGCAACCTTCTTGACCCTGCGCGTTGGAGTGGCCTTTGCAGATAGTGGGATCTCATCCTCACTAGAAGTATCATTGCGAAGTGGCTTTGCAGTCTCCTTCTACTTCTCCCCTTGAGATTGAGCAGCCTTAGAGGTTTCAGTAGATTTGGAAGGGCTAATGAGTAGATCATTTGCAGCACCTTCAAAGATATCTTCCTCTTGAGGCGCAGGAGGAGGAGTAGATGCGCGCTTTGACTTAAGCGCAGGATCATCTTCTACTTGGATGTCTTCATTAGACTCATCCAATAGAGTTCTTGATTCCTTTGCGTGCTTCTTTTTCTTGTCCTTTTTCTTTTCCTTTTTCTCTACGGGCGCAACAACCTTAGCTTTCTTTTTCTTTTCTGGTGCAGTAGCCTTGGACTTCTTTGATTTCCTGGGGGACTCAGGGTCAGCTGTAGCCTTGCGCTTCTGGATAGGCGCAGTCGGCTCGTTGATCTTTATACCAGACGCAACAGGTTTAGACGCCTTTGTCTTCTTGCATTGCACATCAGTAGCAATACCCTTACCCTTGTCTTTTGCACCAACTTTACTCAACTCTGGCTCATAAACAGATTCATCTTCTGATTCCGACTCAGATGAGGAGGCGTCCTTGAGCTCACTATCCGAATTAGGAGGAGATCCTTGATCATCAGGATGAATGTCCTCAAATACTTCAATGGGATCCGCAGCCCAGTACATGCAGTAGTCAAAGTTGTTGACTTCATGGCGAAAATTTTGAAGAAATACGCGTAAATACGTGCGCGTGGAAGTCACATAAACTTTGAGAGATGGGTCCTCATCCACCAACTTGCGCACTTTGGGAAAGCGTATGAAGATAGTGAGAATTCTGCAGTGCGTCTTGTACTTGGGTGGCCTCTTGGTGTCAGCAGCCTTTTTCTTGTATACTCTCACCCAGCGCACAAGTTCATCATAGATGATTTCTGCCCAACTCAGTTGCTTCTTCTTATAGATAGCAGCGCAGCACATCCACTGCTTGCTGATGAAAGTGGACTTGTTCCCATTTTTGCAGTTGATGGAATCTCCGATGATGATGCAGAGGTGGTACATTAATTCTCCAAACTCCTTCCTATCATGGTTGTTGTATTGTCCAACCAGAGTAGGTGTCTTTATTAGTTTCTGCGCAACTTTGTCCTGCGCATCTTGAGATATCTTCTTCTTTGTGCAAGCAGGAAATCCCATCGTTTGTCTGATGTGCGTGTAGTTGATAGTCACAGAAACCCCGCGTATAGAACTTTTGAGGCAGGGAACGGTGATGTTGTCATACAAGCGATCAACCTCCTCTGCGTTGCTGAAGAACTCGTCGATGTAAAAGGGAAGAATAAAGTCCTGGCCTTTGGTGAAAAGAGGCAGAATGCCAGATTTGTCCATAATTTCCACCATATAGCGTCCTAGCGAATCCTGGCGTAGGTCCTCCACATCTAGTTCCCATCCAGGGATAAAATAGTTGAGATTCTGCGCAAAACAAAGGTTAAAAGTTAGGTCTAGACATGCGCATGGAGAGAAGCGCATGCGCATGAGCGATATGCGTTGCGCATGAACTAGACTCCATACTTAAGCAAAACATGAAATATATAAAGGGTAAAAATGTCAAAAAACATAAAATTTAAACTACACGCCTAGAATTGGCGCGAAAAGCTGAAACATAACCAAAAATCATGTTAAGGCACATCATAAGACTATTCATTAGGAACATGAAGAACATGTGTTGAATACACGAAGAACACGAAGAACATAAAAATGTTGAAGTGCTCCAAAATGCATAAAAAACATATCAAAATGTTTGAAATGAAAAATCACACACAAATAAGTGAACCACAACAACAATAACAGGAACATACATCCAAGATCTGAGAAAAACTAAAGACAATTCGAAATAACAAAAACTCAAAAATTTAACAGAAATCCAACCAAACGATCATTGATCGTAAAACAAATTACATAAATGAAAAGCTATAAGTAATGCGAACACACAGTGTCAAATAATTTGAAAAACGAGCAACGGATCATAGAGAAATCACAAAGGGAAAAAAATAGAACCTTCGAACCTTTAATGGCGGAAAAACTGAAAAGAAGGGTTAGAGATTCTTACCATTTGTGGATCCTCTGGTTTCTTGGATGAAGTAGATGTCTTGGGAGCCATAAGAGATATATATATAGAAGATTTCACGAAAAAATATATAAAGAGATGATGAGTGCAGAGAGAAAAAGAGGTCAGAGAGTAGAGAGAAAAGTGAGGCGGTTGAGTGATGAACAAAATTTGAAGGAGAGAAGTGAGGAGGAAGACGGCGGTTCAAAGGGATATAGCTGAAAAACGTATGGTGACTTCACAATGCGCTGACTCAAGAGTTGGTGTGTCAGACGAGTGAGGAGCACGCGCAGGTGAAGCGCACGCACAGATGACGTGGACCAATGCGGAGCGCACGTGAAAATCTCTAGCCGCGCGCGTGTGTCAGGCATTAATGGTCAAAAAGAATCTTTTCCTATTCCTTCATAAATAGCACACAAAGAGCATTAATGGCGCGTCACTCAATGCTTTTGCATTAAATGAGATGGGACGTGCACAGAGGGGTAAAATAGTAATTTCCCAAGAAAATTTTAAAAGAATGACGAGGGAAAATACATAATTACACAAGTACCCTTGCAAATTATGTGCTGACTCAGCAAGTCAAGGACTTAGGTGTAACTATTGAAAAGAAAACTTACTTGAGGTCTACGTGGTATGCGCATGAAGTATATGCGCAACTCTATAATGCGCAGAGATTCTTAGAAATCTCAGAAATATATTGCTTTATGCGCATCATCACGTGCGTATGAAATGCGCAGCGTATGAGGAAGATCTAACTTAAATAATTTCAAGAACTCAAAAGCATTAGTATTGACAACTTTTATGGACAAAATTTAACTGAGTTCAAGCATACCCATTTCGCCTCTCAAAAATATGAACCTTTTAGCATCTAGTGCTTTTGTAAGAATATTGGCGATTTGATAGTCGGTTCCTACGTGTTCCAAATGAATATTTATTTTCTCCACGTGGTTTTTGAGGAAGTGATACTTGATGTCAATGTGCTTGGTCTTGGAGTGCATGACAGGATTTTCAGAAACCGCAATGGTTGAGGTATTGTCGCAGTAGATGGGACAATTTTCTTCTTTGATGTCATAGTCCACCAATTGCTGCTTCATCCACAGAATCTGACAGCAACAGCTTCCAACAGCAATATATTCTGCTTCAGTAGTTCAGACAGAAACTGCAGCTTGTTTCTTACTAGCCCATGACACAAGTCGATATCCGAGGAAATGACAAGTGCCGCTTGTGCTTTTCCTGTCAATGGTGCACGCTGCATAATCCGCATCTGAATAACCTACAAGTTTAAAATTCGAATCTTTGGTATACCAAAGTCTAAGGTTAACAGTGCCGGAGAGATATCTTATAATACGTTTTATAGCAATTAAGTGCGCTTCTCTAGGGTCAGATTGATAACGCGCACAGACACAAACACTAAACATAATATCTGGCCTACTTGCAGTAAGATAAATGAGAGAGCCAATCATACCTCGATATAAAGTTTGATCAACTTTCTTACCTTCAAGTCTTTGTCGAGTTTGTTGCAGGTATCCATTGGAGTATCATATGGTTTAGCATTATCTAGTCCAAATTTCTTGATTAGATCCCTTGTGTACTTTGCTTGGTTGATAAATATGCCTTCATCTATTTGTTTGATTTGAAGTCCGAGGAAGAATATGAGTTCTCCCATCATGCTCATCTCAAACTTGCTCTTCATTAGTTTCTCAAATCGCTTGCACAACAATTCATTAGTAGAACCAAAAATAATATCATCGACATAAATTTGAACAAGTAATTTATGATCATTATGTTTGGCAATGAAAAGAGTAGTATCAATTTTACCACGAGTAAAGCCTTTCTCAATGAGAAACTTGGATAGTGTATCATACCATGCTCTTTGTGCTTGCTTTAGCCCATATAAAGCTTTCTGGATTTTGTAGACATGATTTGGAAATTGAGAATCTTCAAACCCAGGTGGTTGTGCTACATAGACTTGTTCTTGGAGCTCACCATTTAGAAACGCGCTCTTCACATCCATTTGATATAACTTGAAGTTCTTGTGAGCAGCGTAGGCTAGGAATATCCTTATAGCTTCAAGTCTTGCAACGGGCGCAAAAGTTTCATCGTAGTCGATTCCTTCTTCTTGCCTATAGCCTTGCGCAACCAATCTTGCTTTGTTTCTTGTGATGGTTCCATTCTCGTCCATCTTGTTTCTGAACACCCACTTTGTACCAATCACTCCTTGATCATTTGGTCTTGGAACAAGAGTCCAGACTTTACATCGTTCAAACTGATTGAGTTCTTCTTGCATTGCAACAACCTAATTAGGATCTTGGAGCGCTTCATCAGCCTTCTTTAGTTCAATTTGAGAGATAAATGCAGTGTAAGCATCAAAGTTTGTAGCTCTCCTTGTATGGACTCCAACATGAAGATCACCAATGATGTTTGTAATTGGGTGATCTCTAACTTCACGAATTTCAGGAGGTAAGTTAGGTTGAGTTGTAGAAACTTAAAGGTCTTCAATTGGTTCATCTTCACCAGCATCAAAGTCATTAAAGTTAGGGGGTTGAACTGGTTCAGAATTGAAAGAGTGAGTGACACCATGCATAGAATTAGGATGATGAGCATTAGTAGAATCTTCAGGCGCATTGTTTAGTGCAACTGAAGCTTCACTTGGTGCGCTATTGATAAAGCTTTGTGCAACTGATGTAGATGGATTTCCTTGTGTTGATAAATTCTGATCTTGTGTATGCGTAGTTGGAATGTGCGCACCTGTCTTAATAGACTCAACAGAATCATCAGCAACATTAGGAGCCAAATGTGGCTCAAGGAGAGAATGTTCATCAAATGTAACATGTACAGATTCAACTATCACTAATGTAGATCTATTGAAAACATGGAAAGATTTAGAATGTTTAGCATACCCAACTAAAATACCTTCATCCGCTTTGGCATCGAATTTACCTCTATGTTCGTTTCCGTTGTAGAGGATATAGCATTTGCAGCCAAAGATCTTGAAGAAAGCAATGTTGGGAGTTCTACCATGCCAAAGTTCGTAAGGGGTCTTGTTATGGCGCTTGTTGATGAGGGAACGATTTTGAGTAAAGCATGCAGTGTTTATAGCTTCTTCCCAAAAGTACTTAGGCAATTTAGCTTCTACTATCATCGACTTCTCTGCTTCTATCAACGTTCTATTTTTCCTTTCCACAACACCATTTTGTTGAGGAACTCCAGCTGTTGAGAAGTTGTGATCTATCCCATGATCGTCGCAATATCGAGCAACACCATTGTTCTTGAATTCTGTTCCATGTCGGATCGAACACTAATGATGTCATCTTCTTTTTGGGTTTGGAGCAGTCTGAATAGAATGGTGAGAATGTCATAACAATCGTCTTTAGAGATCATCATTTCCACCCATGTGTATCTTGAATAATCATCCACCACAACTAAAGTATACTTGTTTCTATTGATGCTCGCAGTGGTGACTGGTCAAAATAGATCAATGTGCAGCAGTTGCAAACATCTTGAAGTTAAGGGATTTGTCTTGCTGGAAAAAGACTGCTTTGATTGTTTGCCTAGTTGACAAGCTGCGCATTTGTTGTCATGATGATCAGTAACCTTGGGAATTCCTTTGACAAGATTATCCCTGCAGAGTTTTGATACACATTTGAAGTTCAAGTGATTCATGCGCTTGTGCTATAGCCAATTATTTTTGCTCACACTTTTCGCTACAAAACAAAGATTAGTACTAGAGTTCATACTATGGAAATCAATAATATAAATATTTGTCTTACGATATCCAGTGAGTAGTATAGCTCCGGTTTTGCCATTCTTGATAAGACATTGCGTTGAAGTGAAATGGCATTCTAATCCTTTGTCACAAAATTGAGATATGGATAATAAGTTGTGCTTGAGTCCTTCGATGAGAGAGACTCTTTCAATGCACACTTTGTCTTTCTTGAGCTTTCCATATGCAACAACTTGACCTTTGTTATTATCACCAAATGTTACTGAGGGACCTCTTTCTTCATGAACATCTTCAAGTAAGGATTCATCTCCAGTCATGTGTCGTGAGCACCCATTGTCGAGAATCCATTCATACGTTCTAGCTTTGGAAGATCCAGCCATGAAGCAAAGAACCTAAAATATAGACATTTAAGCAGGTCCCCTTTATTCCTTTTGGGTCCTAGAGTTAGCAACTTTTGATGACCCACTCTTGCTTGACCTTAGGATTTTTAAGTCCTTTGGTATTGGGAATGAATCTCAAAAGGCATTCCACAGCCTTGTGTCCAAAGCAATTACAAATTGAACAATGATGAAAGCCACCAATCACATGAGTTTTTACAGACTCTTACTTTTCTTTGGGATAGCATTCTTCTTTGGGTCAGATGAGCCAGCCTTAACAAAATAATTCTTTTGAAATTTTGGAGCGCATTTTCTAGTAGGGCGCATAGGGCTAGGAGGCGCATGGCTCCTAGGCGCATAATGCGTACTAGTAGAAGGAGTGCGCTTTTTTTCAAGAATGATTTTGCTAGGAGATGGTTCATCTGTAGCTACTTTTTTCTCCTTAGCTTTCCCAAATTGTTTCGTTGGGTAGACATAATGGAAGGTATGTCTCTTGACTTTTTCCTGTCCTTTACCCATTGAAATAGAATATTTTTCCTTGGGAATTTCATGAGTTTTCTGAGGTGTAAATTCATTGTCTCTTTCAGCGCAGACCTCACACTTAAAGTTTTCACTAGTTGATGAGAATCCCAAGCCACTTTTATCACTACAGGCTTTTTGGGACTCAAAGATACTTTCCATAGTGACACGAGAATTGGACCACTCATTTGTAATGTTTTGAAGATCAGTAATTTGAGCAACCAATTAATCGTTTTGAACTTTAAGTAATGAGTTATGTTCCGTTAGAAAAGTGTTTTTAACAGTAAGAGGAGTCATGCTCTTTATCTGCTCCTTAAAGAGGGTGAGTTCAGATTTTAGAAGAGATTTCTCGGTCTTAAGCTGGGAAATTTCTTCACATGATAGTGCTAAAGCTTCCTTCATTTTGCCAAATTTACTTATTACCTTTTCAGCTTCTGAGAACAATTTCTCTTGCTTGGCAATATCCTCATCGTGATAGATTACAGAGATTGGTTCAACTTGAGGTATGATGTAGTTGCCTTTTCTGAGCTTGCTTCGTGCGCTCAGATCACATCTAGCAAATAACAATCCACCATCGCTTTGAGTTGGAGTAATAAATCCTTGTTCAACAAGCTCGCTGATGGTTGGCCCTTTCTTCTTCTTCACTTCTTGAAAACCTTCTGATTTCTTGATAGGTTTATTCACGACATTCATATCAGGAATATCCTTTGAGTAGTCATCATCGGAATCATAAGTATCAACTTTATCATCATTTTCCATCAAGCACACAAGCCCATCATCAGAATCTTCATCGCTCTCTTCAGAGTCTGTTTCAATCCAGGTGTTATGCTCATTTGCTGGTGATTCTTCTTCAGCAATCATTCCCTTATGACGATTTGGTCTGGTAGAGAATTTGGGGGGTATGGATGCTCTTCTTCTGCATATATTCAAACTTGGAAACTGGGCAGCTTGAGGCAAAGTGTCCTGGTTTCCTGTAATTAAAACATACAAGGTCTTCTTTCCTTTTTGAGTCGCTGCTCCTTGTGAACTTTAGAGGAGCTCTGCTTGTAGATCCTTGAAATTTGTTGGAGTTGGGTTTTGAGAACTTTTTGAACTTCTGAAATTTCTTCACAAATAAAGCGAAGTCTTCGTCATCCATATCCAATAACTCAGAAGTAGAAATTTTGGGATCTGAACTTTTCTCATCATGAACTGGCGCAGGCGCAGATGCATGCGCTTCCTCTCTATGCGCCACTATAGCAATGGATTGTGATTTTCCTTCAGTTTCACTTATACGCTGAAGTTTGAGTTCATAAACTTTGAGATTTGCGTAAAGATTTCTAAGTATCCACACATCCAAAGTTCCAGCGTCTTCAAGAGCGCTAGATTTATGTAGGTATCTCGATCCAAAAGAATCAAGGAAATTTGTATTTAATTCCTTATTAGAGAATTTCTTTCCAAGTGAAGTCTTAGGGTTTCACCGGGGAGTTGAGAGAAATTATTGAATCTCTTTTTGTACTTCGTATCTCTTGTTTTCTTTGCAAACAGTGTCTCCTTCGATATGCTCTTCGATAGCATCCCATAATTCATTTGCAGTAGCACAATGCATGACTTGTTGTTTCATAGCCGTGCTTAAAGTACTGAGGAGAATGTTTCTAGCCTTCCCATCATTTGCAACTCTTCTTGTTTCTTCTTCATTCCATTCTTCCTTTGGTTTCAGAATAGATGGTTGAGCAGCGTTGGTGCGTGGATTAGGATTCGTCTTCATTGGAATATAAGGTCCATAAAATACGGTGTCATGGAGCCTTTCATCAATTGAGTTGAGATGGGTCAGGGTGCTGAACTTCCACACGTCGAAATGATCTTCATCAAAGACTGGAACATGTGTATAGTTAGCAGTTGCCATAGGTTTTATGTTTGCCATATCGAATCGGCACCCAAGCTGTTAAGCTTGAAAAACAGAAATATTTTATAAAGGTGTTTGCTCTGATACCACTTGTTGGTCCCAAAGGGGCAACAAGGGTATGAAAAATACTAGGGGGGGTGAATAGCGTTTTAAAATTCTTTTCAAACCCTTTTGCAAATCAATGGCAAATGCGCACGACTCTTAATTTGGCTAAGTATAGCGCGCAGCAAGAGTGTGAAATGCACAGCGGAAATTTAAAGCAAGCACTTATGCGCAGGGAGATGCGCAGAAGTGTAAATACGCACGAACTAAGATTTGGTTTAAAGAGTGGCGCAAAATGGAACTAAGGCAATAAGCACACAAACACAATTCAATCTGCGCAATATAATATACAAGGATCAAACAAAGCAATATATCAGAAAAGCTTAAATGTATAAAACAAAGTACAATAAGTAGACAAGCTATTTGGAGAGGTTCGATCGGGAAAATATCTACGTCCTCTACCAGGATGGTTAGTCTTAGATTTCTAAAGGAGATCTTATTATGAGAGAGTATTACAAGTTACAACGATTTAGAACAAACTAACTCAAAGATCTATAATCTATGAAAGAACAAAATCCTAGGCAATAACCGGTGTTTCTCTTGAAGTATGATCGATGAGATCGGAACTTCAAGAGGTGTGTGTGTGAATCAGAAATCTGGGCTCTTTGAATCTATAAGATGGAGAGCACAAGATTCTGGTGATACAAAGGCTGTTTAGGATCTGGGCTTGGTAATGTATGAAGGTGAAGGTTGTTCTT
This sequence comes from Campanula takesimana, assembly GCA_026119855.1. NCBI lineage: Eukaryota > Viridiplantae > Streptophyta > Magnoliopsida > Asterales > Campanulaceae > Campanula > Campanula takesimana. Next base: position 1,514,932 of record JAOWBW010000222.1, read on the forward strand.
GAGAAATTCTGGAAATGAGCAAGCAATCTTCAAATCTTCAAACTTTCTCTTTGGAAGTAAAATTTCAAGCAGCTTGGAAAATGAGGATGAGAATGCTATTTATAGCTGAGCTCCAAGAACTAGCCGTTGGGGAGCAGAGCAAGGACAATGAGCTGTCGCAATGTGATTGGTGCGCAGGCTGTCCTTTATAGCCGTTGGAGACAGAGCAAGTTGACAGACTTCAAATTTCTTCTAGAAGGATGACAGCTGTCTTCAATTTGAATTTCAAATATGAGACGCGTCTCCATCTACGTGTATACTGAGTTTGCACGTTTTGTCATTTGTCCACATCAGCACTTTGACTCATTCCAAAAAGCGTAGCTTGTCAAGACGCTTTCCAAGCTAATAAAAGGTGAGGTCAGAAACAAGAGAATTGACTAAGGCAGAATTGCATGCGCATGAGAGCCATGCGCATTGAGTGCACAGATTGTGCGCTGCACATGGGGGACATGCGCATCCCATTCAGCCAGTTTCTCTTTAGACCTAAAAACCAAAGCTTCAGCCCTAAACACTAGGCCTAGTCTATAAAGAGGACTTAGCTAAAAAATGAAGTTATAAAACTTCTTACATAGGGTCCTAAAGTCCTTAAAATAAACTTAGGTTATGGTATCAATCAATTCTAACATAAGTAGGAGTGTTAAGATATAAGCATACCCAACACAAGCTTTTGACTAAATGAGAGTCAAAATGAGAGTCAAGACCAAGTGAGAGTCAGGACCAAGTCCCGACTTCGACCAAATGAGAGTCGAGTCCGCTTTAGGAGAGAATGACAGATATTCCCCTGTGCTTTAGGAGAGAATGACAGATGTTCCCCTACATTTTAGGAGACGTTGACAGATATCCCCTTCGGTTTGGCCACCGTCACAAAAGCCGTAGGTTTGAGACGCCAAGTTTCTCACCCGACCTCAATGGTCACCCTTAGGTTTGAGACGCCAAGTTTCTCACCCAACCTCAACGGTCACCCTTAGGTTTGAGATGCCAAGTTTCTCACCCGACCTCAACGGTCACCTTTAGGCTTGAGATGCTAAGTTATCACCCGACCTTAAAGGTCACCCTTAGGTCTGAGACGCCTTAAAGTTTCTCATCGTTCCGAACTATGTTAGGCTTAATTCCCCACGAATGGGATACATAGGAATCCTATACCTCTAGGTCCAGCCATGCAACCAAATCGGTCGAACCGACCTCCTATAGACAGAATGGGATGCTTCTTTAGGTCAACAACCCCGCTTTCCTAAAGCGAAGTTGCCGAGGGGATCTATAAGTACCCCAATCTGAAATTAAACCAACTTAGAGGAACTCTTAGCACCATTCAGGGATAAACTGATAGGCTAGGACCTCACTAGAATAAACCAAAACTCTAGGACTATCCTGGAATTAAAACTTAGAAAAATTCAGAAGCTCGCCAGGCTGAGTCGTATGGATGGTTTGGACTCGGGAGAGCCCCTAGCCGTACGGCTACTATGGGTACCCTCAGTCCCTATAAATTCAGACCCTTGCTGATAATTTCAGGGGGGGAAATCATTTTTGAGTGGAAACTCTGTCAATTTGAGAGTAGAACAGATCCACAAACACTTAGTTGAGTGAAAAGAGAGAAAGAAGATAGGCATTAGAACCAAATATTGGTGAGGCCTCCTTCTCCCCCCATATCCTCTTCATCTCCTACTCTATTTTACTTTGCTTTATTTACTGTACATCTGTCTTTCCTTTCTTGCAAATAATATGAATTGGAACCAAGTTCTTGACATGAGTTATGGTACCCTCATGTTTTACATGATCAAGGGTTCAAACCAAAGATGATCAAGACTAGTTAATATTTAATGTACATTTACTTAAATTCTTTATATTTATGCAATTTACTTTCATGTCTTTACATTGATCGTTTCGATGTGGTTTATCTGCCAAAGCAGGGCACATCATTCTATCAATGAGAAGCAAGATGAGACAAAGGTTGTCTATATGTTTAAAGTGGTCAAACTTAATTAGGCTATCATAACGGTTATGGGCCTAAGGCATAAGATGGGATTAAAACATGTAAGACATAAGATGTCACAAATCCCATAAAGGATCTAAGAGTCACATGTGATGTGATTGATAAGGAGTTATCTACCTAAATAGCTTGGCTTTGAGGTTCCTGCCAAAGCAGACTCACAAATCAAGTGAAATATGGATCTTAGCCCATATAAATTATATTATACAATTGTTGTATATGAAGGTTATATAATTTAGTGGGAGTATTTATGAAATACAATATTTATCTCTTAAATGATTGGTATGAAATATATGTGTATATTTATTTGCATATTTATGTAGAATATTATCTTAAACTTTAATTATGTTTGTTACTGCGATCTGTTCTTGAAAGGACAAAGTTAAAGAGATAATAATATTAATTTCTTTGATTAGATCATGAGCTTAAGAATTGTTCTAAAGCAAGAATAAAAATTATATATTCTCAATAATCCTAAGTAACCTAAGTGGCAATATTAATTTGATTAATATGTTCTGTAGGATCATCAAAATTTAATTTTATTAACTTGTCGATGATCTTAGATTCATGAGTAAATTTTTTATTCTTGATTTTGATGATCATGATGATTAGATCATCATGAACATCAAATCCTAATTGAATCAAGGAAAGCAATTCTAGGGTATATTTTGGAAATTTAAAATCTACCGTTTCGATGATAAATATTTTGAGTTGAATATTAATTGTCAGATGACAGGTTTTAGAAACCGTGTTTCCTGAAATGAAATGTCAATTTCAAAATTAATATGAGATTGAATCTAGTTTCAGACGGCTGGTTTGCGAAACCAAGTTTCCTGAAAAGTGATATCAATTCAGAATTCAGATAAACTAAAATCAGAATCTTGAATTGTTCTTGATTGCTGAAATTAGTCAAATTGATGAGACATGGTTTGCACTCTAAATATCTAAACTATCATGCGGAAATATGATGATCTAAGTCAAAAATTTGATTTTTGACTTAATGGATTTCTAAAAAGAAAGAGGATTAAAAGATAAAGGCAAGACAAACGTTGTAAAGCCTAAAGGAAATAAGTGTGGCTAAAATTATATCTCTGAATAATACAATTTGGTAATATGGCAATTGGATTGACCATTTAAAATTGTATTCATAATTTTGGATGATCAACAAAGGTGAATGGTAGTGAGACTACTACTTGGGATATTTATGTTATAAAATTTAATCTTTCTACCTCTAATTACTGGGTATTGGATACCGGATGTAGATTCCACATTTGTAAAATGTGTATGAATTAGTAAATTGAAAGACTACTTAAGGTAAACTTAATCTATGAATGGTAATGATGCAAGTGTTAGTAGTGGTGCCCTAGGCACGTTTAATAAACGTTGTAATTGTTATCATTTATTTCATATCAATAAAGAGATGTTTTGATTATTGTTGTTGTTCATGTTTACTTATAATAATCTCCGTCCTAGTACTTGTTAAGCACTAGTATAAAGGCTAAATGATCATGGGATGATCATGTTAGATTTATGGGTACTTGTTTGGAACAAGGTACTGGACATGACCCGCTGTATGAGATTTATGTCATGGTCTATGTCATATATATCTCATATTAGTTATGTCATTTGAATCCTTATACATGAAGTTATTATAGTCTTCCACTTGATGAACATTGTGTTTGACATATTCAAACGCTACCTTAACACGGTAGTTATAAAGGGTATGATTGGCATAATCGGATTCCGTTGGGAAGAATAATAAGCTAAATGGATTTGTCCTCCACGGAAGAGTCAAGCTTGGGGCCTCTCGTAGGAATGATGTTGATGAAATGTTCGGCCGGACTCAAATGAATTGATTGGATCAATGTCATTTGGATTATCACATATTCGGAATCGAGAAAAGTATTGAACAAAACAAGTTGACTGTTTGACCATGACTTGTGTTCAATGACATCGTGGACAAAGGGATTGTGACATATTCTAAAGGAATGCGAACTTGTATCTAGTTATACTATTTGGGTAGGTATGACGGTTTGCTAGAACCTAATCATATCTTATGGGATCATGTTTGAGCCCATTGCCAACTTAGTATAATCCTAGAGGGTCACACACAATAGAACGAATCTTAAATAAAAGGACTATATTGATATTTAGCGTCGGAGGACTTCCAAGGAATTTCTGGAAAGATCTGGGCCTCCCTGGTCAACCCAAGCGGGCGCTTGGGTTGCACCAGGCGGGCGCCTTTCAAGCCAAAATTAAAATGAGAGTTTCTGCCCAAACAGGCGGGCGCCTGGGTGGTCCTGGACCGGGCGGGCGCCTGGTGCTCCCGATTGGGAAATTTCCTAATTCGATTTAGGAAGGTTTTTGGCACAAGATTCCTATTTGGAATAGGTCTTAATTGTGTATAAAAACCCCAATTCGGCCAGACCATATGGACAAGTGATTTTGTGAGTCTCAAAGAGTTTGAGAGAGATATTATTTGTTCTAAGACATCATTGATTGAGGAACAAAATAATTCACAAATAAATTCCATATAGTTCTTTATTATATTGTGAAAGTGTGTTTCATAATATTTGGTCTAGCAACCAAGATCAAAGAAGCTCCTTTGATATTCGTTCGAAGTGTGGATACCGCTAGAGGGTGAATTTTATCATCTTACAAAGTTCGTGATTTGTTCGTGGTAAAGCTTCAAGATCTCCACCAAGACCGAAGAGAAAAATTTCATAGCCATCAAGGGTTATTTATTCCTCTATTCATCTTGTTGTATTTGATTTAATCATATGAACGGATCCATGGCTTTGGGTTTCTTAAAATTTTAAATGCTAAATTCCGCTGCGCATGTTTGATCGAAACCCAACAGTGTGGTATCAGAGCCCCGTTCATGTTGATTAATTCAATAACTTGGATCATGTTGTGTGTATATAAAATTGTTTATGTGCCAAGCTGATATGAATATTGGATTATATGATGTTTATGTGTTTTGTGATTTTATGTGGTTTATTGTTTTTCAAACTTTAACGCACGATTCAATCGCAATAAAAATTATGGTGGATTCTGAATTATTTCGATTATTGATTTTGATTGGATCAAAGTTTTAATAATCGGGGAAAAATAATTTTGAGACAAAATTTTCGAACTTTAAAATTCTATGCTATTCTGGCCATTCAAGCGGGCGCCTGGTCTCTTTGCAGTTGAGGCGCTCGGTGGTCAAGGTTTGTTCTGATTTTGGTTAAAATCTGAATATGATATTTTCGATAAATTCGACAAACCAGTAACAGAAACCACTCCAGACTTGTTGATCTGGATGGGTTTTGGGTAGTTGGTTTGTGTGTGGATTTTGGGGGTTTGATTTTCCTATTTGTTTTAGTCTTGTGAATCCTAGATTGGTTCAAGTTTTGGATGGCTAATCTGCGTTCATCGAGATTGTGTTTCCCAAAATTGATCGCAATCAAAGTTTCAAAGATAAAACGAAGTTAGAATTATGAAGAGTTCATATTGCTAAAATTGAGAAACAAAGTTCTTGATTCAATGATTGGAGATCCATGTGGAATTGTGAATGCAATTGGCCTACGTTCATCGAGACCATCTATTGCTTAGTTTCGGCCACATGGACTACTTTCTTGGTTTCTTGAATTAGTGCGGGATTGTGGTTGTCTAATGGCTTAGTTCGACCGCACTTCTTGTTGTCTTGATTTGGAGATAATAACCA
>JAOWBW010002220.1:0-109446 GCA_026119855.1 Campanula takesimana
TTACTGTTAGATCCCTCATGTGCCTTGCTGCTGCTAAAGGCTGGAATGTTTACCAATTGGATGTCAATAATGCTTTCCTCCATGGTGACCTAGAAGAGGAAGTTTACAGGGATTTGCCCAAGGTTATCATCCTGTTTCTCACAAAAATGTTGTCTGCAAATTGACAAAGTCATTGTATGGTCTTAAACAGGCCTCCACGCAATGGTTTGCAAATTAACTTCTGCTCTCCTTCACCTTGGTTATGTCCAGTCTCATGCAGATTATTCCATGTTTACCCTTACTTCTCAGACATCTTTTACCATAGTTTTGGGTGTATGTAGATGACATCCTCATTACAGGAAATTCCTCTACTGTTATTTCATCTCTCAAGACATATTTGGACACCCAATTCAGTATCAAAGATCTGGGTACTATCAAATATTATCTTGGCTTAGAAGTTCTTAATCTTCTACTGGTTTTCACTTGAATCAAAGAAAATATGCTCTAGACTTGTGTACCACTTGTGGTACACAAGTGGTACACAAAGTGTGGTACTGAGGATTTCCTTTCGGTGCAGCCGTTTAATCTGGAATATCTGGAAAACTTAAAAGACATTGAGAATTGTTACAGCCACTTCTCTAACTCCCCTGCTTCCCTCTCTATTTCCCTCATTTATGTCTCCAATTCTAAAAACGAGAAAAAAAAAAAAAAAAAAAAAACCCTTCATTTCATCTATCCATAAATGATGTGAAGTACTCCCCCTGTTTCATAATACATGACGTTTTAGAAGTAAATTTTTGTTCCAAAATACTTGACGTTTTACTATTACTAAGAAATAATTACTCTTGTTTACCTATTATACCCTTACTCATAATTGTGAATTATTTCTTGTATAAGCATTTAAATGCTTAGGTAATTGGATACTTTTAGGGGCACATATGTCCTTTTAATATGTATTAATTACATTTCTTAATATGTATGAAGAAGTCTAAAATGACATGTATTATGAAACAGAGGGAGTAAAGCTTAATAATTACGATAGGTTGATCACTCATTTTTAAAGTTATTATTGGCTGTAATTTTTAACAGAGTTACTATTGGCTACGAAAAAGTTATGGCTAATTGCAATTTGGTTACTTGAGTTTTACAAAATGTTGCAATTGGTTATCGAATATGTAAATGTTCAAATCGGATTCCTGAGTTTGTATTTTTGTTGAATGTGATATAGAAATGGATGGTGCGTTAAAAATTTAACGAAATTTGGGTCATGTGCAACACACACATGACATTTTAAGGGGTATTATAGTCTTTTGAAGGCATTGGATTTGTATTAACAAATAGTAACGAAGTTGACCAAAACAATTTCAAATAAGTCCTTGTATGGAAGAAAACTTAACGAAATCTATAACCCCGTTAACCATCACCATCACCAACACCATCTTCATCATTCTAACACCACCATCACCACCCGCCACCGTCACAACACTGCCTACCGCCACCGTCTGAAATCACCGCCCACCACCATCTTAGATTATTGCCCATCAACTGCCAACAGAACCACAACTAACAACCACAACCAACAACATCCCTTAATTAAAACCCTATTATCCAGATCTAAGTTCAAAAACCCAATAAGCTCTCTCACACACACACACACACATTTTCAGAGATCTGAGTACAAAAATCACAAGAAGCACATACGCACACAATAAAAAAATGAAATCAATACCCACACACACGAATCAAAGAAAAATCCTCACAAATCCGGTGAATTTCCAGATTTCGACGAATTTCTAGATTCTGACCAACTCTAAGCGACATAACTTCTTAATCTTTATGCAAGTCCGGCAGTCACGATCATCATCTCTACCGCTAACAGACGCACGGGAGTCCACACTCGCACTCAGAAACAAACAAAGCTGGAGATGGGGGGAGGGAATCAAGATTACCATCCAATCACGATTTCGATCCAAATCACCACCATTCAATCTAGATTACGATCCTGATCTAGAGAGAGGGGGGTTGGTCTTTCATTCGTGGATGGCCAGAGATGGAGGTAAAGAATTAATTGGGGCGAAGAATATTAGGGAAAGGGGGAATGAGTCAGAGATAGGGAAAGGAGGGAACAGAACTAGACCACCGTAGAGAGGAAGAGAACCGGTGATGGGGAATGGAATAAATCTGAAATTAGGGAGAAAAAAAGGGGGTGTTCAAGGTAGTGTTGCCTAGAAAATGACAATTATACCCTTAATATGTCATATGCAGATCGCATACTAGTGAAAAGACTATTTACCCCTTCAAATGTCATGTGTGTTGCACATAACCCAAATTTCGTTAAATTTTTGACGCCCCATCCATTTTTATATCACATTGCAACAAAAGCACAAACTCAGGAACCATATTTAAACATTTACATATTCGATAACCAATTGCAACATCTCATAAAACTCAGGTAACCAAACTACAATTAACCCAAAAGTTACGGTTTATTGGTTTGTAATACTCCTATCGGTCACAATTTTGCACAAAACAAAAACCAAACAAAAACCCCAAAACACACATAATAAATAAGAAAGTAGTGCTTTCAAAAATAAATAAATAAATAAGAAGGTAGTTAAATTTATTTAATTATTTTGATTTTACAAAAAAAATGTTAAATATTTCTTCTTATTAAATTGGAAATAAATGTCCAATTGTATATGAAAATGAATAATTAACTAAAGGTATAAAATAGTATAAAATGTGACTACATTTAATAAATTTTGTATTCAAACTAATGAAATTCATTTATATTTAAGAGTAGATTTTGGGGAAAACAAGTTTCTCCATAAGTTATAAAAAAATCCACCTCTAATATAGCTTCACTCTTAAAATAGTGAGTTTAGGCCTTAATACACTTAGAAATATATAGTGTGTTTAGACCTTAAAACAGTGAATTTAGGCTTTAAAACACTTATAAATAAAATAGTTAGTTTAGGTCTTAAAAGACATAGTCTGTATATTTAAGATCAGAACCTTCTATAACTTACGGAGGAACTAATTTCCTCCAAAATTGCATGTACGTTTGAGGCCTAAAAAAGTTGTCTTAAGATCATACACAATAGTTGAGCTCTTTAAAAAAAATTTTATTCTTTTTTTGTGGCGCCCAAACGCCATGTTAACAAATAAAATAACTCAAATTCTTCCACAATAATAAACTCTTAAAATTTAATGACTAACATGAGGAATTGGTGAAGAATAATGGAATAACTCCTAAAAAATTGGTTGGACACATGAATTGAAGAAAATTTTAAAAAGTGATGTGTTGTGGAGTTGGGTAGAAAAAAAAAGTGGGGTAGAGAATAGTAAGTAGATGGTTGTTGTGAGTAAGACAAGTCAATCTCATTATTTAACCAGTGCTAATATATTTTTATTTGAGATTTATAGATTAAAGTGAGACAACTAAAATGATACTAATTTTTATAGATTAAAGAAGGAGAGAGAGAGAGTATAGTTGTAGCAATTAATGTAGCTTAATCGGCCTTGAATATATTTTTCATAAATAGAGCTGAATCCAGCGTGGGAAGGGGGGGGGGGGGGGGCGGTGTGAGGGATAGAGAGAGAGATTTGGGTGAGGGATAGAGAGATAGATTTGGGGTTTTTTTTTTTTTTTTTTTTTTTAATTTATCTTAAAGGAATGATGTAGGATCAAATTGAGGTTTGTAGGTAAGGAGTTTCTATTTTAGTTGAAGTCCTTCAAATTTTAAAAATTTCACTAGTCCTTTGCTAATATCAATTACAAATCCAAACATTTTGATGATCACGTGTCATGCACATAGCATTTAACTAACTTTTCTAACGAAAATCATCAAAAAGCCCTTAACTGGCGAAAAATTCACATTTGAATCCCTGATTTGGCCAAATAAAAATATGGGGCCCTTTAAGAAGACCCGCCCTTGATTTCAGGCCCTAATTTGCAATTAATCATTTTTTAATATGGTTTCACCTTTAAAATAACGAGTTTAGGCTTTGAAACAGTGAGTTAAGCCTTAAAGCACCAAGAAAATAAAATAGCAAGTTTAGGCCTTAAAAACAATGAGTTTAGACCTTAAAACACAAGAAAATAAAATAACAACTTTAGACTTTAAAACAGTTAGTTTAGACCTTAAAACACCAAGTCCGTATATTTAAAATAAGACTTTTTATAACTTATAAAGGAACTAGTTTCCCCCAGAATTTTCTGTTTGTATTTTTAGTTTTGACTTGTTAAAATAAGTGAGATTCAGTGATACAAATTTAACTAAAAGTTAATCTCTTCTTTATATTGATGCACTCTCAAATTATACACTATAATGCACAATTCTCAAAAGTAAACAATCCAACAAATGCTATTTCCGAAGTTTCCATAGTCTGCGAGAACTTTCACACATCAAACTTAAACTCTTTCTAAAACTATTTCATCATCTGTTTCTAGGGATGTAAAAGAGTCGAGTTTGATCGAGTTTTGCTTGTTCGAACTCGAGATCGTTTACGAGTTATCGAGTTCGAGTTTTTATCGAGTTCGAGTTTTTATCGAGTTCGAGTTCAATTTATGGTTCAAACTCGAGTTGATCGCGAGCAACTCTAGTCGATATCGATTTCGAGTCTTAACGAGTCGAGTTCGAGTTTGCACTTTTTTTTTTAATCTGCCTCGGGCCTAGGCTTATTTGGGCTTGTGTTATTCAAAATTTAGTTATTAACGAGTTTATCGAATCGAACTCGACTTTGAGTTGTTCGTGAACAATATAATTTTTGAGTTTTTGACGAGAATGTCGATCTGATATCGAAACGAGTTGTTGGCGAACTTAAAGAATTTTGAGTTTTTAATGAGTTTATCGAGCTGATCTTGATCTGAATCGATCACGAATGAAACTCGTCGAGCTCACAGGTCGAGCCGGTTCGACTCTTTAACTTGACGAGTTAAAAATCTAGTTCGAACTCGGGTCGATATTCGAGTCGAGCTTTTTCGAGTCGATATTGATTCTAATTCGGTCAACTCGATTCGAATAACAGCCCTATCTGTTTCCACCGTCAAAATATTTTCTTAATTAATACATACATGTCATAAACTAATTATTTTTCACGTAAAGTTTTATTACTGATGTCAAAAATGAGATTATTGTGATGTAAAACTATATCAACACTCGAATCTTATGACTTTCACAATATAAATTAAAAGGAGTTGAACTTTCTATCAAATACTTACGATAGTTATTGTTATTCTCAAACATGTTTAACTTGTTTGTGTAGAGATTGTTCCATGGTAAAATGAACTAACAAAATAGACATTGATAGAGAGAAAGTTTACATGATATGCAACTAATGGTTTAATAGGTTGATTGGATCAGGTAGTAGCTTTTTACAATCCAAGATGCAACAACTAATATCTACACAAAAATACATAACGTTTAGAAGTTCTTAAATAAATCCAACACACTGAACAACACTACAAGAATTGAGCTTGCCATAGCCTCAATCTCTGAGGCATATATAACATATTCTTCACTCAAAATACAAAACACAAAAGTAAGGAGCTAGTTCTTCACCTTTTACCGGGACGGATGCTTGGATCCGCTGCTTTCTTGACAACCTCAACCTGGATGAAACCACTTTGACTACCTTCATGATCATCATGGAAATACTGGAAAGAACAAGTGTCCCCTTCCGTTAACTTGTTAACTGTCCTGAAATTGGCCCACCCATGAGAAATAAAGACCCTGCCCCAATTATTTTTCTTAATCGTAACTGGCCATTCCCTCTCTGCTTTGTTCCTCAGAATTGTTTTCCTTGCATTCGTTAGTTCACTTTCACGCATAAATTGCTGTGGAAGTTCCTATAATCAAATACATAGGCTTGTTAGATACTACTCCCCTCCACCCCACTATGAATGTCAAAAATAAAAATATAATAAATAAATAATTGCTCAAGAGCAAGTTTGAAATTTGTTTCGACATTCATTTTGGAACAGAGGGAGTATAACGCATGTCAGATTCTAAGAACTAGACTAAAAATTGTTCATAGTAACAAAAATACATTGATCATGCATCATTTCATAACTAAAATTGCCAAAGTTTTGTATTTAGTCCCACTTACCACCGAATAGGAGTTGAATGTCGTGAGAACTTTCTCGAAGCAGGGTTTTATGGATTTCTCCTTCCCTTCAAAGGGTTGAAAGCCAATATCATTCTTGTAATCGACCTCATGATCATCATCATCTTCTTCTTCAATCGTAATTGCATCTTTCAAATCAGCATCAGTTATCCTAGATCTGCTACAACTAAAAGAATCTGTTGACATACAGAGAAAATTTGAAGATTTAAATCAAGTGCTCTTATCTCTCTAAAATATTGAGCCGTATTAAAGAGATTTAAAATTTAATTTCTTAATCGGATAGTTTACTCGAACTAAATTTTAATCAAGTGCTCTTATCTCTCTAGAAATTTGATGATTTAAATCAAGTGCTCTTATCTGTTTCAATCTATTCTAAGCCAGAAAAGGCTTGGAACAGATCACGAATTAGAATAAGTTAATTGGATAGTTCTTTACAATCCAAGATACTACAGCTAATATTCAGACAAGATACAGAACAGTTAGGCGTTGTCAAATTGATCCAACACTACAAAACTGAAATTACCATTTGAACAATAGCCTCAAGCTCCTCCAAGGCATAACCTAATTTCTGGAGTCAAGATACAAAACACAAATGTAACAAGGGAGGCCGTCATCTTTTACCTGGACAGATTCGTGGAGGCCTTCCCCTTCTTCTTGCTGCTTTCTTGACAACCTCAACCTGAATGAAACCACCTTGACTAGCTTGATCGCCATGGAAATACTGGAACGAACAAGTGTCCCCGTCCATTAACATGTTTTTTGTTCTGAAATCGGCCAACCCACGAGCAATATAGACCCTGTTATCACATCCTTTAACCGTAATTGGCCAATACCTCCCTGCTTTGTTCCTCATAATTGTTTTCGTGCCATTCCTTAGTCCACTTTCAAACACAACCCCCGTGGAAGTTCCTAAAATCAAATACATAGGCTGTTTACTAACTACAATTAGTTATCAGCAATTCATAAGAAAATCTTATCCAAGGAGTAACCTCATGTTAGAATTTAAGAAAAAGACTAGATATTGGTCTTAGTAACAACTAGAACCATCTTGTGAAGGAAAATGCATCATTTCATAACTAAAATTGCCAAAAGTTGAGCGTTCAGTCCCATTTACCAAGTAATAGGCGTTGGATGATGTTAGAACTTTTTGAAAGCAGGGGTTCATGGATTTCTCTTTCCGTTCAAAGGGTTGAAGCTCAATATCATTCTCTTCATCGTCCTCATGATCATCATCATCAAGTTCTTCAACGTTGGTATCACCATCATTTTCTTCTTCGTCAAGCTTAATCGCATTCTTCACATCAGCATCAGTTATCCTCGATCTGCTTGTTGGCAGAGCATTATAAAAGATATTGAAGCAAGTACTCTTGTATCTCTCCAGAGATGAGAGCATAATTTCAAGTATTTGAGCTAATTTAAAATTCCAATTTTTGAGAACTTTTAGTAACATATTTACACCTACACATGCTTAGTACTTCCTCCATAGCAAATAAGTGTTGCACCTTTTCATTTAGTTTGTTCCCAAATTTCTAAATAAGGAAATAGTCTCAATGCTATTTCCAAGGTACAAGTAATGTACAAACCATATACAGCACACTCATAACATTAACAAGTTGACTGTGCCACTTATTTTGCGACGATAAGTAACATGTATATTCTTCTTTGTTGCAAAAACAAATGGCAAACTCGGTTGAGGATTGCCTAGCTAAGGTGGCAGCAAACTCAGATGCTCGGACTCTAAACTTCTTGGCTCCCCTACCTTTGTTGTCTCACATATCTAGAGGGATATTTTGAGTTATATTCAACCAAGAATGTTATCCTCTTTGGCTTGCCAAGTTGTGGGTGTAAAATGACTTCTTGTTTCTCTGTTCAACACATTCAATCTCATGTTTCTTGCAAAAACAAAAAATCTAGACAACATGCTGCAATAATCCGAAAATTTACTAATTTTCTTTTGAGATTTAGTTATATTTTATGGACTACTAAGTATATTTAGTGATAAATATTTTATTTTCATTGGGTTTTATAATAGTAAAGTTAATTGGGCTTTAAGGATAATTGATATGAGCTAGTTAAAAATACAAATAGTTTTGGGTTAGTAAACATATAACCTTTGGGCCTATAGAAAAATGGCAAAAGAAATGTAACGAGGGAGTTCTTCACCTTTTACCGGTACGGATCCGTGGAGGCCTTCCCCTTTTCCTTGCTGCTTGTATCCATGGAGGTCTTCCGCTTTTCCTTGCTGCTTTCTTGACACCTCAACCTGGATGAAACCACTTTGACTACCTTCATGATCACCATGGAAATACAGGAAAGAACATGTATCCCCCTCCATTAACTTGTTCACTTTCCTGAAACTGGCCCACCCATGAGAAACAAAGACCCTGCCCCGATTATTTTTCTTAATCGTAACTGGCCATTCCCTCCCTGCTTTATTCTCAGAATTGTTTTCCTTGCATTCCTTAGTTCATTTTCATGGATAAACTGCTGTGGAAGTTCCTATAATCAAATACATAGGCTTATTAGTTACTACTCCATCCGTCCCAATATGAATGTCAAAAAAAAAAAAAAAAAAAAAAAACAATTTGCAAAAAGCAAATTTTATTTATTGGTCATTCATTTAGGAACAGAGGGAGTATAAAGCATGTCCGATTCAAAGAACTAGATTAAAAATTGTTCTTAGTAATAAATACAGTGATCTTGTGAAGGAAAAATGCATCATTTCAAATTTCAAAAATAAAATTGCCAAAAGTTTTGTATTTAGTGCCATTTACCACCGAATAGGCGTTGAATGCCGTGAGAACTTTCTGGAAGCAAGGTTTTATTGATTTCTCCTTCCCTTCAAAGGGTTGAAACTCAATATCTTTCCTGTCAGCGACGACCTCATGATCATCATCATCATGATCAGCATCATCATGTTCTTCAACATTGGTATCACCATCATCTTCTTCTTCGAACGTAATTGCATCCTTCAAATCAGCATCAGTTATCCTAAATCCGCTACAACTACAAGAATCTGTAGACAAGCAGAGCAAATTGAGGATTTAAATCAAATGCTCTTATCTCTCTAGAAATTTGAGCCGTATTTAAGATATTTTAAAATTTTACTGATTTCTTACGCTTCGTCATAATAACAAGTGTTGCGCTTTCTTTTTTAGTTCGTCCCATACTAAGTGTCAGCTTAAACAAAAATTTGAACCTGGCCTAAGAAGCAGAATAACAGAACGAAAGGATATCTGGGTCGTTAAAACTCTGGGGGCTTCCATATGTGGAACATCATCTTCTCGATGTGGTGAAAGCGAGGCCTATTTCTTATTAGAAAAGGTACAATGGATAGAGGCATACAGTCTCCTCCCGAGGCTTAGGATAAAGGGGAAATCGGGCTACCGCTTTCATCTTTAACCGGAAGAAAAGAGGAAGATTGTTCAAAAAATCTAAACATGAATCTCTTTTATGGGACAGATTCCGTAAAATAAATCTTTTCAGTTATCAAAATAACTTCCGCTGGGGGATTATATGCAATCTTAGCATAGGGTTTTAACATGGTACAAGCATTACAGATGCACATGCTTAGTAACATGTACAGTACACCTCTTGTTGCATAAAAGGGAAAAAGTACAGACAGACACCCTCCGTCTCACTTGAGAAGTGAGAATGTTTGACTAAAAATGGTCAACTTAGGATCGTTTGACCAAGACTATAGAAAATTGACGATTGATAGTATTTTCATTGGTGAATCATTTAATAATTTCTAAATTTTCATTAGGAACATAATTTTTATATATATAAATATTGGTCGAAACGACCCTAAGTTACTCCCTCAGTCTCAAAATGTCAGTCTCATTTCCCTTTTTTGTTTGTCTATAAAGTTAGTCGAATTTAAAAAATTAAGGATTCAAGAAATGTAAACTTAAAATGTTTGAAAGTCAAACGGGACTATCAATTTGGGACGGAGCGAGTATATATAAAGAAATGAACACTGATGTGTGAGGATGAAGTAATTTTTAACACCAAAAAGGAGAAATTACTTTTGCAGGTGGTGTGAGTTGCAGAGCTCAAGTCTTTTAGACAACCATTAGGGTCAAAGATGTAAACTTGAAAATTGGAATTGTCAATTTGAGTGAAAACAAGAAAATCCCCAACTTGGATATTTATATCTTTAACAAAATCAAGCCACCCCTTTCCAAAACATGCATTCTCTCCATTGTTTTCAATCTCCACTCTCCATTTCTGCCCAGTTTGAATTTTCAGAACAGGGTTTTGAGGAAATTTGCCTTCTAAATGTAGATTCTTCACAAAAGCAGAAGGTAATCGCTGCAAATGAAAAATCAATTTGGATTTAGTCAAAAATCACATAAATCGATTTCAGAACCAACATGCAAGACAGAGAGAGAGAGAGAGCAAGTGCATTACAAGATTGTTGGCAGATTCATCGAGATAAATCTTGTAGAAAGAAGGAGCGCTATTTTCTGGGTTTGATTTGTTCATTCTCAGTTTGGGTTATTTGGGATTAATGTTGTGAATTTAGGTTTAAATCTGTTCTTTGAGAAGGAGAAGACAGGTGTAGTGTTTGATACTTTGATTTGATTTTACTTCATTTTGATATTTTCAAGGCCAAAATACATTTTACCCCCAAAGTATTCACTGATTTCCACTTTGCACCCATTTGAAAAGTGGTCTCTTTGGTACCTAAGTTTTCAATTTTTCCACTTTGCACCCTACGTGAAATGGCTGTTAAAAATTTAACAGAACTGGTCATGTGAGGGGTATTTATGTCTTTCACCTCAAATATAGGAGGGCTTAAATGTCATTAGCTATTAGATTCAACCCTGTGTCTTCTTCAAACCAAAACTCCCATCACACCTCCATAAACCACCATGCCGCCGCCAGCCACTTCTGCCGCCTAAACCACCATTGCAGCCACCAAAACCACCACCCAAAATCAAATTCGTCATATTCAAAGTCAACCAAAACCCAGATCATTTCTTTATGTCCAAATTAATTTTTTCATGAGTTATTGCAAAGTGACATGCGTACTTTGTGCAATATATCAATTTGACTCGCGTACTTTGGAAACATCAAATGTGGGTTGCGTACTTAATGTTTTGAAAATTTTGATACCACTTTTTTAACACCCGTTAAAACCATAACGGGACATTCCATATAAGGGGTAAAATTGTAAGAAGGAAAATTTAAGAGATTATAACTTTTTAAAATGCCAAGACTACCCCCAGCTTTAAACAAAACCCAATCCCCCCTCCCTCCCTCCTCACACGCAACACACAAACACAGTAAAACACACACACACACACACCACTCTCTCTCTCTCATCCGACCTCTGACGACCGTCCTCCACACCTCCGGCGAATCCCTCTCCGAGGTCCGGCGAATCCCTCCGACCACTCTCCGACGCCCAGCAAACCCTAGATAAACACGTACAATCTCTCCATCTCTTTCTCTACCCTCCCATCTCCGGCTACATCTCCCATCAACTTACTCCGACGACCATATCCCCCTACTCCCGCGACCATCTCCCCCAAATCCGACGACCTCTCATCGACTTCACCCTCTCTGGCGCCATTATTACCTTCTGTAGGAGATCGTGTTTCTCCTCCAAACCCATCTCCCACTCCCTGCTCCTTTTCCGTTCGCCTTTCCCCATCAAAACCACCGCCGGCCACTCTTTTTTTGCCGATCTAGTTATGAACTGAAATTCGCCGACCACCCTCACCATTTTCTTCAAAAATCGAAGTCTCCCTCCATCCCGTTCTTTCTCTCCCAGAGGCAGATTAGTTTTTCGAATTTGTACTCTTTTTTTTATTATTTCAGATCTGAAGAGATTTTGTGTTTGATTTCATGGTGTGTGTGTGAGTTTGATTGTGTGCGTTTGTTATTTTGAATCCGGGTTTAACATCATATTTGGTTTCAAATCTGGGTTTTTGCATCATGGTGTATGTTTGAGTTTGAATCTGAGTTTTTGAAGATTTGGGTGATGTCTGGGTTTGATTGAGTATTGAGGATTTTGGAGATGGAGGTTTATGATAGCATTGAGACAATTATTGGTGGTGTTGAGACTGGTATAGTGGAGGTTATGGTGGAATGGGACATGTGTAGAAGGAGATTGATGGTGATGGTGGTTATTGGTTGTTGGTGGTGGTGATCGGTGGTGGTGACCTTGGGGAAGACGGTGGGGAATTAGGATAAGGAGATGAATTTGGATTTTTTTTTTTTTAAGGCAAAGATGAATTTGGATTTTAAATTTTACATTTTCACCCCTTTAATTTGTTATATGATACAATTCAGCAAAGGGTGGGCCCTACTAGGAGCTTACATGGACCGTCCCGTTAAAATTTTAACGTGGGTTAAAAATTAATCTAAAAAATCTTTTAATCATAAGTACGCATGTCACATTTGATATTTCCAAAGTACGCGAGTCAAATTGATATATTGCACAAAGTACGCATGTCACTTTTGCAATAAACTCATTTCTTCATCTCTTTCATATTGGGATTGCAAAATCAAAACTCAGATTTGGGTTTCAAAGGTAAGAAAAATATCCAGATTTGGGTTTCCAAAGTATGAACAAAATCGAATCAATGTTTTGCAGACCAAATCGAAACCAAAATCATTTGTTCATGCTTAAATTTGAAATCAATATTTTGATATGGGTTTCCAAATCAGGATTTGAAATCAAAATCAAAATCAAAATCAATATTTCGATATGGGTTTCCAATTCGAAATCAAGATACCCAGATCTTGAAAATTGAAATCTATATCAATATGTTGTTCTAGGTTTCAAAAGTATGAAATTCGAATTTTGATATGGGGTTCCAAAGCATGAACAAATTGAAATCTTTCATATCCAAAGTGAAGCAAAAATGAACTCAAACCCAGATTTGAGTTTATAGGTACGAAATTGAAACCTATTTGAAATCGTTTCAAAATTATTTGTTAATGACAATGAAGAAAAGGGAGGCATGGAAGCCGGTCGGAGGAGGAGGAGGAGGCGTTGGTTGGAGGTGCGTTAAGGTAGCGGGTATTGCAAAAAAAAAAAAAAAAATCCTTTTTCTTTTTTTCTTTCTTATTGGGTAAATAGTACATTAGTGCCCCAAAGTTTCATATGAGTTGCAATTTAGGTCCTAATGTTCCAATTTTGGCAATTGGTGCCTAGTGTTCACCTTTTGTGGCGACATGAGTCTTTTTTGGATGGTCATGGATGGAAGCTAACGAAATTAACGAAAAAATTTAACGAGCTTCTTTAAAAATTGCATTCTTACCCAGAATGACAAGTTGGTATTGTGGGAGTAAGAGAAAGCATGGTGAGAAGAAGAGATGTGAAGGTGGCTGGTGTGTGTGTTTGTTTGTGTGTGTGTGTCTGTGGGCGGGGTGGGGGGGGGGGGGAGGAGACGAAGAATGTAGAAGTTTAGGTTGATTTTTATTTTCCTTTTTTAAGCAATTTTAGGTTAAAAGAAGTTTTTTAAGGCTATTATCTATGGACTAATATCTAAAATTAGCCATTTACTTTTTAATCATAATTTTAGCCCTTTCTTAATAAATTAGAATTAAATGACTTTGGTGTAAGGTATTTTTATCTTTATAATTTTCACTACTATACAAAAATTTTATAATTTTAAATGATAAACAATATTTTGCTTTGATATTTATTGAGTTTTTTTGGGTTAATTAAAATATAAATTTATATATATATATATATATATATATAGGTAGGTGATCAAATGAGAACCTAAATATCATGAGAACCAACAGCATCCGTTGGATTAGAAGAAAAGGGTCGGCGCAGATCGACTTGGGAGGGTGGATGACGCGGTGGCATTTTTTAAATAAATCGGAACTTCAAGGGCAGAACAGGTAATGTATGGTTATGTTCTTATATTGTGGCTATGCGGTGGCATTTTTGTAATAAGTCGTTAGATACACTAAGAGCAATGGTTTGTGTATCCTATAACTGGAACATAGTATCATGTTTCATTTTATTTGATACATTAGTTTTTGCCTAAATGTATCCAAGTAAACATTGGATACATTTAGCTTTGACCTAATGTATCCAATGAATTATCCAAGTGAACATTGGATACATTAGGTTTTGCTTAAATGTATCCAAGTAAACAATGAATACATTTAGTTTTGACCTAATGTATCCAAATAATGTATTCAATGAATTATCCAAGTGAACATTGGATACATTAGTTTTTGCCTAAATGTATCCAAGTAAACATTGGATACATTTAGCTTTGACCTAATGTATCCAATGAATTATCCAAGTGAACATTGGATACATTAGTTTTTTGCCTAAATGTATCCAAGTAAACATTGGATACATTTAGTTTTGACCTAATGTATCCAAGTAATGTATTCAATGAATTATCCAAGTGAACATTGGATACATTAGTTTTTGCCTAAATGTATCCAAGTAAACATGGATACATTTAGCTTTGACCTAATGTATCCAATGAATTATCCAAGTGAACATTGGATACATTAGTTTTTGCCTAAATGTATCAAAGTAAACATTGGATACATTTAGTTTTGACCTAATGTATCCAAGTAATGTATTCAATGAATTATCCAAGTGAACATTGGATACATTAGTTTTTCCTAAATGTATCCAAGTAAACATTGGATACATTTAGCTTTGACCTAATGTATCCAATGAATTATCCAAGTGAACATTGGATACATTAGTTTTTGCCTAAATGTATCCAAGTAAACATTGGATACAATAGGAAATACCTTCTGTATCTATGGAACTCGCCTTTCCCGAATTCGGCTCGCGTTATGTTTTTAAGCGATATGACCATTATGCCCTCACGTCTCCTTTATTTTCAAAATTGCCACCGTTTTTTTCCTCTCTAATCTGCACCGTTGGTTTATTTCTAATGCAAAGGCTATAAGTGGTTCTCATGGTTCTCACAGGAGCAAGACCCTATATATATATTTGGTCGCGCTCCTGTGAGAACCATTTTATATGAGAAACCGTGAGAACCAATCATAACCATTAGATTAGTAAAATGTATTTTGGCCTATTTTCAACGGGCCAATGTCAGACTTACTAAAGAAGTTAACAAAATGAAGGATACAAGATGTGGTGGCGATATTTGATTGGCCACATCGATAGTGGACTCGACAGACTTTAATTAAAAACACCAACACAATTATGACACCTCATTTTGTAGACCACATTTTCTTTTATTTTTTTCGAAAGATTTGTAGACCACATTTTATAGCCATCTTTTGTAACTTTATTATTTTCCTTTTCACCAACTAGTTTAGTTTAACTTGACTTTGGCAAAAGTCTGCTCCCTCCGTCTCATCATACTTATCGCTAATTATTTTCATTTTGAGCCTCTCGTGCTTATTGCTATTTACTCAAAATGTTCACTTTTATCCACTCACAACAACTATTCATTAACTTATTTTCTCTCTCTTACCCACTCACAATACTTATTTTTCCAACATATTTTTTTTAATCTTCATGCACTCCCATTTAGTAGCAATAAGTATGAGACGGAGGGAGTACGTCTTTTTTTTTTTTTTTTTAACCAAAGCCTCTGTCTTAGTGTCATTTTATCTTAAACAAAATACTCCCTCATACCTTAATTATTCATGCTTACTAAAGAATTAATAAGTGCTTCAAAAAAAAAATTAATAAGCAAATGATTGATAATATAATTGATCAAAATACTATTAATAAATTAAATCGGTAAAAAAAGTTAGTTAAGTAATGGTTTTGTTGGGTGACTCTCAATCTTTCTTGGGCAAAAAGTGGCGGATGACAGACAGGGACTATGGGCTGTCGCACAGTGTGCCATGGGCGATCGCACAAGTGAAGCTCCTCAAAGCCGGATTCAAACCTGATGGCTTGGGCGACCGCGCAAGTACTTTTGGGCGCCGCACAAGTGACGGGCCGGGCTGAGGGAATCCGCAAAGGAAGAGGATTCCGAGGGTTTTGTAATAAAACCTAAATCTGTCTTATGTATTATTTCACTTTTTACTGTGCAGCCTTTGATAGGGTTTTAGAGAGAGAAAGTTAGGGTTATTCATTGTAGAGAGATTGTGATATTGTGTGATTGGTCATCACCTTGTAATCCCCTTGTACTCTTGTTTGGTTATAGTGGATTGTTCTCCGTCGCCCGTGTTTTTTTACTCTTCTTAATTAGAAGGGTTTTCCAAGTAAATCGCTGTGTTCTTTGTTTCAATATTGTTTTCTCTTTGCTATTTTGTGCTTTGGTCTTTGCAAGATAAGTAATTGTTAGATAATCAAACCTAAAAATTGGTATCTAGAGCTTGGTTTGAGGTTCCTGTATTGCTTATCGATTGAAGATGTCAGGAAAGTACGAACTTGAGAAATTCGATCGCAAGGTCAATTTCGGGTTGTGGCAAGTGAAGATGCGAGCAATCTTGGTGGGAAACAGTGTGTCAAGGCTTTGCTTGGTAAGGCAAAGAAACCAGAAATCTTGACTGATGAACAGTTTGATAACATGGACGAGAAGGCTTTGTCTCTCTTGCATTTAAGTCTCAAAGACGAAGTGTTGAGGGAGGTTGTGAGCGAAAAGACTGCTGCAGGGCTCTGGCTTAGGCTTGAACAACTCTACATGATAAAGAGCATTAGTAATCGTTTGCTACTGATGAAGAAACTTGAAGAATATAAACTCAAATCAGGTGAGTCTTTGGAAAGCCATCTTGATGAGTTCGACGGGTTGGTCATGGACTTGAAGAATGTAGATGTTGTGATTGATGATGATCAATTGGCGGTTAAATTGCTATGCTCTTTACTCTCTGAGTATATGCACTTTCGTGAGACGGTTTTGTATGGGAAGGATGAGATCTCTTTGGAAGAGATCAAGAATGCTTTTCTACGTGAAGTCATTAAGACGCACTTGACTTCTCCAAGTGCTGAATCTCAAGCTAATGGGTTAGTAGCTAGAAGCGGCAGGAAGTCAGGAAAGGGAACGAGTGCAAAGAACTCGGGTCAACCCAGTTCAAGTGGAAAGTTTAAAGATGTGATATGTCATGCTTGCAAGGAGAAAGGACACATCGGAAGGTTTTGTCCAAACAGAAGAGATAAAAGGGATGATAATACAACCGGTAAGAAGGGTGAAGCTGGAGTGGTGTTTGAGAACACCAGTGATGATAGTGACAGTGATGCGCTTACTGCTTGTGACTCGGGTACCAAAATTCGTGATAATTGGATTTTGGATTCGGGTTGTTCTTATCATATTAGTCCCAACTGGGCATGGTTTTGTTCTTATAAGGCTACTACTGGTGGATTAGTTTTGATGGGTAATAACGCTGCATGTAAGATTGTTGGTGTTGGGACTATTAAGATTAAGATGTTTGATGGAGTAGTATCGGCTATCAAAGGTGACTTGGTGGTTCTAAAGGGAAAGAAGGTGGGGACATTGTACGAGCTTATTGGGTCTACGGTTGCTGGTGATGTGTCTGTTACAAAGGGTTCTATGACTGAGGCGGAGGCTACTCACTTGTGGCACATGAGACTGGGTCACATTGGCTTGAAGGGGATGACAGAACTTTCAATGCGCGGTTTATTGGATGGACAAAAGACGGGGCCTATGGACTTTTGTGAGCATTGTGTGCTTGGAAGACTAAGGTTAGCTTCGGGAAGGGAGTTCATAACTCTAAAGGTATTCTTGTTTACATTCATTCTGATTTGTGGGGTCAGTCTAGGAAATTATCTAAGGGTGGTTCTCGTTATTTATTGACTTTTATGATGATTATTCGCGAAAGGTTTTCGTCTTTTTCTTGAAACATAAGAATGATGTGCTTTTGAATTTTAAGCAATGGAAAACTTTGGTTGAGAAACAGACAGGTAGACCCATAAAGAAACTGAGAACAGATAATGGCCTTGAGTTTGTCGAAAAGGAGATTACTGAATTTTGTAAAAATGAAGGTATTGGTCGACACAGAACATGTGTAGGGAAACCACAACAGAATGGTGTTGCAGAAAGGATGAACCGCACGTTGTTTAGAAAGGTCTCGGTTTGTTGTCACAGGCAGTGTTAGGTAAAGAATTTTGGGCGGAGGCGATTAGTATGACTGCTTACTTGGCTAATCGTTCTCCTAATTCTAGTATTGGGATGAAGACTCTGGTGGAGATGTGGTCAGGATCTCCAAGAGATTACTCGAGGTTTCGTATTTTCGGGTATCCCGCCTATGCTTATGTGAACAATGGAAACAAGTTGGAGCCAAGATCCAAAAAGTATGTCTTTGTTGGCTATACTTCTCCGTGAGAAAAAGGGTTCTGCAGAACGGTTACACAAACAGGTGGAGACAGACGGGGATGATACAGAAATGGTGGAAATAGACTTAGATGAAAAAGGTATGTCTGATGAAGCAGCTCCTATTGATGCTCCAGATCAAAAGGAGGAGACCAACAAGAAGGTGGAAACTACCAGTGATCTTGGTAGAGGAAAGATGGATAAAAGACCTCCGGTTATATATGGCTTTGAAGAGATGGTGGCTTATGCACTGTCAGCTGCTGAAACAGTAAATGTGAATGAACCAGTCTCTTACAAGGAAGCAGTGTCGTGTGATGACTCTTCAAAGTGGTTGGTTGATATGGAAGAGGAGATGGTATCTCTTATGAAAAATCAGACATGGGAACTTGTGAGACCTCCACCGAAGAAGAAATTAGTCAGCTGCAAGTGGGTCTACATGTTCAAGAAAGGTACTTCGGGTATTGAGGAAGCGAGGTATAAAGCAAGGTTAGTTGCTCGGGGCTTTACTCAAGTCGAAGGTTAGACTACAATGAGATATTTTCACCGGTTGTTAGACACACATCTATTTGCACCTTGTTGAGCATTGTGGCGATGCAAGATCTAGAGCTTGAGCAGCTAGATATAAAAACGGATTTTTTACATGGGATCTTGAGGAGGAGATCTACATGCGCCAGCCTGAAGGGTTTGTAGTTCAGGGTAAGGAGGATCATGTTTGCCTGTTGAAGAGATCCTTGTATGGTTTGAAGCAGTCACCTCGACAGTGGTATAAAAGATTCGACACTTTTATGGTAACTCATGGTTTTGATAGGAGCGAATTTGATAGTTGTGTCTACTTGAAGGGTTGTAGTGATGACACATTGATTTATCTTGCATTATATGTCTATGACATGCTTGTGGCTGCAAAAGATATCAATGATGTAAACCAGGTGAATTGATGTTGCGAAGTGAGTTTAAAATGAAGGATTTAGGTGCTGCAAAGAAGATTCTTGGCATGGACATTGAACGGGATCAAAAGAAGGGGCTCTTGTACTTGTCTCAAAGAAAGTATGTGGAGAGGGTTCTGGAACGATTCAACATGAAGGATGCCAAATCTATAAGTACTCCTTTAGCATCTCACTTTCGGTTATCTTCTTTAGATAGTCTCAAGTCTAAAGATGATATGGATTATATATCACGTGTTCCATATTCAAATGTTGTTGGGTGTATTATGTATGCTATGGTTTGTACTCGACCAGATATCACTCAGGCAGTGAGCGTTGTGAGTTGATACATGGGGAATCCGGGGAAGGAGCATTGGAATGCTGTCAAGTGGATTCTGAGATACTTGAGTGGTACACCAGGTTTGTGCATTGTATATGGCAAGAACAGTGATGGTTTTGTTGCGTATGTTGATTCAGATTTGGGTGGAAACCTTGATGACAGAAAGTCTACAACGGGGTATGTGTTTTATCTTGGTGGTTCCGCAGTTAGTTGGAAATCTGGATTGCAGGAAGTCACGGCATTGTCTACTACCGAGGCTGAGTATATGGCTATAACAGAGGCGGTCAAGGAATCCAAATGGCTTGGTGGTTTGGTTCATGAAATTGGAGTTGTTCAAGGTGCTCCTGAGGTTTTCAGTGATAGCCAAAGTGCTATTTGTTTGGCAAAGAATCAGAATTCTTTCCATAGGAGAACGAAGCACATTGACATAAAAATATCACTTCGTGAGGACTACAATAGCGAATGGTGAAGTGGTCCTAAAGAAGGTTGATACAGTTGACAACCCAGCTGATATGTTGATAAAGCCTGTGCAGATTGCTAAGTTCGAGCATTGCTTGAACTTAGTTGGTGTTACTAGTCATTGATGCCCTTTGGGGCGGGGCGGCGGAGAGAAATAGGGATGTTCCCATGTTTTCTAGCTTTTTCGGGATTGATCGTCAAGGTGGAGAATTGTTGGGTGACTCTCAATCTTTCTTGGGCAAAAAGTGGCGGATGACAGACAGGGACTTTGGGCGGTCGCACAGTGTGCCATGGGCGATCACAAGCTCCTCAAAGCCGGATTCAAACCTGATGGCTTGGGCGACCGCGCAAGTACTTTTGGGCGGCCGCACAAGTGACGGGCCGGGCTGAGGGAATCCGCAAAGGAAGAGGAGTCCGAGGGTTTTGTGATAAAACCTAAATCTGTCTTATGTATTATTTCACTTTTTGCTGTGCAGCCTTTGATAGGGTTTTAGAGAGAGAAATCTAGGGTTATTCATTGTAGAGAGATTGTGTGATTGATCATCACCTTGTAATCTCCTTGTACTCTTGTTTGGTTATAGTGGATTGTTCTCCGTCGCCCGTGGTTTTTTACTCTTCTTGATTAGAATGGTTTTCCACGTAAATCACTGTGTTCTTTATTTTCAATATTGTTTTCTCTTTGCTATTTTGTGCTTTGATCTTTGCAAGATAAGTAATTGTTAGATAATCAAACCTAACATGTTTTATTATAGTTATAATGGTATTACAATAATAAAGTTATCTAAAATACTTTTCATCATTTGCTATTTTGGAATGTGACTATCACGCTGCAATCTATCAAAAAAGAATGTTTGATTACATATTAATCTAGAACGAAGGAAGAGAGTTAGCAATTATTTTGACTGCAATAAAAAAGCATATTAATTTTAAATAAACTGATACCATACTTTACATGAGGTCTAAAAACTAGTGGGTAACCTGTGTTTTGCACGGGAAACTAATATACTATTTTTTCGTATTTTGTTTTTATGATTTTATTTAGTAATGTAACATAATAACTTTTTTAATATAACTATATTGTATATGAATTAAAATGTTTTCTTATAAATTTAGAAAAATTGTGTTAATTTTTTAGTAATAATTAAAATAATTATTAATTAACTAATATTATTAATTGTACTTATTAACATATATAATAACTATTATTATTCACTAATAATACTAATAGTTATAATTAACCTATATATTAACTATTATAATTAATTAATACTCCCTACACCCTAGAGTAAGAGTCCTACCTTGTTTGTGCACACTTATTAAAGACACAATAGAAAATTGGTAAACATTGCAAGTGTGTTGAGGGTATAATTGTCCAAAACACTATTCATTCTTTCTCATCATTTGTTCTTTTAGGAAATAGACTTTTAGTGGGACGTACAAAAATAAAAAGTTGCACTCTTACTCTCAAACGGAGCGAGTACTATTAATATTAAATATTAACATTTATTGTATAATGATTAACTAATACTATTAATAATAATAATAGTTAACTTATATAGTAACTATTATGATTAACTAATAATACTATTAATAGTAATAATAATATATATAGTAACTATTATGATTAACTAATACTATTAATAGTAATTTATAGTTTATTTAATAGTTAATTATAATAGTTAAATACTATAAATGTTAATTATAATGATAATTAACTATTAATAGTCAATTGTTATTTGTTTAACAATATTAACTAATTATATTAATTACTATATAAAGTAATTATTATAATATCTGTTACTAATAATAGTAATAATTACTATATATGGTAACTATTATCGTTAACTATAATAGTAACTATTACTAATAATAGTAATAGTTAACTATAGTGTTTTGGCCAGTTTTCGACAATTGGACAAATAAAAAAGAAGTAGGGTACAAATGGAATATAGATTTCAGAATTCAAGATGTAGGTCAGAGTTCGAGATGTTAACGCAGGATGTAACGAGGAAAGCCTTTGAGCAACTACTCTCCGGCATAAAACCTCGGGAGGTTTTGGAAACCTACCTCTGTACCAAACAATTTTATTAATATAGGAGTGTGAGTACAAGAGAGAGTATTGAGAGAGAAAGAGTTACAGCGGGGAGTGAGTGAAAAAGTGTGTGTTTACATGAATTGTGTTTCCTATTTATACTAAGAAGAATTGGCGTAAATGGTTCTTCATAGCCTATAATCTCGGAAAGTTTGTTGAAGGTTGACGCAACCTCCTTTGATGATAAGCTTTTGTCTTCGATTTATCCCTCGTGTGTTTATCTTTTAAAACCTGTTGTGGTACCTGAAAAATAAGATCTGATAACTGTCTTGCAGGACGTAATTAGCCAAGTTGCATGATCAAGACGTTAGGCCAAGTTGAAGGTTCAGGATGTAAAGTCAACATGTCAGGTCAACTTGTAGAGACAACATGTTGAGTCAAGATGTAAAATGTAACTTCAGGATGTAACTCCAGGATGTAACTTCAGGATGTCAACTCAGGATGTCACGTCAAGATGCAAAGTGAACATGTAGAACTAACATGTAAAATGTAAGACGTAAACTCAAGTTATTATCTCCAGGATGTAGATATAGTGCTGTGAGATTTTTCACCCCAAACATATAGTACTTAACTACTATAGTTAACTATTACTAATAATAGTAATAATTACTATATAGGGTAACTATTATAGTTAACTATAATAGTAACTATTACTAATAATAGTAATAGTTAACTATATAGTACTTAACTACTATAGTTAACTATTACTATTATTAGTAATAGTTACTATTATAGTTAACTATAATAGTTACCCTATATAGTAACTAATATTACTAGCTAATACTATTAGCTAATAGAAAAAAAATGAAAAGTCACTTATTTAAGAGGGTAGTGTTGATGTGGCATCACCGAATTCAAGCTTCTTTCGTGACTTGTCCACATGGCAACACTTTAGCTCTACTCACCAACTTTAATATATATATATATATTTGTGAATGCATACTTCAATTTAAAGGTGCTATAATTAACGTACTTATAATTTGAAAGGCGTCAAATGACCTTTGCAATTCAAAATATGTAACTCTACCATTTTTTACTGGCAAAAATTATTGGGAAATTGAAAACAAATAGATTTGGGCAAAGATTGAAGAACCCAGTTGGGGATTGAATGGATAAATACAATTGCGATGACCCAGATGAGATTTTTAGAAATAAAATATGGGGATTGAGGAAATTGAATAATTAAGAATTACACTCCATTAAGAGATTCTGATTAAACTAAAGAAATGAAGGAGGGTTAGAGATGGGATAAATTGAATTGGTGAAGAAGAATGGGAAACAGGAAAGAACGTGGTCAAGCTGTTCATGAGTTGACTCACGAGCAACAACTGCACACCACCACCCTCTTCAACAACAACAAAGAAACGAACACCAACAACAATGCCAACCCGGGTTATGGAAAAGAAAATATAAATGAATAAAAGGGTAGAAGTGGAAAACATATGGTATAGTGGATAATTAGTTTGGATAAGTTAGTATTACGGGTATATTCAGCAATTGTGCGGGTGTGAATAATAGCGCTCTAATCAAAACTGAAGGGGTCGGATGACCCAATCTCACCTGCCACGCTTCGCCACTGATTTCATTGAGTAATTGACTTGTTGGAGTCTCGGTCTTCCCTATTTCCTTGCTACTTTGCTGACAACCTCAAATTCAATCAAATTAAACTACTTATACCATCTTCACCATGAGTCATGACAATACTTGAATGAGCAAGTGTGTCCTTCCATTAGCTTGTTCTGGTTTCAGAGAGCGATCAACAACTCAATATTGTGACCACTGCATTGTCGCGTGAAGTAGTACAAAGTGCCAACGGGGGAAGGATGATGAATTTGGAGAAGCTTATTATGAATTTGTCTAGAGTTTGCACTCTAAAGTTGATAGCCTATTCTCTTCAGGTATGTATGTAAATCTTCCTTAACTTTATGATGATTATTGTCTAGAATTCTTCTTTTCAAAAAATAAATAAATAATATACTCCCTCCGTCCCAAAATGAATGTTCAAAATTGCTCTTGATGAAGACCAATTTCGGACAGTCATTTTGAGACAGAGGTAGTATATGTTATTGTCTAGCATTCTTGAAATGGACATTCATGCTGCCTTTGCTTGCTCAGAAGTTCTCCTAATTTGGAAAAACTTGAGTTAAATGTGACTTCTCTTTTATTCTTTTGTAGGTTTTAAGCCCCAAGATTAATAAGGTGGAAGATTCTGTTATGCAATACTCCCTCCGTTTCATGTGAATTGAGACTTATTTCCTTTTTCGTCTGTTCCACATCAATTGAGACTGCCCAAAATGGCAAAGAATCTTTACTATTTCTCCCCCTCATTCTCTCTCCTACTTTACTTTTACACTCGCATACACCAATCAACTTACTATTCCTCCCACTCATTCTCTCTCCTATTTAATTTTTCACATTCACAAACACCTCCTCTCCCTTTTCTCTCTCTTACTTTTCCTTGGTATGTGTTCCAAAAATTTTGGTCTCAATTCACATGAAAAGGAGGGAGTATATGCTTAGAAGCATCAAAATGTGAGGACATGAAACAGGAGAAACTGAAGAGCGTGAAAATGAAAAATGTGCAAGGTAATAAGGCTGAACTTCTTCTTTTTTTTCGGTAAAGCTTATACTTGGCTGCTCCATGTCTCCTCCTTCTATTTGAAGATTACTGGTGTTCGCAATCTTGTTTGAGAATGCATTTCCTTTTGGCCTCCTTTTCAAGTGTGGTTGCCATTTAAGTTTACTTATGTTCGCAAACTTGTAGGCAAATTGAGTATTTTAGTCTGCCCATTTATGTTTGCAAACTTGTGGGGTTATCCAATGGGGCAATTTTCACGCTTTCCCGATTATAATTTTTTTTTTTTTTAAAAAAGTTTTGTTATGCACTGGAATGGAAAGGATAAGTGATGTCGTATCGTCTGTGAGAATGACCGAAATTGAGAAGAACTTAAGAATATTTCAGTTTTTGAAGAAACTCACTTTCAATGAAATGCAAAAACTGTCCTCATCCATTACTACTAACACGCATACTAACTTGACCTAGCAATTGCCCCCTAATATCACTAAAAATAGATGAATAAAAGAAATCTGAAAATACTAAATTAAAATTCTAAAAATAGTATAATGATGTTTTCGGCTTTCAAAACTTTTGTAGTATTTTGAGATTGTCAGTTTCGGACCAAACTATCCTGCATCTATCTGCATTGTACTACTGGTCAATACCGACTAGGTTGGGGGGGGGGGGGTGTTATATAAGTGCAGCAAAATATGTATGCCTGATGGAGATAAGCTACTTCTGCACAATGTGGTAATAATTCACTGTATAACACAAAACTGAAGCAAAAAAATCACTCGGCTACTATAATCCAACTTAGTATGTCAATGATTAGTACTCCCTCTGTTTCGGAAAGATAGTCCCTTTTTTTCATTGTTATCACGAATGAACTTTGAACAATATTTTAGGCTACTTTTAATAATTGTAATGAAGATTTATAATATTGAAACACCATTATAAGTACTATAAATACCAATTCTTAGACTCTCATAATTCATTCGTAATAACAATAAAAAATGAGGGACTATCTTTATGGGGGACAGAGGGAGTATGTACATCAAAGTGTTTGTTTTTATTAGAGCGTGCAAACATCTCAATGTCGGTAGTATAAATTAGGAATTGGAGTAAAATTATAATGCCAGAATTGAAAAAGAATAATTGTATCAGGTACTACTGAGCAAGCAAAGGGGGGTAAACGACAAATTGGGGTAACATACTATTGAAGTTTTTGCAATTAATGGAACATAGTAAGAATTCACATCTTAATGTAATGTACTTTACCATGTCATTACATATTATGGAACATATCTTAATGACGTTAAAAAGATAACTAAAATATCAACGAAAAAAGGAAGATACATAACACCCGTTAAATATCTACAATATTCGTTAGCATATTTAATGGGTATAGAAGCTTTCTTCCCCTACCTGTCACAGTCTTCAGTCCACAACCAACCACTACCAAATAACTGCCACCTCTACCAAATCACCACCGCCCTAATCCACCATAACCACCACCATTGCGGTTCAATTTTGGGTTTTTGTTCGTTTGAGGTTCAATTTTGGGTTTGATTGCGGGTTTTCTGTGTTGTAATTTTGGATTCACTTTCGGTGTTCATCCACCATTGCATTTGGTTTGAAATTGGGAAAAACTCAAGGATGAAGATGAAATGGGTATTACTTCATTAACGTATATTATTTTATTTAACAAGTTGATTCATTCCGTTAATGAAATTTAACATCATGCAACTTGGTTACCTTATTTGCAACGAGACTCAAAAGTACGTTATTTTATGTTGTCAATTCATAGTATTTTACCGTTAGTGCAAACAAAGGTGGTGTATGTTCCATGTGTTGGATATTATGCCCTAGGCCTTTGAGAAAGGTCTATGCGTTATATCATAGCTTCATTGTTATATAGAGATAACAAACCCGATTATTATATCTTTTGCATGTTTATTATTATAATCATTGTCCCTAGCACTTATGAAGAGCTAGCATGAGTTTAATGGATAATCCTATGATGATTATGGTGCATAGGATGCGGATTAAACTTGTGGGTACTTGTTGGAGAACAAGGTACTGGATAGACCCGTTATGAGATTTATGTCATGGTCAAATGTCATAATTAAATCTCATAATAGTCAAACCATTTGAATCCTTAGACCTGAGATTGTCATGGTCTTCCACATGATGAACATTATGTTTGACGTACTCAAACGCTACCCTTAACCGGGTGGTTATAAAGGCTACGATTGGCATAATCGGATTCCTGTAGGGAAGAATGATAAGTCAAGATGGGATTTGTCCCTCTCTCAAGAGAGATATCTGCTTGGCCTCTCGATGAGTGAGATTGATAATAGTGTACGGCCGTACCAAAATGAATTGATGTGTTCAATGTCATTTGCTCACATCAATCTACTCGGGATCGAGAAAGCATTGGACAACATAAGTTGACTTGGACCATGACTTATGTCCAATATGATATCGCGTGACAAAGGGATTGTGATATGTTCTATAAGGTTACTTTGGACTTTCAAAGTTGTACTAATTGGGTAGCCATAATGGCTTGCTAGATTCCGCTTATGACTTACGGGTCCTGACTCGTTCGGACTCGTTGCCAACTTAGTACAATCCTATTGGGTCACACACAATAGAACGGATTGAAAAGGCTAAAAATTCTGGGAAAATAAACTGGCCACCGTACGGCTCTTGGAGTGGTAGGATTATTTATTTGATGATTCTTGATCATCAATATACAATAATCAATGAGCAAAATAATTCCGACGAAGAAATCGTTTCTTCATCAAGCCTTGGGTCTAGCAATCCAGATCAAGAAGGTGTTCTTGATATCCGTTCGACGTGTGGATATCGATGGAGGGTGTTTCCTTTAACACCTCAAAGTCCGTGTTCATGGATTCGATCTTCAATGGTATGTATTCTTTCATCTTGTATTTAATTTAATCAACCTGCACGGATCCGGGCTCTTGGGTTTTGATTTATATGTTTAATTGCGGGTTTTCTGTGTTGTAATTTTGGATTCACTTTCAGTGTTCATCCACCATTGCATTTGGTTTGAAATTGGGAAAAACTCAAGGATGAAGATGAAATGGGTATTACTTCATTAACGTTTATTATTTTATTTAACAAGTTGATTCATTCCGTTAATGAAATTTAACATCATGCAACTTGGTTACCTTATTTGCAACGAGACTTAAAAGTACGTTACTTTATGTTGTCAATTCATAGTATTTTACCGTTAGTGCAAACAAAGGTGTAGTATGTTCCATGTTCTTGTAATTAAGATCCCGCTCATTCTTTCTTTCTCAAGGTTTTGTTATCTCCTTCGTTCAAACGTTTATACTGAAATTTTCACACAATAGTCTGAACTCTTTCTCCATTTGCTTTCGAGAGCATAGAGAATTATGTTTTAATTAATATGCATGGGATGAAGTGTTTAGTTTTCATGTAAATTTTATTTCTTATATCAGAAATAGAAATATTGTGATGCAAAACTATACAACAACACTCAGATTTTATGACTTTTGTCATATTAATTACAAGGATTTGAACCCTCCATTCAAAAACTTCCAGTTAACAACACTCTAATTTTATGACTTTTGTCTTATTAATTACAAGGATTTGGACCCTCCATTCAAAAAACTTTCAGTAACTAGTAACTATTGCTACTCTCAAAAGCACTTCTCAGAATTTGGTGAGGTATTGGCGGAAATTAAAACACAGAAAAATTATGTCATCAGAATAAAGAAGATAACTTTAATTTAAACAGGAACTAATGTTTATGATTTCGTAAGTTACCTCTAGTGCGAATCCGTCTAGATGCAGGTAGAAAATGCTTGTCAGACATTGGGTTATCCTTCGAAGGTTTGTTCTTCTTACTGCTCGAATGTTGTGCACTTCTTCTGTAGTCAATTCAATGCGTAGCTGTAATAAACTTGGCAAGCCCTCAAACCAGGCCCAGTTGAGTTGTGAACCATCTGCAATGTTGAAAGTTATGAGTTGAGGGGCATGTGGTTGCATGTTTACCATTTATGTGCATTGATCAAAGGTTAGGTGTTTCAGATTTAAAGCGCCCATAAGCAGATTATTCGACACGTGCAAGTGGCAGTCGAACCTTTTTAGTTTGAGAGTTGAGACGTTTTTGAAGCCATTAAATCTTTTTAGTGTGATCAAGCTGCAATTTGTAATGACCATATCTTTGATTGTTTCACAGAAAAAAATGAAGTAGGGGAGCAGATATGGAACTGCATACTGATTGAGAATGGTAAGATATGTATTTGTTTTCCACATAGGCACCATAGCCATAGCCAGGAATTTATATGGTTCTCGTGCATGGATATCTCGGGTAGTCGTGAAATACTTATTAATGGGGCCTTGGTGTTTTAAGAGGACTGTTTGTACAACATTGCAGAATGGTGTGGGGTTTCTTCTATTAGCAAAATCAGCGCAAAATTTAAGATTGAATTTGATGGTTCCGATATTATATGTCGAATTCTATCAACTAGTTCAAGTGTTTTACCGTTTATATTAGTTAGCACAGAGAGGCATTTTATAAAATTAAATTCATTGTAAGGGGTAATTTTGTCTATTTCATATATGTTCGTGACAATTCTGTTTAATGGAAACCCACTCCCGCTCATGAGACCAGGAATTGCTCTTCTGTTCCCGCCAACGTCCAAGATTCAAATTAGTAGGCGATTAACTGTGATTATGTAAACACCCTCACTCACACATCCACTCCCCCCGTATATAACCCATACTACCCACTCCAAATCCACCTCCACCCACCACCACCACCCCCTCAACCCACCCCACCCTAGTTAAAATGATTACTTGTATTAAATTTAATTTTTAACAATTCTCACCCGAACACCCTTCACCCCCGCCCCCTACCTTGCATCCACCCCACCACTCAAGTTAGTTTTTATTGGTTGAAAATACGTTTAATCCCCCGATTCCCGCTTTTCATCCTCGTTTGAAAAATCCGTCTATTTGGTACTTCCAAATCGTTTCACTTTACACCCTGGCACCAACGAACATTAAAAAAAAAAAAACAGAATATGATAGTTTGTAACTGTCATTAGTTTTTAAGGGGTCAAATGCTAAGTTTTAAATATGAAGGTTAAAATTTATTTCTTTTAAAAAAAATGTTCATATTAAAAACTAGACATAGCCAAACGGGAACCGTATCCGTGACAACCCGCCAACCCGCATCCGTATTTAAACTGTTGGAACTATACTCGTGGATAACCAGTTAACCGTTTGAACCGCTTGAACCGCACCCGTCAATATTGCAGTTCAAATGGTTTAGGAACCTGCAACCATAACCATAACCATAACCGTTAACCTTTCTAATCATAAGAATTATGTTCGTTTTGTAACATATTTTAGTTTTCTAACATAATTTGTTAATTTTCAAAAATAATTTGTTCAACTTATTAGATTTTTTAAACATATTATGTTACTTTTTGTTGATTTTAAACATATTCTAACATATTTTGTTAATTTCATTGATATCAAAAAAGAAAAGAACACAGTTAAATTTTAAACAGATTGTGTTAAATTTTTTACAAAATCTGTTTAAAATTAAACAGTTAAATTTTAAAAAAATGGAAAACCCGTGGACCTGTACCCGCTTCACCCGTGCCTCAACCGTACCCGCACCCGTGTTATATACAGTTAGGTTACGGTTAGAGGGTTTAGGAACCCGTACCCGTAACCGTAATCGTACTTGTTATAACCGTGTTTGGCCATGTCTATTAAAAACTCATTTATTTGAATTTTAAAAAAATAAAAACTCTCAATAATAAAAAATACATTTTTAGAAAAATACATTTTTTTAACTATAATATATTTTAATTTAAGGAATTCAATTCTTAAAAAATTATTTGCGATTTAAGTTTTTTAAAACAAATATGAATAAAACATTATAAGGATTGTTTTTTTTTAAAACAAAATACTGATAAAAAATACTCACTCCATCCCAAAACAAAATACGCATTTTGATATTTTGAGCGTCCAATTGAAAAGTACCACTTTTTCATAAATGAAAAGATTACATCCACTTTCTCTATCCTTCTCACTCACACCAACTATCCACTAACCATTCACTACCTCATTTTGTCTCTCCTTCCCACTCACACTACCTAATTTTCCAACATTTTTCCTTAATTCTCGTTCCCAAAATGAAATGGGTACTTTGTTTTGAGATGGAGGGAGTATTTTAAATATATTTTAATTTTTGAGAGTTTGTTATTTTAAAAAATACAATTAAAATGAGTTTTTAATTTTAGTTTTTTTAAAAGGAATTAACCCTTGATAATTTTTTACATTTGACGCCTATAATGACCATTATAAACTATACTATTTCGTTAACTTTTCTAATGTTCGTTAGTTTTAGGATGCAAACTAAGATGATTTGGAAGTTTAGGTACCAAACAGACCGACTTTTCAAACGAGGGTGCAAAGTGAGAATTGATGTATACTTTGGGGTGTTAAACGTATTTTGGCTTATTTTTTTTTTTTTTACAACTCTTCCGCCTAGTCCCACCACCCCCATCCCGCTAATTTTTTTCTCATATAATGAATGTAGTGGATGAGTAGTTTTTGTAGTGGTGTTAGCCCTTCCCTATAATTTATCACCAAGTCAAGATTGGTAGCATAAACTAGTCAACACCCTCTACACACTTTGGCAACAAAAAAAACAAACAAACAAACAAACCCATTTTTACTTGTTTACGTGCTACACACTGAAAACTAAATCCCTCTCGCAATCTGGTGACAAGTATAAGATGGACGAAATGTTGCAGCTGCAGGCACTGGTCCAAAATAACTATTGTTAAAACATTCAAATATCATGTTGATGTTGTCCAATTGCTTTTGTTAGTAAATCAGACCCAAGAGATAGTAGATAATAATGAACGCAAATCAACAATTAAGAACACAGATTTTACATGATTCATCAACAACCTATTGGCTACGTCCACGGGCAAAGGGAAACAGATATTATTATGGCGGAGAAACAATTACAAGAAGATAATCACACTAATCTATGTTTGCATAAACTTTGATCACAAAGTTTCTACCTATGTAAAACCCAAGATCTAGAATTATTGATCTCTCTCACTGTTATTGAATCACGCAGAGACTACTAATTTACAACTAGTATTTATAGGCTAGAGAGACCTAAACCAGAAGACAGAAGGAGTCATTAATTAAATCTCAAAAAGATTTTATTACTTTCCTTTTTCTTTTCAAATTTGACTTCGTTTTCAAACTTTTTCAAAGCCATACTCTAACAGCTTTTATTTAGACCTACTTACTTTCCTCTCTAACTGTTCGAGATTCACGAGAGAGAATAAAAGCAAGATTATAAGACCATGTACAATGGTAGAAAACTAGGGTGTTGAATGGGCAATTCACACAAAAATGAAGGTTTAATGCTTGCAATGGTTTGTTGAATGGGGAGGATTTGGCAATTTCGTTTAATGGGTTCAACACCCGTGAATGCAGAAATGTCGGGAAGGACAAGACACGTGGCGAGCTGGGACTGGGCCGAAATCGCGCCTGAGACACGCGCGAGTGAGGGGGCGACAAGCCAGGCGGCGGTCCGTTTTTTTTTTTTTTCCTGGTTTTGACACTTGGCAACTCCCCATTGGCTAACGAATTATTTTTTTTATCTCAATTGTTTGAGCTCAATTATTTCAAAGAAAATGTTTTTATTATTTTTTTTTACACCAAAATTCCTTTTAAAAAAAAATCTCTTTAAATTGACGTAAGTTTCATTGTATTTCGACAAAAAAAAAAAAAAAAAAAACCCCATCTTTTTCTTGAAATGGATCCCAATAATAACTAGGCCAAAATATGTTTAGCCCTCCAAAGTATCCACCCATGCCCACTTTGCACCCCAAACCCAATTTTGTCCCAAAGTGACCCCCTAATTTGTCATTTCTCCCAGTTTGACCTATGACCCCCTATGACCCCTAACGGCGTTAGAAAATTAACGAGAAATGGTCATGTGCATGTCACATGAGGGGCATTTTGAACATTTTCTTTGAAAAGAGAAGGGCAAAAATGTCAATTTGTTATTATGGTGGCCTCTCTCTCTCTACCTCTATCTCTGTCTCTATATAGTTGTCCATTTCTTCTCTCTCTACAATACCAGGAAAATACTCTGTCACCTCCATTATCAGTCACATAACCTAAAATCAAACCTCCATTTTCTTTTTCATCAACAATGGCGCCATCTCCGCCGCCGCCGCGCTTACCCTTCTTCTTTCTTATTCTTACTTTCACTCTCTCCTCCTCCTTTTTCCTCCAGATCTGTTCCGCCGCCGAGCCTGACATCTCTACACTCACATTCCCTAACCCCAACCTCCGTCGTGCCTACATTGCTCTACAAGCGTGGAAATCTGCCATATTTTCCGATCCGTTCAACTTCACCTCCGACTGGACCGGCCCTAATGTCTGCTCCTACGGCGGTGTCTTCTGCACCTCCTCTGTCTCGAACTCCTCACTCACTGTCGTCTCTAGCATTGACCTTAATCATGCCGACATCGCCGGTTATCTTCCCCCGGAGCTTGGCTACCTCACTGACCTTGCTCTGTTTCAGATGGAATTCCGACAAATTTGGGGAATTCACCGGTCTCCGTACTGGTTTTTGGCTAACAACCGCCACCACCATTGTCAATTTGTAAGATGTAGAAGGAATTTTGAAATGGGCGGTGGTTGCTGTCGGAAATGGGTGATGGTGGTTGCCGGATTCTGGGAGAAATGGTGGTAGTGATGGTGGTGGTGGTGGTTATTGACTGGTGGGGTTGGGTGGAGAAAGCAATTGCCACCATAATAACAAATTGACATTTTTGTCCTTCTCTTTTCAAAGAAAATGTCCAAAATACCCCTCATGTGACATGCACATGACCATTTCTCGTTAATTTTCTAACGCCGTTAGGGGTCATAGGGGGTCATAGGTCAAACTGAGAGAAATG
This sequence comes from Campanula takesimana, assembly GCA_026119855.1. Classification (NCBI taxonomy): domain Eukaryota; kingdom Viridiplantae; phylum Streptophyta; class Magnoliopsida; order Asterales; family Campanulaceae; genus Campanula; species Campanula takesimana. The sequence continues at coordinate 33,739 of JAOWBW010002220.1, forward strand.
GCAAATTAGAGGGTCACTTTGGGACAAAATTGGGTTTGGGGTGCAAAGTGGGAATGGGTGGATACTTTGGGGGGCTAAACATATTTTGGTCTAATAACTATTTCAACACTAATCATAAAAATAAAAATAAATTTTAATTGGTGGGGTATAGGATGATGAGTGGGAAAAGTGTTGAATGGAAATTAAACAAACCACTGTAGGGTTAAAAGTTGAATGAGTGTTGAATGAATTAGTTGGAAGAGAGAGAAGATGGTGTGGAGTGATAAAGTGGGTGTTGAATGGGAAATGTTGTTGAATCCACTGTGGATGGTCTAAGTAACTGGTATAGATTGCGAAGAACTAGAACAGGTTAATTGGATCAAGCAGTAGGGGTGGATTGGTAGGTATACCGAGTGTATTTTGTTTGTACCGTGTACCAACCAATTATAATTTGGTACACAAAAATATGTACCAGTACCAACCAAAAAAGTCGGTATACCAAGTTTATTGGTACGGTTGGTACTCGATATATACCAAATGTAAATGAAGACAAAAAAAAAATGCATTTTTTTGTTAGACTTTCTTGTCTAGTATAAAAAAAACACATTATAACATAAAATATATTTGAAATACAAATTATAAAGTCTTGAAACTAAAGAAAAGTAGAACAATTGATGTCTTGAAAACTAAACAATACAGTGACTCTACATAATATCCACCACGACTCCAAAAGCAAAAGATTACAAAAAGGCAGTTTGATTTTTTTTCTTAAATCGTAATAAAGTAACTTAAGGTTTGAAAAAGGAAATTAATGTTTGATACTCCACACGTCTCAAATACTTGTAGTTTTAGAACTTCTCACACGTATTGAAAAAAAAAAAACAATCAATAAATATCAAATAGACCAAACTACCCTTTGAATATTTCAAGTACCTAAATAATTACACAGAGTATTTATGTGTGTGTGTGTGTGTGTATATATTTATATATATAAAGTTGATACATGGTATACCAACCAAAGTCGATATTGTATACCGTGTACCAACCAGTTAGACCAAAATGGTACGGTACTACCTATCAAAAAGTTCGGTATACCGACTTCTTTATACCAATTATAATTGGTACGGTTGGTATACGAGTTGGTTGGTACGGACGAGTACAATTTGCCACCCCTATCAAGTAGTAGTCTTTTACAATCCAAAGTAGGACAACTAATATCCATACAAGATGAATAAAGGTTAATCATTCTCAAATTAATCCAACACTACAAGAACTGAACTTCCCGTTTCACCCTTAGTCTCAAGCTTTGAGGCATAACCTATTTCTTTACTTTAAATATATAACACAAACATAATACGGGTGGTCTTCATCTTTTACCTGGATGGATTCATGGAGACCTTCCCCTGTTCTTGGCCGCTTTCTTGATAACCTCAACCTGAATGAAACTGCTTTGACTACCTTCATAATCACCATTGAAATACTGGAAAGAACAAGTATCCCCGTCCATTAACATGTTTACTCTCCTGAAATGGACCCAACCACGAGAAATAAAGACCCTGCCATCCCATGTCTTGAGCGTAACTGGCCAATCCCTCCCTGCTTTGTTCCTCAGAATTGTTCTCCTCTCATTCTTTAGTCCACTTTGAAACACAAACCACAGTGGAAGTCCCTAACATCAAATACATAGGTTTATTAGTTACTATCTCCATCCAAAAATAAATGTCAAAAAATAAATAAATCAACTTTGCTTTTGATCAAGAGCAACTTTGAGAAGTTTTTGGATATTCATTTTGGGATGGAGGTAGTACTACTATTAGTTATCAAGAATTCATAAGCAAATCTAATAACATCATGTCAGATTGTAAGAAATAGACAAAGTTGGTTGTAGTGATAAATAGAATGATCTTGTGAGGGAAATTTGCATCATTACATACTAAAATTGCCAAAAGTTGTGTATTTAGTCCCATTTACCACATAATAGGCATTGGTTCTCGTTAGAACTTTTTGGAAGCAGAGTTTTACGGATTTATCCTTCCGTTCAAAATGTTGAAGCTCAACATCATTTTCATCATCGACCTCATGATCATCATCATCATCAACTACTTCAGCATTGGTATCACCATCATCTTCTTCTTCAAGCTTAATCGCATTCTTCAAATCAGCATCAATTATCCTAGATCTGCTATTGTTGACAAGAAAAACAAATTAAAAGATTTTGAAGCAAGTACTCTTGTACCTCGCCAGAAATGAGAACCTAGTTTCAAGTATTTGAGCAAATTTAAAATTCTAATTTTTGAGAACTTTTAGTAACATGTATACACATGCTTAGTACTCCCACCATTCCATTAACAAGTGTCGCACCTTTTTTTATATTGTCTGTTCTCAAACTTTTAAATAAGGAAATGGTCTCAATGCTATTTTACCAACTTTGTGGACTCAAACAGGAGTGCAAGTTTCTTTCTTCAATGTTCAAGAAGTTTTGGGCCATCCTTTGCTTCAACATTCTCCAAATTTAGAGGGATATTTTAGGTTATATTCAGCCAATAATGTTATCCTCTTTTGTTTCAATCTTTTTATATTTTTATTTTTTTTTTGCAAAAATAAAGAATCTAGACAACATACTACATAACCTATTTCTTCGATCAAAGTACAAACACAAATAAAAACAAGGGAGGTACTTACCTTTTACTCGGACGGATTCGTGGAGGCCTTCCCAGTTTCCTCGCTTTCTTGTCAACCTCAACCAAAATGAATCCACTTTGATTACCTTCATCACCATGGAAATACTGGAAAGAACAAGTGTCCCCATCCATTAACTTGTTTGCTTTCCTGAAACAGGTCCACCCACGAGATATATAGGCCCTGTGACATCTGTTACGTGTCCTAACCGTAACTGGCCATTCCCTCCCTGCTGTGTTCCTCAAAACTGTATCTCTAGCATTCCCCAGTCCACTCTCAAGCACAAACTGCTTCGGAAGTTCCTACGATCAAATACATACACTTGTTAGTTATTACTACCTCGCTCCAAAAATGAATGTCCAAAAGTCCTCTTGATCGAACAATCATTTTGGGACAGAGGGAGTACTGTATAACACATGCCAGATTCTAAGAAATGAACTAAAAATTGGTCTTAGTAATAAATATAACGATCTTGTGAAGGAAAATGCATCATTTTATAACTAAAATTGCCAACAGTTGAGTATTTAGTCCCATTTACCATGTAAGAGCCGTTGAATGCCGTGAGAACTTTTTCGAAGCAAGGTCGAAGCTCAATATCACTCTCCTCATCGAACTCATGGTCATCATCATGTTCTTCAACAATGATATTACCATCATCATACTCTTCTTCAATATTAACCGCATTCTTTGAATCATCACCATTTATCCTACATCTGCTACAACTACAAGAACCTGTAGACATGCAGAGAGCAGGTTTCAAAGATTTTAAAGCAAATACTCTCCTCTCCTGAAATTAGAGCCTATTTTCAGTTTCACTAATCAAAAGGAGGCATAGACAAACGGGGACACTCTTTCTTCTGTAAATCCCAAAATAAGAGTCGTGTTTAAATGCGTTGTTTTAGTGTAATTTTATCAGGGCAATGTACAAATAAATGAAACACATTCATTGCGAAATTGACAAGAATTGCACTTATTATAATAAAAAGAATCACTTTTAGGAACATATATACACTTCCTTGTTGCATAAAGGGAAAAAGCATACTCCCTCTTTCCCGCTTGAAATAGGATTTTGATAGCTTTTTTTATATTTTGACCAAGTAATTTAAGTAAAAAATAATTGTCCTAATGTAAATCTAAAAATTGTTTTTGCGAGTGTTATTAATCGTGATACCATAACAATTTTTAAATTTTTATTAGGATGAATATGTTTCTTCAAAAGACTTGGTCAAAGTATAGTCAAGTTTACCAAAATCCTATTTTGAGCGGGACGGATGAGTATACATACAGTACATATTATGTGTGTGATATGTGTGAGTGAGCTGGAAGAAATCTTTAACCCAAGGAAGGAGGGAGGGGGAGAGAGAGAGAGAGAGAGAGAGAGATTACATTTGCAGTTGGTCAAAGTTGCAAAGGTCAAGTCTTTTAGACAACCATTAGGGTCAAAGATGTAAACTTGAAAATTGGAGTTGGCAATTAGAGTGAAAACAAGAAAATCCCCAACTTGGATTTTTGTATCTTTGACAAAATCAAGCCACCCCTTTCCAAAACATGCCCTTTCTCCACTTCTTTCAATCTCCACTCTCCATTTTTGCCCCGTTTGAATTTCCAGCAATGGGTTTTGAGGAAATTTGCCTTCTAAATGTAGCCTCTTCACAAACTCATATGGTAATCGCTGCAAATTAAAAAATAATTCGGTTTAATACAAACAATTAAGCATAAATGCAGGAAATTCAAGTACAAAAACCTCCATGCAAGAAACATAGTGTGTGACTGTGTGTGTGTATATATATATATATATATATAGAGAGAGAGAGAGAGAGAGAGAGAGTGAATTACAAGGTTGCTGGCAGATTGATCAAGAATAATCTTGTAGAAAGAAAGAGGGCTACTTTTTGGGTTTGATTTGGCCATTCTCAGTTCGAAATATTTGAGGGAATTATGTTGTAAAGTCAATTTTGACTCTGTTCTTGACAAATTCTCATATACAATGGCCGCACCACGTTGTTTTGTTCCTATGCTTCTCGCAGCCACTTGCTCCGCTACATTCGACCGTTGGATCAGCCCTTCCACTTTTCAGATCGCGACACGTGTCTTTCCTAAAAAAAAACTCATTAACTTTAACATGCTACTCCCTCCGTCTCATTTAAAATTGCAAAACTTGCCAAAAAGGTGTCCCAACTAAAATTGCAAAATCCAAAAATGGCAAGTTTTAACCCACTTGCACACTCAAATCCATTAACCCACTAACTATTTTCTACCCCACTTTCTCTCTCCCACTCAACTATCAATACTCACAACACATCACATTTTTCACTTTTTCCCTTAATCCCCATGCCAACCTAGTATTTGCAATTTGAAATGGGACGGAGGGAGTATATCTTAAGATTTATAACTCAGAAAATAAATAAATAAAAATACTGTTGCTTTCGTCTCGACGAGACGAATAAAACTACATAGGTCATGATATGGTTTGACTTTTTAAAAAAAATCATATTTTTTTTACACCCAAAAAGTTTGAGTTGCTTGTCAGCTGAGATGTAACACTCTGTTCAAATAAAAGTAACAGATTCATATTCAAAAAGTAACACTTTTACAGTCAAATGTAACAGCAATTTTACAAAAAAAAATTAAATTGTTTTGATAGTTTTTGTGGTTAAAAAAATAATATTTAAAGTGTAACAAAGTGAATATATGATTATAATTTTTTATATAGATGAATGTAACATTTTTATTTAGTAAATGTTACTTTTTTTCTTTTAAAAAAAGAGTAAAAATTCATATATATAATCGGGTTTGCATTTCAATTGTTACTTTTTCAATAAAAAATTGTTACATTTTCAGATATAATGTTACATTTAAGAATATAATCTGTTACAATTGAGGAAAAAAAATATTACATTCATTTTTTATAAAATGTAACATTAGTTTAGTTTGTCAATCTTATGTTATTTTTGAAAAAAAAAATGTTACATTTTGAAAAAAAGAGTGTTACATTCCTTTATAAAAAGTGTGACATTAGTTTAGTTGTCAATCTTTTATGTTATCTTTAATCTATTGCAGCAAAATTGTGGTACATTTTTTTTTAAAAAAAAATCATTTTGAAAGAAAAAAGTGTTACATTTCGTTATAATAAGTGTTACTCTTGTTGGGAGGAAAAACAGTTTTGGGTGGCAGAAAAAAAAAAAAAAAAAGAGGGTCTGGCGCCGTCGCACGGTGTGCGGCGGTTGCATAGGAGACCTCCTCCTGTTCTTTGAGGATGAGTCACAGGTATTTGATTTTATTACAGTTTGATATTTTCTTTTTTCCCCTCCGTTACCGGACATACTGTTTTTGGAGTGTTGTTATTCGCACCGTAAATTTGTTTAGTATCCCGTTATACAAGGCTTTTGGGTAAATCAGTGTCTTCCTAAATTATAAAAAGTTTTATTTTTAATTTGTTCCGTTCTCTAAATACTTGCAAGTAAAAAAAATATTTTAAAAATTAAAAAAAAAAAAAAAAAAAAACTAGTTTTCCCCAAAACCTAGTTAAATACATCTATCATGGTTTCTGTAGAAATAACCATATAACACGTTTAATAAATTGAAAGTTCATCTTTCCACTTTTTTTATATATATATAAAAGTTCTTTCTTTTTACTAGAGTTCATTAAACATTTTTTGAGTAATATTAAACACAATAATAAGTTACAATCTAAATGAAATATAATTTCGGCAAAACTGCACCAAAAATCACTCAACTATGACCACTTTGGGTATTTGGTCACTAAACTAATTTCCTTTTGAAACAACACATCCAACTTATTTATTTTTGCATCCATAGTCACTATCACTAACCCCGTTAGTTTTTTGGCGTTAAATAGTCATATGCCATGCATGTGACAATATTTTAAAGGGTAGTTCAGATAGTTTGGTCAAAATAATGGGAAACAAATTATCCGGCTTAATGAGTGAAAAAACAAAGTTTAGGGTTTAAAATGAAAAAAAAACCCAATATAAGCTTGGCCGCTGGATCTGGAAAGATCGGGAAGAAGAAGGAAATTAGTGGGAGGACGAAATACGGGAAGGCGATGACGCTAGGATAGAGGGAGAGTGCAGCGATTGATCGAGAGATGAAGAAGGAACACCGGTGATTTCAGAGAAGAAGACGAGACGAGAGAGGGAGGAGGAGCGACGGACGACGGCCGGATCTGAGATTCGTTGGAGGGAGACAATTTGACGCCCCCAGATCTTGCCAATTTAGGTGATCGGCTTCGCAAATCAGTGAATTGGTGGGCTCGAGAAACTCGCGCGGCCGTTCGAGGTGGCTGCCGGCGGAATAATTGCGATTCCGATCAGTGAGAGAAAATTGAATCCAAGGTATTAGTCCCACCTGTTAAGATCAGATTAGATAGTGAAGCTCGAATATCAGTACCAGTTTCAAAAATGTATGGCGTGGTGTTTTTGTGAGTGTTGGTCATTTCTCTGGCTAATTCTTTGGGAAATGAAAGCTTAGGGGAGGAAACAGAGCACTGAAAAACTATCCCTTTTCCACTCTAATGGGTGATACTATAGCGCAAAGATGATTGCTAATATTTTAAGTAATCGTGTTTCCTCAAAAATCGAGAGAATAATTGGATCAGAGGGGGGAGATTGATAGAGCGAGAGAGGATATTTTGATTTGAAAACAAAATAATCCCCTAATTAATGGAAACTCTGGAGAAATTTAAGAGATATGAACTTGAAAAATATCGAGTTTTGTAATGAACAGAGCAATACAGTTGGGCAGAGGAGAGAGGAGAAAACAGGAGCATTTGAAAGATTTGACTCTTGTGGTGGGTTTGTGGTGGTGCTTACCGCGGACTAGTGGTGGTGGTAGCCGGTGGCGTGTGGGTGCCAGAGATTGACCGGTGATTGGGAAGATGAAGAGAGGGAGTTAGTCTACTTAACAAATGTGGGTGCATTTGTTTAGTTTCCTTAACATCAATAGCTAAAGTGGTGAAAAAAAATTGATCAGGTACTTATTTAAAACAAGTTTAACCTTTATATTCTAGCTTAAAGTGAACTACCTAAAATACCCTTAAAAAAAAGTCATGTGCATTGGCACATGACTATTTAACGCCAAAAAACTAACGGGGTTAGTGATAGTGACTATGGATGCAAAAATAAATAAGTTGAATGTGTTGTTTCAAAAGGAAATTAGTTTAGTGACCAAATACCCAAAGTGGTCATAGTTGAGTGATTTTTGGTGCAGTTTTGCCTATAATTTTTATTATTATTTTGATTTGGCCTCAGGTGTAAGTAGGTTTTAGTAAACTGTGTGGGTTTTTATAGACTTTTGTTTGGTCTAAGAGGCCTTACGGAATTAAACCATTAATAAGATTTTTTGATTGTCTAATTGTGGTAATATACATTGATTTTTTTATTTTATTATACTTTGGATGAATGTATTATTGAAATAAGGGTAAAAGAACAACTATTGAACTTTAGGGGTGGGCAATGCAATTTTCAAAGAAACTTGTTTAACTTTTTCATCCAAATTGTTAGCTACCATCCATGGCCGTCAGGAATTGCCCCGCGTTGTCACAAACTGACAACATGATGAATGAAATTGTAAAAATTTATATGTTGAGACTAGGATTACAATTCGTGAAAAACATTAGGGCATTAATATGTCATTTGCCTCATTTTCATTTGTACTCTGAATTTTGTAGTATTCATGATTATGAATGATTAGATATATCTATTATAAGTACCAAACATTAATATTTTGCAAAAAAAAAAAGAAAAAAAAATGGTTTCAAACTAACTATCTTTTGGGGCAAGAGGCATAACATTGGATGTTGTGTCCGATCTCAAATCCACTCATTAATTGAAACAAGGGTCTCGCCGTAAACGTGCAATTGTTGATAATCATGAACCTAAACTTCAATATCTACTGCTTGCCCAGTATTTGAATCGAGTAACGATAGCTCTATTTCCTATGTATAACATTGTAAAGAATAACTTCTATGGTTTTCCAAAATCTAAAAGGCTGCATATTTAGTAGTGGCATCTCTACAATGAAATGCTTAAACCAAGATATACTTGATTTGAGTTTTCGTTGAGAATCGAACAACAACAACAACAACAACAACATTACCCCAGTGCCGCAAAGGCTCCCACCTATGGTGGGGTAAGGGGGGTCGGATGTACGCAGCCTTGCCCTTGTATTATTCGTTGAGAATCGAACTTGAGGTAAAATAACCAAGATTACGCCTGTTACCAAATTATATGAAATCTAGAGGCGCTTGACTGAGAGCCTTAGGACTGACTCTCAAGCAAAGCCTTGACTTGTTTAAGTGCATGATTCAAATGACAACTCTATTATTATTATTAGGAATAATGCAAAATATACCATTGCAAGGAGGTAAAATAGTAAAAATATATACTCTCTCCGTTCCATTTTAAACTTCAAAAAAAAAATGGGCACAAGAATTAAGATGTGAATCTTTATATTATAAAATATAGATAGTGGGGGTAGAGTGTTGTGAGCATAGAAAGTGTGTAGGAAAGAGAAAGTGGGGTAGGGAATAGTTAGTGGATAGTTGTTGTGTGTATAACAAGTATGGCCCACTAAATAAAAAAAATATAAAAAACTTTCCTTTTTTGGATTTTGAAATTTAAAATGGAATACCCAAAAAAAAAAATTTGAAGTTTAAAATGGGACGGAGGGAGTATCTATATATATATATACTTTTTGAAGGAAAAACCATGATTCTTTCAATGGCGAATGTCGCGCTTGATGAGGATACCATCATTGTTGCTTATTATTGCTTGAGTTTTGAGGTGCTGGTGGATGAATCGTTGATATTGTAGGAGCTCATTCCATCCTTCATTCTTACTAGCGGGTAACCCGTGCTCTGCACGGAAACCAATACTATGTCTTTTAACTATAGTTAATTAATATAGTAATCATCATTTTAACTAATACTATTAATAATAAAAATTAATCTATATGATTACTATTATTATAATAACTATTATAATTAATTAATACCATTGATAGTAATAGTTAATACATACATTAATAGCAATGATTAGTCTATATAATAATAATTATTAATATAATTATTATAATAAAATAATATTATCAATAGTAATAGTTAATTGATATAGTAACTATTATGATTAATTAATATTAAAAATTAATAATCTAACTTATATAATAACTATTATAATCAACTAATACTAATAATAGTACTACCCCTGTCCCTAAATGAATGTCCAAATTTCATTTTAAGGGACACTGAAAATCTCAATTTTTTGAACAATTTAGTAACAACGATTCATATATAATCTTGTAATCTCTTTTCCAAACCTTTAGTTTTGCACGTATAAAGAAACCTGTGAAAAAATTTTCGAAAAAAAATGTTTAGGGAGAAAGTTATGTTCAAAAAAGACACTCATTTAGGGACAAAAATTTCTTGAAAATAGACACTCATTTAGGGAGAGATGGAGTAATAGTTAATGTATGTAGCCTATTATAGTTAACCAATACTATTAATAGTAAAAAATAACTTATAAAGTAACTATTATGGTTAACTAATACTATTAATAGTAATAATTAGCTATATAGTAACTATTATAGTTAACTAATACTATTAATAGTAATAGTTAACTAATATAGTAGTAACTAATACTATTAATAGTAATATTTAACTAATATAGTTAACTATAATAGTAACTATTATAATTAACTAATACTATTAATAGTAATATTTAACTTGTATTGTAACTAATATTGTTAACTAATACTATTAATAGTAATAGTTAACTAATATAGTTAACTATAATAGTAAGTATTACTAATAAGAGTAATAGTTAACTATAATGGTTAACTATTATAGTTAACTATTACTAATAATAGTAATAGTTACTATAATAGTTAACTATTATAGTTACCCTTTTTAGTAACTATTATTATTAGCTAATAGTATTAGCTAATGAAAAGAAAATGAAAAGTCACTTATTTATTAGTATGTTGTTGATGTGGCTTCTCCAAATGCAAGCTTTCTCCATTGTTTGTCCACATGTCAATACCATAGCTCTTTTGTCCAACTTTAATATATATATATATATATATATATATATATATATATATACGGGACTTAACATATAATCCCTCCGTCCCACCTCACTTAGTCTTATTTCCATTTTGGTCTATCCCACTTTACTTGAGACTCTCCAAAATGGTAATCTTTTTATAATTTTATATTCAATCTACCTCACTCACTCATTCTTTCTCTTCATTTTCCACCACACAATTTATTCAACCAACCTACTATTTACCCAACTCATTCTCTCTCTTCATTTTCTACCATACATTTTCCTTATTTTATTACTTTTCCTTGGTTATTGTGACCACTGTTGGGCCTAAACGATAGGCTTAGTTATAAATACCGCAAGTGCACGGGTTATTGATAGTATAGTAATGTGCAAGTACGGGTCGATCCCACGAGGACAATGTTACTTTGTAAATTCTTTGCTTTTGATAAAGAAATAGTAAAAAGAATGATTGAGTTGTATAAATTGGTTTGTCACTTTATCAAGAAATGAATTGTAAATACTCTAACTTTAGAAAACTCTTATACTTAAAGAATTCCTGAGATTGAGACTCTAACAATCACGTGTTCATCATTTAATCATCCTGTTTTTAGAATAAAATTTCATTTTAAGACAAGGATGGTACATTAGGCCTATACTACTTCTCACGATCAAGCAAGTAGCATTTGTATTCTCATACTAATTATGCCCTATCTCTCGATGGCCCATAATTAGTAAGAATCCATTAAGTTTTATAAAAATCGACGTACTTTCCACTCAAGGAACATCCCTAGGCCATCAATCTACTCTCGTGATTAATAGAAACCCAGTTTAATTCATATGGATCCGCTAGTCGAGATTCTCCACTAGGTACTTCTCTCGACTAACTAGAGTTCATACGAATCATGGAGCTCATCATGGTCGTAGGCGTTTTAGTTACGTTATGAATAAATTATTTAAGATGAAGAGAAGAAAAGAGAGCATGAATTAAAGGTGATGGACACATAAAGCTGAGTTTCCAACCCCAAGAATATGGGGGATTACTCACAAGCCATTATAATAACAAAATATGAATAAGACATAAATAGTAAGAAGAAGGGAAAGAGAAACTTATTCAGATTTAATGAAGATAGAATGGCTGAAAATAAACTTCAATGAATTATACTTCAAGTACTCAAGAACGCCTTTTGTGATTTACACAAAAGCTGATTATAATAATGTAATTGGACTTAAGAATTTGCTAGAGTATAGTTACAACATATAAGGAATATTATGTATTCCAAAGTATATTCTGTAAATATCTTTTAGATATTACTAACCTAGATATTGTGTATATCAATAGGAGATTCAAAACGTGTAACCCAAGATAGATTAGATCTAGAATGTTCTTGTAAACACTATAAATATGTAACCTATTATCATTAATAAATTGAGTCTTTCATATTATTCTTCTCTACCATGTATGAATTGACTTCGTCTAACCCTCTTAAATCCTAATATGGTATTAGAGCAAAAAGATCCATAGAGGGACTTCTCCACCAAAACCCGCGGCAAAACCCAAGCCGCTCCACCCCATCATCTTCCGCCACCCACCTATAAAACCCTAAGCGGCAAACCCTAGCCGCCCCACCCTATCCCCACCATCACCCCTGTATCTCCACCTTTCACCCGCCATCACCACCACATGCTTCCGCCACCACCTACAAAACCCCATCTTTATCTCCCACCAAAACCCCTCACCCTTGCCAAAACCTTCACGGCAAAAACAGCCCCAAAATACTCAGAAATTGCAGCAAATTAACCCAGAAAAACCACCTGCCGAGAGACCTGGAAATCCAGATCGACACCAGTAGAATCGAAGCCCAATCTCTTTGCAAAACCCAGGCGAAAAAATCACCCCGATCGGACCACAAACGAATCGGGAATCTCCCTTTCAAACTGCTGCGCTGAAATAACCTTACATACGGGAATCTTCCCTTTTTTTCACTATTTATGTTTACGACAAACACCCTCCTTGTCGAAACCCTAGAGCAAACCCTCATAGACTCACCTAAACATAACCTCACCTCTAACCTCCGCTCCACCATGACAACCCACCACCATACACCACCCTCAGCTAACCCTTCCCCTTTTTACTAGCCGAAACCCTTCATTTTTTTTTTATTTTCATTCTCTCAAAACCTCTCAAATACTAGCGGCCAACCCACAGCCGCCTCCCTCAAAACACCACCTCCTCCATCCTTCAAACACCACTTGGTAAAACCCTAGTCAAGCCAATAACCCCCCCCCCTGTAACGACCCCAAAACCCGTCCCTATTTATTTTATATTTTTGGGAATTTTAATTTGACATTATGTGTGCATTTTATGTGTTAGAAAATATTTTTATGACTTGCTTATATTATTTGCTTCATTGTGTTATTTATTTGGTTAATGGTAATAATGGTTAAAGGAGTTAAATGATTAAGTTGAAACTTTAGGGTTCAAAGTGTAACTTTAAAGTTTAGGGGTTTAATTGCTCAACTTGAAAGTTGGAGGACCTAATTGTAAAATGGGTAAAGATATTTTTTAAAAGCAAACATATCTCATCTCTCTGTGCGCACAAAACACACACACACACTGAAATTCTCCCTGTTCCTCGTAGAAGAAAAAGAAAAGGGTAAGTTCGTCCTATTTCGATTTAGTTCATTTTAATTACTTATCCGTTTTAAAAACTAATTATATATAAATGATCAGGGCGTTGAGTAGGTCATTTCTACCCGAACAAAATATATTTCTGCGATACTTTTTCCGGAAATAGGTAAGTTACTAATTCCCCTTAAATAGTAAAATGGTCATATATTTGCTATATGTGTGTTATATGGTGAAATTATTGTGAAAAGAATTTAATTGTGATACTTGTTTATTTGGGATAAAGGGGGTATAATTATACTGGGCAAGTGACTTGGTTTGTATGTTAGGATGTATATGGATATGTTTATATACTTGATAATGTTAGTATAAGTGTTTGAAAGTATACTCCTACTCGTGGGACGGTAAATTATTAACTTAAGTTAAATGTTAAATAAGTATATTATAAAAATTATACTATTATTCGTGGGACGGGGAAATGAATGAAAGTATCCTAAATGAGTATATTAGTATATTAGAAAAATTATACTTATACTTGTGAGACGGTGAAACGAAAGGAGTGCAATTTTGGTACATTTGGAGGTTTCGGCGGTTGCACACTTTTTGTAGGCGATCGCACACTCTTTCTGGAGCAATTTGGCCTTAATTGAGTGTTTTGGGCGGCCTCACACTATTTTTGGGCGATCGCACACTTTTCCCAGAAAATGGTTCAACCTTCCGGAGGCCATAACTTCTCCATACGGACTCCGATTTAGTCGTGTAAACTATCGTTTCGAAGCTCTTCTTGTGTACTACGTGATGAGGTGGTTTATTCAGTTGGGTTATAAATATTATATTACGGAAATCCAGTAGGTGTTTAATAACAAAAAGAGTATTAATGGTCCGTTGTTGTAGAGTTGGTCCTTTGTGATCGAGTTTGGAATAATGTAACCGTTTAGGTTCATTTTGAGTGTGGTACATCTTTATGATGCTTTCGTAGGATTTCTTACTTTGGAATCCCTTGTGTGAGAAATGGATTCGACATACTTGGTTGTTGAGGATCGTGTTCAAGTGTGTGCAAGATTGTTGTTTGACTTAATGTCATTAATAAAGGATTGTGTTGTGGCCTAATGTCAATGTTGTGAACTCTTTTATGAGTAACGTGGTTGCATCTTTTGATGTGTTTGGCTTGGTTTCTTGTGTAGAATCATTGCCCCGGTTGTTGTTGTTTTAGCAAGTATTTATTACTGTGCTCTTTGTTGAAAGTCCAGCTGGTTTTGTGTGTTATCGAGTGGAGGTGGAAAGAATTATAGTGGCACACTAGCCAAGTTCACTATAAGGCTTTTCCACTGGACCTATTTCCCCAGTCTAGATTGGCCTTGGATGGGATGAACTCGCTCCCTCGCGTGAGCATTTAGGGGTATGACTTTGTGTCATTTTCTCCCGCTATTGTTGTTGTGGTGTTATATGGTTCCGGAACCTGCTTCAGCTTTTGATGCTGCCCCGTTGTTACTTTCGTTCAATTGATTATGGTTTAGTTTTCGGGATCCCGGCTTCAGCTATTTATGCTACTCAACTGGTTTTCTCAGATGGTATTCTCATATGGTTATGTTATTTCGGTAAACCTTGGCTTGGTATTCTCGTAGGAGTGTTTACTCCTACACTATGTGTTGTATGATGAGTTGGTCGTTATTTCCAACCGGTATGGGACGGTTGGCGATAGGGAGCCTCTCATGTTATGTGCTATATGCTATATGATTATTTGTTTATATTGTTTCTTTATGATTATCATATCAGCATGTAACGTAGTTGCATTTTAGTAGCTTACTGAGATTTATTCTCACCCCTTATTTGTTTACTGTTTTAGATAAAGACGAGTCCAGGGGATAGGACACTTTGGCACGGGAGGACATTGAAAGTGGTAAGAGTTGGGATTTGTTTTGGTCAAGGTTACATTACATAGATGTATAACCTTTTGGGTAGAGTTTCTTGACTTCATCATCTTGTAATACCTATATTTTGGATAAGGTCGGTGTGTGTACATTTGTATAAAAGTTTGTAAGCCTTCGTGCTAAGTACTTTCGTTTGTGAAAGTGGTTTGAAAAGTTGGTTTGAAAGTCAGTGGAAGTCTTTGAACTTCAGGTGTTGATTTTGTTAAGTTTTATGAAAGTATATTTCGAAAAAATTTCAAAAGGTGTTTTATAACGTCTTCCATTCGTGTCCCGAGCGTGGGGCCAAGTAGGACCACGGGTCTGGGGCGCAACACTTGGTATCAGAGCTAGGTTGTAGATGGTCTAGAATGACTAAATGACCTAGGCGGGTAGTAGAGTATAGAGTGAGTAACGTTGAGTGTTCTATGCAGGTATTCATTCAAAATGGTTGGGACAGAAGGAGATAATTCTGGGCAATCAGGGCAAGAGAAGAGGCTCGAATAATGTTCCAAGGCATGTTTGAGGCTGCAATGAAAACTTTAAATGATCAGAGGCAAGGAGGAGAACAAGTACCTCCTAGGTATGGGTTAGAACAGTTCCTGAAGATGAAACCAATGGGTTATGAAGGAGAACCAGAAGTAACAAAAGTTGAAAGGTGGATTGAATCAATGGAAAAGATCTTTGATACTATGAGATGTTCTGAGGAAGATCAAGTCCGGTTTGCTACTTATAAGCTGAATGGAGCTGCCGAGCATTGGTGGAAGGCTTTGAAAACTAAATGGGATGAGACTCATGTACCCTATACTTGGGAGAATTTCCTGGGAAAGTTTAAAGAACACTTCATTCCCCGGGTAGATCAAGACAGGAAGGAAATGGAGTTTCTTAACTTGGAGCAGAATATTATGTCTGTGGCTCAGTATACAGCCAAATTCACTGAGTTATCCAGGTACTGTACTCACTTAGTGGCAACTGAGAAGAGGAAGGCTATGCGATTTGTAAAGGGATTGAGAACTGTGATCCGAACTCAATTAGTATCCCACAAGTTATAAGATTTTTAAGATGCTGTTGATCGAGCCTACTAGGTGGAGCATGATATTGAGGAACACAAGAAGAAAATGGAGTTGTTAGGTGCAGGGAGGCAAGGTAGGCAACAACAACAACGTGATGGTAATAGAGGGAATCAAGGTGGATCTTCACAATCAAAAGGGTCTTCTCAAAGATAGTCAGATAATAGAAATCAGGGTAACCCTTCAGGGAGTCAAAATAAGAAGGTTTGTAACTATTGTCAAAAACAAGGGCATTCTGAAGAGAAATGTTGGAAGAAACAAGGTAGATGTATGAATTGCGGTCAGTTGGGTCATTTTCAGAGGAAGTGTCCCAGGTTTAAAAATCAGTCTTCGGGAAGTGTAGTTGGGTCTTCTCAGGGCCAGAAGAGGGATTCTTCAGGAAAGCCTAAGGTGCAGGGTCGTGTCTTTGCCATTACTCAACAATAGGCTTCAGATTCCTCTAATGTGATAGGAGGTATTATTTCTGTGTCTGGTTTGAGAGCATGTATACTTATAGACCCTGGTTCATCGCATTCTTATGTGTCTGTGCATTTTGCTTCTTGATTACATGTGTCTCCTGAGTCTCTACCTTATGTGTTAGAGGTGTTCGTCCCTATGGGGAAGTGTTTGGCAACTGATAGAGTGTTGCGCACTTGTAATGTGCAAATTTGTGAACATGTTTTACTTGCTGGTTTAGTGATGTTGCCATCGCAAGATTTTGACGTTATTGTGGTGGAGTTTTATATGCTAGTGTGCTTTAATTAAGCATGGTAGATATATGTGTCTAGCATTTATGCTATTTATGCATTAAAGTTTGAATTTTTTTTATCACATGATTATGCCTGGTATTTGGTTTATGGGGTTGGCAGCAGAGTGTCTATAGCTAAACTAGAGAATGTATTCTTTCTTTGTGGGATCTCAGATATATTTTCTATTGAGTAGTACATGATTGATGAAAACCTTGGGTTATCTTGAGTTGTTACGGTATAATGCTATAGTGTTGATATCTAGTGCAATGTATCCATAACATCGGTTGAGTTAAAGGGTAGAAGATTCAACTTGAGATATTTCTTGACAAGGGATTCATTATGTTTCATATATCTACGTGGGATGCATCAGTAGTGTTTATTATAAAAAGGTATGGTAACGATGTGTGCTTTGAGAAGATTGATTCCTTATGAACAAAATCATCCTACCCATAATTTGAGATTTATTGCGATTAAACATCCATTTCATTAGCGAATGACTTTGATGGAGCTATATTTGAAGTGTTTTCTGTCCATAAAGTTGAAGTATTGATTTTTTCAAAGAGAGTTATACATGAGATAATGCAGATTGAGTACCATGGTATATCATCCGGGAAAGGTAATGTGTTAGAGGAATTAACAATTTGGAGTCTTTGTGAGTTGAGACATGGTGTGATTTTGCGATTGCGGAAGCTTTAAGTTTCTATTATATTGAATGATTTCAACTATAGAAAATTACTAGTGGAATGAACGATGATAGACAACACGATTTTGTTCGTTGCTAGTGATGGAACTTTAACTTTTGTAGCAGAGTATGTAGTCAACACTTAGTGGAACCAACATACATAATGGAATTCAACTACAGAAGATAGCTTGATTTTATGGGATGCCTACAAGCATGATATTAAATATGGGTTCCTTATTTACTTCTCGATTTTGGCAAGCATTTCAGAAGGCTTTGAATTCAGAATTTGGGGTTCAGAACGACTTTTCATCCTCAGACAGCTGGTCAGTTAGGAAGAACCATTCAGATTCTTGAGGATATGTTGAGAACTTGTTCAGTTGATTCTGAGAATTCGTGGGATATACCTTTACTTTTCGTGGAGTTTGCTTAATATATCAGTTCTTTTGGGATTTTGGGAAGAGTTGGAAATTGGGTTATCATCTTATGTTACTTCCTTCTCTTGACAAGGTTTATAATGTGTTTCATGTGTCGAAGCTATGCAAATTTGTTTATGATTCTTCTCATGTATATCTCATGAAGAGCATCCAGTTCAGGTGATTGATTCTAAAATTCGAAAATTGAGAACTAAAAGTATTCCTCTTGATAGAGTCTTGTGGAGGAACCATAATGTGGAAGAATCAACTTGGGAGCTTTGAAAGGAAATACCTTTGGTTATTTGATTTATTTGATAAGTTACCCTAAAATTCGGGACGAATTTTTTTTAAGGGGGAGTGATTGTAACGACCCCAAAACCCGTCCCTATTTATTTTATATTTTTGGGAATTTTAATTTGACATTATGTGTGCATTTTATGTGTTAGAAAATATTTTTATGACTTGCTTATATTATTTGCTTCATTGTGTTATTTATTTGGTTAATGGTAATAATGGTTAAAGGAGTTAAATGATTAAGTTGAAACTTTAGGGTTCAAAGTGTAACTTTAAAGTTTAGGGGTTTAATTGCTCAACTTGAAAGTTGGAGGACCTAATTGTAAAATGGGTAAAGATATTTTTTAAAAGCAAACTTATCTCATCTCTCTGTGCGCACAAAACACACACACACACTGAAATTCTCACTGTTCCTCGTAGAAGAAAAAGAAAAGGGTAAGTTCGTCCTATTTCGATTTAGTTCATTTTAATTACTTATCCGTTTTAAAAACTAATTATATATAAATGATCAGGGCGTTGAGTAGGTCATTTCTACCCGAACAAAATATATTTCTGCGATACTTTTTCCGGAAATAGGTAAGTTACTAATTCCCCTTAAATAGTAAAATGGTCATATATTTGCTATATGTGTGTTATATGGTGAAATTATTGTGAAAAGAATTTAATTGTGATACTTGTTTATTTGGGATAAAGGGGTATAATTATACTGGGTAAGTGACTTGGTTTGTATGTTAGGATGTATATGGATATGTTTATATACTTGATAATGTTAGTATAAGTGTTTGAAAGTATACTCCTACTCGTGGGACGGTAAATTATTAACTTAAGTTAAATGTTAAATAAGTATATTATAAAAATTATACTATTATTCGTGGGACGGGAAATGAATGAAAGTATCCTAAATGAGTATATTAGTATATTAGAAAAATTATACTTATACTTGTGAGACGGTGAAACGAAAGGAGTGCAATTTTGGTACATTTGGAGGTTTGGCGGTTGCACACTTTTTGTGGGCGATCGCACACTCTTTCTGGAGCAATTTGGCCTTAATTGAGTGTTTTGGGCGGCCTCACACTATTTTTGGGCGATCGCACACTTTTCCCAGAAAATGGTTCAACCTTCCGGAGGCCATAACTTCTTCATACGGACTCCGATTTAGTCGTGTAAACTATCGTTTCGAAGCTCTTCTTGTGTACTACGTGATGAGGTGGTTTATTCAGTTGGGTTCTAAATATTATATTATGGAAATCCAGTAGGTGTTTAATAACAAAAAGAGTATTAATGGTCCGTTGTTGTAGAGTTGGTCCTTTGTGATCGAGTTTGGAATAATGTAACCGTTTAGGTTCATTTTGAGTGTGGTACATCTTTATGATGCTTTCGTAGGATTTATTACTTTGGAATCCCTTGTGTGAGAAATGGATTCGACATACTTGGTTGTTGAGGATCGTGTTCAAGTGTGTGCAAGATTGTTGTTTGACTTAATGTCATTAATAAAGGATTGTGTTGTGGCCTAATGTCAATGTTGTGAACTCTTTTATGAGTAACGTGGTTGCATCTTTTGATGTGTTTGGCTTGGTTTCTTGTGTAGAATCATTGCCCCGGTTGTTGTTGTTTTAGCAAGTATTTATTACTGTGCTCTTTGTTGAAAGTCCAGCTGGTTTTGTGTGTTATCGAGTGGAGGTGGAAAGAATTATAGTGGCACACTAGCCAAGTTCACTATAAGGCTTTTCCACTGGACCTATTTCCCCAGTCTAGATTGGCCTTGGATGGGATGAACTCGCTCCCTCGCGTGAGCATTTAGGGGTATGACTTTGTGTCATTTTCTCCCGCTATTGTTGTTGTGGTGTTATATGGTTCCGGAACCTGCTTCAGCTTTTGATGCTGCCCCGTTGTTACTTTGGTTCAATTGATTATGGTTTAGTTTTCGGGATCCCGGCTTCAGCTATTTATGCTACTCAACTGGTTTTCTCAACTGGTTTTCTCAGATGGTATTCTCAGATGGTTATGTTATTTCGGTAAACCTTGGCTTGGTATTCTCGTAGGAGTGTTTACTCCTACACTATGTGTTGTATGATGAGTTGGTCGTTATTTCCAACCGGTATGGGACGGTTGGCGATAGGGAGCCTCTCATGTTATGTGCTATATGCTATATGATTATTTGTTTATATTGTTTCTTTATGATTATCATATCAGCATGTAACGTAGTTGCATTTTAGTAGCTTACTGAGATTTATTCTCACCCCTTATTTGTTTACTGTTTTAGATAAAGACGAGTCCAGGGGATAGGACACTTTGGCACGGGAGGACGTTGAAAGTGGTAAGAGTTGGGATTTGTTTTGGTCAAGGTTACATTACATAGATGTATAACCTTTTGGGTAGAGTTTCCTTGACTTCATCATCTTGTAATACCTATATTTTGGATAAGGTCGGTGTGTGTACATTTGTATAAAAGTTTGTAAGCCTTCGGGCTAAGTACTTTCGTTTGTGAAAGTGGTTTGAAAAGTTGGTTTGAAAGTCAGTGGAAGTCTTTGAACTTCAGGTGTTGATTTTGTTAAGTTTTATGAAAGTATATTTCGAAAAAATTTCAAAAGGTGTTTTATAACGTCTTCCATTCGTGTCCCGAGCGTGGGGCCAAGTAGGACCACGGGTCTGGGGCGCGACACCCCCCCCCCCCCGTCCCTAGCCCCTCCCCCACGCCATCCTCTTCTCACCCATCACACACCCTCGTCAACCCCTCTTTGTCGAATCCCTAGAGGCAACCCTACTCGCCTTGACAGACCTACACCCCAACTTTCCTACACTATCCACCCCCTCCATATCACCCGCTCCGGCTACACCCACAGCTGCACCCCCTCCTCAAACAGGACGATCTACACCACAACTTACCTCCTCCCCCACAACTCCGGCTAAAACTCTAAGCCGCCAGGACACCTCATCCCCCTCCTTCATCAATCCCTTCCAGACAACCCCCTAAACAGCCCGCCCGGACTCCCCTAACTGCACGTCCGGATCACCTACACAACCCGCCCGAACCCTCACCAAACACCCGGCCGGACCCTCTTCAATACCCGAATAGCCTCCACAACCCGTTCTTTTCAGGCAAAAACCCTAACTGCCGTCCCATCCTCGGTACAACCCAATTACCGACACCCTCTCCTCTACCGCACTCACAACCTCATCCTCTACCGCACACCCTATCATATCTCCTACCCCACTGCGTACCGCAAAACCCTACTGCCGCCCCACCCTCAGCACCACCCAATTGCCGACCTCCTCATCAACTGCCCTCTCTGCCCCCCCCCCACCTTCGGCAAACCCTCCTGCCGCACAACCCCACCACCATATTACCTTCGGCAAACCCTCCTGCCGCCCAAAACTCAGCTTGCTCTCCACCAAACAATCGTCTTTCTGACGTAAAAACTCCAAAGGTACCACAACAAACCCGGTCTTTGTGACGACCAACTCTTCTCACACGTGAGGGGTACAACCCCTACAAAGGTGATAACCAAGGTGACATCACGTGCTTCAACATTTGCCCAACTCATCACGGCAACATCACTCGCATCCGGGAACTCATTCACCTCAACTGCTTCATCACCCCCGGTTCACCTCATGACTTTCCAAGATTGGACTTATCCAAGGATTGTCCATCTTGCGGGAGCGTATAAGGAATATTATATATTCCAAAGTATATTCTGTAAATATCTTTTAGATATTACTAACCTAGATATTGTGTATATCAATAGGAGATTCAAAACTTGTAACCCAAGATAGATTAGATCTAGAATGTTCTTGTAAACACTATAAATATGTAACCTATTATCATTAATAAATTGAGTCTTTCATATTATTTTTCTCTACCATGTATGAATTGACTTCGTCTAACCCTCTTAAATCCTAATACAACATTTTTTGGATGTTTTCTAAGGCTAAAATGGCCTTCTTATATAGGCATTGAGGCTGAAAGATGTGCACATTCCCGAAAATCAGTCCAAAACGCACTTCTAGAAGGCATTTCTTCGGAACAGGTAAGAAGGGGGTCCGAACGGGTATAGTAGTTGGTCCTACCGGACCAAACCTTCAGAATAGCAAATTTCCAATAGGTCCGGCCGGGTGTTATACTTGGTCCGACCGGACCAGTGCTGCAGAATAGTGAAAATCACACGTCCGCCCGGGTGCTATGTGGGGTCCGACCGGGTATGTTGATTGGTCCGGCCGGACCTTCTTTTCTGGCTGCTGCATCTTTTCGTTTTGTTTCTTTTGCTTCCTTTGTCTTCCTCCCAAGTCATGTCCACGCCATTTTTACTCTTTGATAGTACCAAAAATCTGTTTAAAATAGCATTCTTCCAACAAACATTAAATACGCGTAATAGATGTAAATAAAGATAAAAATGACTAAATATACTAAATAAAGCTAGGAAATGAGATAAAAAGGTAAGTAAATTATACTATAAGTGACTATAAAATAATCATTTATCAACCACCTCTTAGGTCTTAAGTGAAGTGAGGTGGGGCGGAGAGAGTATTTAGTAGGGGATTCTGCTCAAAATTAACACTATTAAATCATCTCTCAATTTTCTGCTCAACATCACTACAATTTTTCTTATATACAATTCACCTCCTACCAATGTAAAACAAGGTTAGTAACTCCTATATAATTATCGGTCGATGTCAATTGCATTAGTCATGCATAATAATTATTTAAAATGATATTTAAAATGGATTACGAAATGAATAACTATATATATATATATATATATATATATATATATATATATATATATATATATATATATATATATATACACTCCCTCTATCTCATAATTATGTGCATAAAATGGGTTTTGCACGGGAATTAAGAGATGAATAGTAGTAGGTAGTTGTTTCGAGTGTGAAAAGTGAAGTAAGAGAGAGAAAGTGGGGTAGGAAATAGTAGGTTGATTGGTGTTGTGAGTGTAAAAATAAAGTAAGAGAGAGTGAGATGAATAGTAAAGATTCTTTACCATTTTAAGAAAGTGTGACTTATCAATGGGATACTCAAAATGGTAATTTGTGCACATAGTTATGGGACGGATGGAGTATATCATAGGAATACTGCTTCTTATACTTTAAGGACTCGAACTTACTTTGGTAGAATGAATTGCTTGGTGCATGCAGGAGTTAAGTACCTATTTGGTCTTTTAACTATACATCTTTTTACCTTTTCGTCACTTAAGTATTTTTTTTTTACCTTTTGGTCACTAAACTTGGCATCTTGAGTATTATGTAGTCCTTCCGTCAAATAACCGTCTAAAAGTCCGTTAAAGTTGCTTATGTGGCGTAATGACATCACATTTTCGCTTACATGGAAGTTTTGGCACTTAGTTGGCATGCCTACAAAGCTACCATGAAATATATAGGGGTTTTAAGTGTAATAAAAATAAAGATTGGCCTTCAAAATCTATCTTTCAAATTTAAAGGGTTAAAATCCAAAATTATATACCCTATTTTCAACTCCCTCCTGTAACCTTCAACCCAGATCTATAGTCACGGAAAATAAATTCCGCCTCCCAGTCTTGTCTTGTCGTCTCTCCTCCCTTCCCCCTCCGCCGCCACCTCCTTCTCAGACGGCAGCCGCCATCTCCTTCTCCGACGGCAGCCTCCCCCTCCTTCTCCGACGGCACACGCTGTAGCGATCTTCACTCCCCTTTCCTCTGTCGCCTCCAACAGCTGAGGTATCTCCCAACCTCACGTGTCCCCACCCGTTCTTCTTTTATCATCTTCCTCGATTCTCACTAACCCGCCGCCTGCGATCGCCTTTACAGATCTAGGGATTGAAGTTTTGTTTTTGGGTTCAATTGAAGAGATTTGATGCGTTATGGGTTTCAAGTTTTTATTTGTTGGTTGTTTGTTCAAGTCATTCAGGAACAAGATCGAAAGACAGAAAAAGTTGGAGATGGGTTCGTTCGGCGTTAACAGCGCTGTCGGAGTATTTGGATTGGTGGGGGTTTGGTTGAGGTCGATGCCCTTGGTTTGTCCTTTGCAGTGAAGGAGATGGATGATTTAAAAAAAAAAGATTTTTGATGGGGAAAAAAATATTTTCTTCTTTTAATGGAATAATAGTTAATGATATTTAGTAAAGTTAGTGATAAACTTCAAATAAAATTAAAATTGAATGGGAAAAATAGTTGAAAATAAGTTTTCTAAACATCTCAAATACAACATTTTCAAAAAGTCCTTACTTTATTTTTAATTGTTATATACCAGTATGTTTATTAGGTTAAAATATACTGTATTATTTATTTATCTTAATATTTTTTGAGAAATTAATTATTAGTTATAATCTATTATATTTTATATTAGGGTATGTGGTTTCATATATTGCAGTTAACCCCTTATACTTCCACGTAAGTGAAAATGTGATGTCACTACGCCACATCAGCAACTTTAACGGACTTTTAGACGGTCATTTGACGGAAGGACTACATAATACTTAAGATGCTAAGTTTAGTGACCAAAAGGTAAAAGAAAAATACTTAAGTGACGAAAAGGTAAAAAGTTGTATAGTTGAAGGACCAAATAGGTACTTAACTAGTGCATGCAGAGGTAAATCGTCTAACATTAATCTAAGTACTTATTATGACGAGTAAACTGCTTTTTTGACCTCCATACTATCCAAGATTTTCACTTTTACCTCTGTACTACCGAAACAACAAAAGTAACCTGCGTAGTATTGATAAATTAGCAAAAGTAACCAAAATCGTTATTAAATGTTAATGAACGTTAATGGACGTTAGCCATTTAACAGATATTACTATCAATATATTCAATTTACCCCCATAACGAAACAAACCGCTTTCTCGCCTAACTAAGTTCTAAAAGGAGTAGATCTAAAATTTATCAAACTAAAAAGACTAAAAATGAAATAAGTGTAATTAAGAAAATATAATTTTATGATTAACATCTAGCAATTAAGTCAGAAACACCCAAATAAATTGTGTGCCACCATTATACAACCACCCACCATCGTGGACCACCACCGTCGACCACCACTGACCACCGAGCTCAATAAGCACTACCACCACCAACTAAACACAAATAAATATGGGGAAAAAAATACATGAACTATACCATTAGAAATTTGTCTCAAACAACCCTTACAATCAAATTTAAATAGAAAAAACACCTATAACAGTAGCTTCAATTAATTTGCTAAAAAAATTGAATTAAACTCCAACATTGTGAATCCCCCTTGGCTAGCAATCCCTTGAACTGTAACAAAAAAAGAGAAGAAATCAAATCCCCAAATCACAAACACACATAGATCCATACAGATAAACTGATTTACACACATGAACACAATAAAAAAATGTAAATCTGAAATTATTGTTTTTAGATCTAAACCCAAAAACGAAGACACACCCAGAAGCACATTTCGGTTCAAAACATGGGAAGAGAGAGAGAGAGAGAGAGAGAGAGAGAGAGAGAGAGAAAGAAAGAAAGAAAGAGAGAGAGAAAAAAAGGGACGAAGAGAGCGACGCGTATCGTACAACAACGATGTCGTTAACGGTAGCGGCAGGGCGGTGGTTGTAGAGGTGGCAGAAGGTTCTTAAGGCATGTAGTGGTGCAATGGGAGAGAGAGAGAGAGAGAGAGAAGGAAAGAAAACCGCCTAGGATGATGGTGGTGGTGGTGGAAGGCTTGTTGATAGCGGCGGTGGTGGTGTGAAGGGGGGAATCGAAAGTGAGAAAGATGGGTGGGGTGGGACGATATTGGGGGTTGAGGAGAGAGAAGGTTTGCATTTTGAATTTTTAGGAATTCAAATTTACTACTTTTATGGTGGTTAGTTTGTTAATGATTTTGCGTAGATTAGGACTAAACAAGTTGTTTAGCTTGTTAAGTTTCTAACGGCTATTAACGTCCATTACATTTTTTAACGATTTTGGTTTGTTTTTCTAATTAATGAATAGTACGGAGGTTCCTTTTATTGTTTAGATAGTACGGATATGTTTGTTTTTTTAAAAGAAAACATTTTTTTGTACGATTATGTTTAAAAAACAAAACTATTTGTCTAAAACCAGTTGACAAAAGATGATTACTCATTTATTTTTATGTGAAAATTATTTTTAAGAAAATTGGCTTAGTAAAAACACCTAATAGTGTTGTAATTTTTTGTTTAATATTTTAATTCTATTATAATAACTACTAAGTACTATCTTCTTCACGAAATGAATTTTTATTTTCATTATTCCTGATAAAAATAAAAATGAACTTTTTACTTCGGGATAGTGAAATACGTAAGAGTTGCTTCACTTTCATGTTCTATTTCTTGAAATAATATTCCTAATTTTAATTTAGATATTTTATATAACAATAAAGTATGATCTATTCTTTATTTTTGCTTCTTTTTTGTAGTTTTAAAATTAAAAGTTAAATAAAATTGTGTATACAAATTTATTTTATTTTTTCTATGTATTAGATAAAAGGAAAACCTAAAAAAATTCAATCTTTATGAGGAATAAATAAAATAATCAAATTTTGGTTTTACAAGTAATTAATTTTACTGCTATATTATAAGGGCATAAATGATTAAAGAGTGTTTCAAAAGGAAAGAATAATAATAATAATAATAAAAAAAAGTCTACCTATCCAGTTTTTTATATTGAGTTGAAAGGGAATTGATATGGGTATATCTCAATCAATGAAGAACATAAACTAAATTTGGAAAGCATCGTCTAACTATCTAATTATTTGCCAATAATTAAAGGGTAATTTTGTCATAATATGATAATTTCATTAAGTATGTAGTGGAAAAGTATTATTTGTAGTGGCATTAGCCCTTCCCATTACATAAAGAGCGACTCTCCTGTGCGGCCGCCGCACGCCGTGGAGCCGAGCCACCAATTTTTTTTTTTTATTTTTTGCAATCCCTATTTTTTTTTCCTCCCAACAAAAGTAACACTTCTATTCGTCTCGTCGAAAAAAAAATCAAACCATATCATGACCTATGTAGTTTTATTCGTCTCGTCGAAACGAACACAACGGTATTTTTTTAAAAAAAAAATCTGAGTTATAAATCTCAAGATATAGCATTTTAAAGTTATTAGAGGTTTTTTTTTTTAAAAAAATGACACGTGTCGCGCCGGGAGTGGAAGAGGAGCTAGCGGGCGGGTCGGGCGGGCGGGCTGCTCCATGGTCCATGCCCGCCACACCTTGTACAACGGATGCATAAAGAATTTGTCTTACATAAATGTATGTTTAGGGTGTTGTTATACACACCCGTAAAACTTATGAATACACCTGTAACAGTGCATTACAGTGTTGTACCATCTAAAATTTCAAGCATACTACGGGTGTATTCATAAGTTTTACGGTTGTGTATAACAACACCCGTTTGTTTATCCCCTTCTTCACCCTTTTTATCGTCCTTTCTCCAGCCGTAGGTCGCCATCGCCGCCGCCGCTTCCGCCTCGCCATTACCCCTATCTTTCCATCTATGTGAAAAACCAAAATCCCTGTTAAATTCTCAACATGTGGAATCAGTAAGCAAGACTTGAACAGCCGTAGGAGATTCCTATTCAGCCTCTTGTATTGTGCTCCGGCAGCCGTAGGAGATTCCCATTCAAACCTGACTTGATCTTCATCTTAACATCTGAGAAGATCAAATATTTTCTCCATGTATTCAATCCACCTCTCAACTTTGGTCACATCTGGTTCTCCTTCATAACCTGTTGGTTTCATCTTTAAAAACTGTTCTAACCCATAACTCGGAGGTGCTTGCTCTCCTCCTTGCCTTTGATCATTAAGAGTTTTCATGGCTGCTTCAAACATCCCTTGAAACATGATTCGGGCCTCTTCTCTGGCATCCCCTTGCCCTGAAGAACCAGCCTGATCTCCTTCAGTCTCAACCATTTTCAATAAATACCTGCATAAGACACTCAACATTACTCACTCTATACACAACTACCCTCCTAGGTCACTTAGTCATTCTAGACCATCTACAACCTAGCTCTGATACCAACTGTCTCGCCCCAACCCGTGGTCCTACTTGACCCCACGTTCGGGACACGCACGGAAGACGTCATAAAACATTTTAGGAAAATTTTCGAAATGTCCTTTCATAAAAGTTTCATATAACCAAACACATTTACTTGAAACTTGATTTCATTTCACACAAACAAACTTTCACAACCCAAAGTACTTAGCCACCAGGGCTTACACACTTTACTTACAAATTTACAAATCACTGACATGTTCCAAAAATAGGTGATACAAAGATGAAGTCACGGGTACACTACCCAAAAGGTTATACATTTACATAATGTAGCTTTTACATAACACATATCCCAAAATGTCTTACCCAAAATTACCACCACGACGTCCTCCCTTGTGAAGTGACCTATCCCCTGGGCTCTCCTTTATCTAAGGAAAACAACATTGAAAGGAACGGGGTGAGAATAAATCTCAGTAAGCTACTAAAATGCAACTACGTTACATGCTGAAATGATACTCGTAATTGAACAATGTCAATAAACATTCACATAGCACGTAACATGATAGGCAAAGCCAACTCATCTTACCACACGTAAGGTGGAAATAAACACTCATAAGTGGATACTGAGCTAAGGTTCTCGAATCAAACATATAACCATATGAGAGGTATCAACTGAGCAGCACCAAAGGGCTGAAACCGGTTCATGAACCAAACAATAACAACAACAACAACAATGGGGGGAAAATGACACAAAGTCATAACCCAAAAGTGCCCAACATTTGGCCCAAGGAAGGGGGTTAAAAATGGGAAACCAATGGTAGAAGCCTTATAATGAACTTGGCTCGTGTGCCATTATAATCCCTACCATTGCCCGAAATCACAACAAGAAGTACCAGCTGGACTTTACACAAGAGCACAGTAATAAATACTTGCTTAAACAACAACCGGGGCATGATTCCAAAGTAGGGAACCACACAAATCATCATAAATATGTAAACACGCTACTCATAAAGAGTTCACAACAATGACATGAAGTCACAACACAATCCTTTATCAATGACATTAAGTCACAACACAATCAATCCAAACGGTTACATTAATTTAAACTCGATCTCAAAGGACCAATCCACCACTTTGGTGTTCCACAACAACCCTCTAGGTACTCTAGGATATCACCTAAGACCTAGACCAAGATTGAACTCTAAATCACTTGGATTGGAACAACTCAACTTTTCACCAATCATGGGCGGTCGCCCACACCAGACTGTGCGGCCGCCCACAATACTCTGTTCCAAGACAAAAACCTTTCAGATAGATGGGCGGTCGCCCACCCCATTCTGGGCGGTCGTCCAAAACACTCGACAGGCCAAAATTTCACTAAATTATACTCCCTTCGTTTCACCGTCCCAAAAGTACTAACACCCTTATACCTGAAGCATACTCTCTACCCATATAAGTGCAAAGAACACTCAGGAACACATTTGAACTAAACCAAAACACTTCTTGCTACAAATCTCATACTACTCCCTTTGTCCCAAAATTACAAGTATCACAAAAATCATTCAAATCACAAAATTAACAAGTACAAGTATCAAATATAACATATATGACCATTTTAACATTTAAAGGGGAATTAGTAACTTACCTGGTTCGGGAAAAAGTATCGCAGAAATATGTTTTGTTCGGGTAGAAATGACTTATTCAACGCCCTGATCATTTTTATATAATTAGATTTTAAAACGGATAAGTAATTTAAAAGATATAAAATCAAATGAAATGAACTTACCTTTTCTCTTAACCCTAGGAATGAAACGAGGAAATGTTTTGAGT
The DNA here is from genome assembly GCA_026119855.1 of Campanula takesimana. Classification (NCBI taxonomy): domain Eukaryota; kingdom Viridiplantae; phylum Streptophyta; class Magnoliopsida; order Asterales; family Campanulaceae; genus Campanula; species Campanula takesimana. The sequence continues at coordinate 63,981 of JAOWBW010002220.1, forward strand.
TTGTAAACACAGAGGGAGAAGAGAATGATAGGCATGTTTTATAAAAATCTTTACCCATTTTTCTACTTTGGTCACTCTACTTTCCATTTGAACAAATAAACCCCTAAAGTTATAATTTCACTAAGGACCCTAAAGTTTCAACTTAATCATTTAACTCCTTTAACCATTATTACTACTAACCAAATAAATAACACAATTAATCAAACAATATGTGCAAGTTATAAAATATGATGCAACACATAAAATGCACACATAAGTTCAAATTAAAATCCCCAAAAATATAAAATAAATAGGGACGGGTTTTGGGGTCGTTACAATCACTCCCCCTTAAAGAAAATTCCCCGAATTTTAGAGTTACTTACCAAACGAATCAAACAACCAAGGATACTTCCTTTCCATTTCCTCCCGAAGCTCCCAAGTTGATTCTTCCACATTATGGTTTCTCCACACAAATCTAACAAGAGGAATACTCTTAGTTCTCAATTCTTGAACTTTAGAATCAATCACCTGAACTGGATGCTACTCATAAGACATACTGGGTTCAATATCCTCAGGTATCTCAGACAACACATGCGATGGATCATACACATTCTTTCGAAGCATCAAAACATGAAACACATTATGAATCTTGTCAAGAGAAGGAGGTAACGCAATACGATAAGCTCGATCTCCAACTCTTCCCATAATCTTAAAAGGCCCAACAAATCTAGGAGCAAGTTTCCCTTTCTTCCCATATATTTTAATTCCCACCTTTGGAGAAACTTTCAGAAACACAAAGTCACCATTTTCAAACTCAAGGTCTCGCCTCCGGTGATCAGCATAGCTCTTTTGTCGACTCTGGGCAGTAGTCAATCGATCCCGAATAAGCATAACCTTCTCAACTGAATCATTAACCATATCAACACCCCAAATCTTTGCTTCCCCAACTTCATCCCAACAAATAGGTGAACGACATTTTCTCCCATACAATGCTTCATAAGGAGATATCCCAATACTCGACTGAAAACTGTTGTTATAAGCAAATTCCACAAGAGGCAAATGAATATCCCAAGAATCTGAGAAATCAACTGAACAAGCTCTCAACATATCCTCAAGAATCTGAATGGTTCTTTCTGACTGACCATCTGTTTGAGGATGAAAAGCAGTACTAAATCTCAATTCTGAACCCAAAGCCTTCTGAAATGCTTGTAAAAAACCGAGAAGTGAATCTAGGATCACGATCAGATACAATGCTAACTGGAACTCCATGCAACTTCACTATCTCATTAATATACAAGGTAGCAAGTTTCTCCATAGAATAACCCATCTCAATAGGCAAGAAATGAGAAGACTTTGTCAATCTGTCTACGATCACCCAAACTGCATCATGCCTTCTCCGAGTACGAGGTAACCCTGACACAAAGTCCTTAGTAACATGTTCCCATTTCTATTCTGGTATCTCTAAAGGTTGAAGCAAACCTGCGGGTCTCTGATGTTCAGCTTTCACTTGTTGACAAGTCAAACACTTTGACACATAATCAGCTATCTCCCGCTTCATGTTATTCCACAAGAAATGTTTCTTCAAATCTTGATACATTTTGGTACTCCCGGGATGAATAGTATACCTCGACTTATGGCCTTCCTCGAGAACTTGAAGTTTAATTCCATTAACATTAGGCACACACAATCCACCTCTGAAAGTCAATACTCCTTCAGAACTGAGAGAGAAGTCTTCAAATCTGCCATCTTTGATTTTACCCATTATCTTCATTAACTCGGGGTCATCTTTCTGAGCATCCTTTATTTGTTAAATTAAGGTTGGTAATATTCTGATATTCGCAAATATAACCCCATGCCTCGATTCATAAGGACACCAATCTCGAGCATCTTCTAACATCTTCCATTCCCGTACCATCAATGAAGCTACATAAGACTTCCTACTAATAGCATCGGCTACCACATTTACCTTGCCCGGATGATAAGAAATGGTGCAATCATAATCCATCAACAGCTCCATCCATATACGCTGTCTATTATTCAACTCTTTTTGGGAGAAAAGATACTTCAAACTCTGATGATCTGTGAAAATCTCAAACTTTGCTCCATATAGGTAATGCTTCCATTTGTGTAACGCAAAAACAATCGCAGCTAGCTCCATGTCATGGGTCGGATAATTCTGCTCATTAAGAGTTAACTTCCTTGAAGCATAGGCAATTACCTTCCCACTTTGCATCAGAACACACCTCAAGCCTTCTTTTGAAGCATCACTATAAATCACCAATTCATCATTCCCATTAGGCAGTGCAAGAATAGGAGCGGTGGTCAACCTCTTCTTTAACTCTTAAAAACTAACTTGACATTTGTCATCCCACACATATGGCACATTCTTTCGAGTCAACTGAGTCAATGGTGTTGCAATTTTAGAAAACCCTTCAATGAATCTTCTGTAGTACCCAGCTAACCCCAAGAAACTTCAAATTTCAGTAACTGATTCTGGCCTCTTACAATTCACAATAGCTTCTATTTTTTAAGGATCAACAGATATGCCCTTATTCGAAACCACATGTCCCAGAAAAGAAACTTCATCGAGCCAAAAAGCACACTTACTGAATTTTGCAAACAACTGCTTCTCCCGAAGAATAGATAGAACCATTCGCAAGTGTTGCTCATGTTCTTCTCGAGACTTAGAATAAACCAGGATGTCATCAATAAACACAACCACAAAAGAATCAAAATAAGGCTTAAAAACATGGTTCATCATATCCATAAAAACAGCTGGAGCATTTGTTAACCCGAAAGGCATGACAAGAAATTCATAATGACCATACCTACTGCGGAAAACAGTTTTAGGAATGTCTTCTGAGTGAATCTTCAACTGATGATACCCACTCCTCAAATCAAGCTTCGAAAAGACAACTGACCCTTGGAGTTGATCAAATAAATCATCAATGTGAGGCAAAGGATATTTGTTCTTTACAGTCACCTGATTCAGTTTTCTATAGTCGATGCATAGTCTCAAGGACCCATCTTTCTTCTTTACAAACAACACAAGAGCTCCCCACGGTGATACACTGGGTCGGATGAAACCCCTATCAAGAAACTCTTGCAATTGAACTTTTAACTCCTTTAATTCAGCTGGAGCCATTCTGTAAGGTGACTCAGATATCGGGGTAGTACATGGAAGTAAGTCAATACAAAACTCGATCTCCCTATCAGGAGACATAAAATATTCAGTAGAGAACACATCAGAAAACTCTTTCACAATATGCACATCCTCTACTTCAGGAAACTTTTTAGTAGTATCAAGAACACTAGCCAAATACCCCGTACAACCACGATGCAACAACTTTCTAGCTTTCACATAAGAAATAATATGAATTCCCTTACTCAAAGGAGTAGCCTCAAAAGTAAATTTAGGCACATCAGGAATAGAAAATGTAACCACCTTTTTATAACAATCAACTGAAGCATGGTATTTACTCAACTAATCCATTCACAAATAATATCAAAATCATGTAATGGCAAAACAACTAAATCAGCAAATAAAACATGCTCCAAAATATGCACATCACAACCACGTAACACCTTATTGGTCACCAAACACTCCCTTATAGGAGTAGACACCTCTAACACATAAGGTAGAGATTCAAAGGAAACATGCAATCGAGAAGCAAAATGCACAGACACATAAGAATGCGAAGAGCCAAGGTCTACAAGTGCTCGTGCCCCCAAACTCGACACAGAAATTATACCTCCTATCACATTAGAAGAATCTGAAGCCTGTTGTTGATTGATGGCAAAGACACAACCCTGCACCTTAGGCTTCCCTGAAGCATCCCTCTTCTGACCCTGAGATGATCCAGCTCCACTTCCATATGATACATTCCTTGCCTTTGTACAATCCCTTTGAAAATGGCCAAGCTGACCACAATTCAAACAATTTCCTTGCTTCTTCCAACATCGCTCTTCAGAGTGCCCTTCCTTCTGACAGTAATTACATATTCTTCTACCTTGATTTCCCGAGGTGTTACCTTGATTCCTGGCAATTGGTTGCCCCTGCGGTTGCCCTCTAAATTGTGATGGTATTCCCTGACCTCCTCGGTTATCACCACGCTGTGGTTGAGGTCTTCCTTGCCTTCCTGTACCTGCCAATTCAACTTTCCTCTTATGCTCTTCTATATCATGCTCCACCTGATATGCTCTATCAACAGCATCTTGAAAATCTTGCAACTTGTGGGATACTAGTTGACTTCGGATCACAGTTCTCAATCCCTTTACAAATCGCATAGCCTTCCTCTCCTCAGTTGCCACTAAGTGAGTACAGTACCTGGATAACTCTGTGAATTAGGATGTATACTGAGCCACAGACATAGTATTCTACTCCAAGTTAAGAAACTCCATTTCTTTCTTGTCTTGATCTACCCGAGGAATGAAATGTTCCTTGAACTTCTTCAGAAAATTCTCCCAAGTATAGGGTACATGATTCTCATCCCATTAGTTTTCAAAACTTTCCACCAGTGCTCAGCAGCTCCACTCAGTTTATAAGTAGCAAACCTGACTTGATCTTCATCTTAACATCTGAGAACATCAAATATTTTCTCCATGGATTCAATCCACCTCTCAACTTTGGTCACATCTGGTTCTCCTTCATAACTTGTTGGTTTCATCTTTAAAAACTGTTCTAACCCATATCTCGGAGGTGCTTGCTCTCCTCCTTGCCTTTGATCATTAAGATTTTTCATGGCTGCTACAAACATCCCTTGAAACATGATTCGGGCCTCTTCTCTGGCATCCCCTTGCCCTGAAGAACCAGCCTGATCTCCTTCAGTCTCAACCATTTTCAATAAATACCTGCATAAGACACTCAACGTTACTCACTCTATACACAACTACCCTCCTAGGTCACTTAGTCATTCTAGATCATCTACAAACCTAGCTCTGATACCAACTGTCTCGCCCCAACCCGTGGTCCTACTTGGCCCCACGTTCGAGACACGCACGGAAGACGTCATAAAACATTTTAGGAAAATTTTTCGAAATGTCCTTTCATAAAAGTTTCATATAACCAAACACATTTACTTGAAACTTGATTTCATTTCACACAAACAAACTTTCACAACCCAAAGTACTTAGCCACCAGGGCTTACACACTTTACTTACAAATTTTCAAATCACCGACATGTTCCAAAAATAGGTGATACAAAGATGAAGTCACGGGTACACTACCCAAAAGGTTATACATTTACATAATGTAGCCTTTACATAACACATATCCCAAAATGTCTTACCCAAAATTACCACCACGACGTCCTCCCTTGTGAAGTGACCTATCCCCTGGGCTCTCATTTATCTAAGGAGAACAACATTGAAAGGAACGGGGTGAGAATAAACCTCAGTAAGCTACTAAAATGCAACTACTTTACATGCTGAAATGATACTCGTAATTGAACAATGTCAATAAACATTCACATAGCACGTAACATGATAGGCAAAGCCAACTCATCTTACCACACGTAAGGTGGAAATAAACAATCATAAGTGGATACTGAGCCAAGTTTCTCGAATCAAACATATAACCATATGAGAGGTATCAACTGAGCAGCACCAAATGGCTGAAACCGGTTCATGAACCAAACAATAACAACAACAACAACAATGGGGGGAAAATGACACAAAGTCATAACCCAAAAGTGCCCAACCTTTGGCCCAAGGAAGGGCGTTAAAAATGGAAAACCAATGGTAGAAGCTTTATAATGAACTTGGCTCGTGTGCCATTATAATCCCTACCATTGCCCGAAATCACAACAAGAAGTACTAGCTAGACTTTACACGAGAGCACAGTAATAAATACTTGCTTAAACAACAACCGGGGCATGATTCCAAAGTAGGGAACCACACAAACCATCATAAAGATGTAAACACGCTACTCATAAAGAGTTCACAACATTGACATGAAGTCACAACACAATCCTTTATCAATGACATTAAGTCACAACACAATCAATCCAAACGGTTACATCAATTTAAACTCGATCACAAAGGACCAATTCCACCACTTTGGTGTTCCACAACAACCCTCTAGGTACTCTAGGATATCACCTAAGACCTAGACCAAGATTGAACTCTAAATCACTTGGATTGGAACAACTCAACTTTTCACCAATCATGGGCGGTCGCCCACACCAGACTGTGCGGCCGCCCACAATACTCTGTTCCAAGACAAAAACCTTTCAGATAGATGGGCGGTCGCCCACCCCATTCTGGGCAGTCGTCCAAAACACTCGACAGGCCAAAATTTCACTAAATTATACTCCCTTCGTTTCACCGTCCCAAAAGTACTAACACCCTTATACCTGAAGCATACTCTCTACCCATATAAGTGCAAAGAACACTCAGGAACACATTTGAACTAAACCAAAACACTTCTTGCTACAAATCTCATACTACTCCCTTTGTCCCAAAATTACAAGTACCACAAAAATCATTCAAATCACAAAATTAACAAGTACAAGTATCAAATATAACATATATGACCATTTTAACATTTAAAGGGGAATTAGTAACTTACCTGGTTCGGGAAAAAGTATCGCAGAAATATGTTTTGTTCGGGTAGAAATGACTTATTCAACGCCCTGATCATTTTTATATAATTAGATTTTAAAACGGATAAGTAATTTAAAAGATATAAAATCAAATGAAATGAACTTACCTTTTCTCTTAACCCTAGGAATGAAACGAGGAAATGTTCTGAGTTTGTAAACACAGAGGGGGAAGAGAAGGATAGGCATGTTTTATAAAAATCTTTACCCATTTTTCTACTTTGGTCACTCTACTTTCCATTTGAACAAACCCCTAAAGTTAAAATTTCACTAAGGACCCTAAAGTTTCAACTTAATCATTTAACTCCTTTAACCATTATTACTACTAACCAAATAAATAACACAATTAATCAAACAATATGTGCAAGTCATAAAATATGATGCAACACATAAAATGCACACATAAGTTCAAATTAAAATCCCCAAAAATATAAAATAAATAGGGACGGGTTTTGGGGTCGTTACAGGTACTATGTACAAAATTACATTTGAGACTTTGATGGGTACCAGTACTGGAATTGGGTTTCCTAATCTCTCTGTTCTGCGCTTGAGTTTTGTGGATATGACTGATGAAGCTCTGGCATACTTGCTCTCCTCCAACAACTGTCCCTCGCTCCGACATGTGTATGTTAAATCCGCGCTTTCTCTAGTACATGTTAAAGTTGTTGGTAACTTAAAGTTGAAGTCTTTGGAATTGGCTCATTGTTGGATGATTGAAGATGTGCAGATATGTTCATCAATAAATATGGTGTCCTTCGGATTCAGAGGGCGATAGGGTACAAAAATAACATTTGAAGACGTCCCCCTTCTTACCGAGGCATCGTTTTCTGGGAGGATGTACTGAGCATCCCAATTGCCCAACAACTTTGGTCTATCTTGCCTCACCTAGAGGTACTTGCATCTTATTTTTTAACAATTGATAATATAAATCTATTTCAATTTTTTCACTTGCATTGACTTGTGCCTTTGTATCATATTGTGATTCGGTCTTATTTTGCGTATCCATCTTTATGACTTGAAATTATAGTGATTTCCTGGACTTATTTTGGTCTACCAGAAGAATTCTTTTCGCAAAGGCAATCCTACCTGATGGTTATAAAATTAGGTTATGTACCTTATTGTCATGTAAGGGTTAACACGGAAGCATTACGATATGTGGTTGTATACAGTCCCTAATATGCTTAGACTGCAGAGACTAGGGATAAGAAATATTCTCGATATTTTGTTACTTAAGTAAGAATTATGTCCCAAAAGTAATTTTTTGCTTTATCTGAATGTTTTGTATTTTGTATTTTTTTTCTTTAAAAAAAATTGCTTGCCATTTGAAGAAGTTACAGAACCAGGTCATAGAGTTTTATTCATAAATGATATGCGTATGTAGCGACGAATCAGGTTGAATATAAGGGTTCGTGTTACCAATGCCACACAAAATTTCACCCGTCTGATTGATGATCTTATCCTTGCTGGTGGTTTTCCTCGTCCGACATTTTCGCAGCATTCTTTTAAAAGTACTTGTGCTTACTAATAGGTTACTTTTAACTTATTTCTTTATCACGTTCTAGTATGTATGCCGGAGCATATTTCTTATTATTTTTACCCCACTAACAACCCCTCACACTTTCCGTACAAGACCTTAATATTATACACTTTTCCTTATTCTCCATGCCACCCCATTGTCTAATTTGAAATGGGCCGGAGGGAGCATTAGTGTGCTCTTTCAATATTAGGAGTATTTATGTATAAGCTACTAAAAGTGCTCAAATGTTAGCTTACCCGATGCAATTTTGTCCTCTACTTTGACTACATCAATCCTTTCTAAACGATGGAAAACCCTCTGGACTTATTTCTATGGCTTTCTCGACTTTGATGATGATTTTAATCTCCGTCTGCAAAAAAAACCTATTTAGATTCTAAACCATTACGGTTTGAACTGTTTAAAGAATGTACAAGCAATTACATCGGCTACGTCAACAAAGTGTTGACTTCTCATCAAACAATTGGTGTTCCTATAAATATGTTGAGAATTTTCTGGGATCGATTTCGTGATGAAGAACAGAGTTCAACACTTTGAATTGGACGCTTGCGAGTTTTTCTTGTCTTTCATCTTGCTTGGTGTCTCTGTTTCTTCTTCTTCTTCTTCTGGTTCAGCATGTTTTCTCTTCTTTTTCTTCTTCTCTCCTGCTTCCACATTCTCTACTAACTCGACAGCTTCCTCAGATGCGTCCGTCTTCTTTTTCTTTTCTTTCTTACCCACATCTTCATTTAACCCATCACCTGTCTCCTCCGTGTCAGCTGTATCTTTCTTTTCCTTCTTTTTGTCTTTCTTCTCATCAACAACAGGTTCTTGTGGTGCCATTTCTTCATCTTTTTCAGCCTCCGCTTCAATCCGTCCAAGAACAGAATCCGCTGATGGATTGTAAGTCTTAGCCGCAGTTATTAATGCCCCAGCTCCCTTCTTGTGGCCCTTGCTATAGCTCTCAATCTTAGTTTTGCCTTTAGCTGTCCCAGCAGATCGACCTAGTTCTCTACCTTCAAGATTCCTCAAGCGAGTTTCAAGCTTGAGTCTGTTCTCTAACCCCATAGAATTATCTTGGCCATCCCCAAGAGCATCATACCGAATCGCTAATGCAGTTTTAGCTGCAAGAGAATGTGATATTTTTCCTTTAAGCTTTGGTGCTGCTTGACCAATCAAAGATGCATGGTAAATAAGCCTATACTTTCGGTGTTGCATGTTTTGTCTTCAGAGCCCTGAAAAGGGCCTTTTCCGCACCAAGAATCTGAACAGTGCTCCCAGGCTGTTTTGCAAGATTCACCAAGCTGCCTCCATGCGCAATTAGGCGTGCACGGTGCACCTACAAGTTCTCCAACAAGAGCAGTAAGATTTGGGGCAATGGTGTTCATCCTGCTTTTTAGGTAATCGTACAACTGAGCTCTGTACTCGGCGAGAGACAAAACTTGATCGCACAAGTCTTTGATATTCATCAGATCAACTTCACTGACTTCAGTTCCCATGAAGATCATACATGCCTCTTTTAGTTCAGTCTCGACTTCCTCTGTCAATATCTCGGAGAAATCAAGTTTTGCAGCGTTTGTGCGGTCACCCATGAGCTACCTTGTCATAAAGAATGTTGTCCTGTACAATCTTTGCAAGCTCTGGAAAATGCCAGCCATACCATCAAGATCATCCAACAATCTATTTTCAGCTTCTTCTTGATTGCATTTCCAAGCTTAGAATCAGCTACAGCTAAGGTTTCACCCCCGCAATGAGCACGCAAGAACTTGCGGAGACCTTTAAGATCAACGTTAATTCTGATAATGCCTCTGACGTATTCTCAAATTTCATGAAAGATTTTAGCTTAACAACCTGAGGAAAAATCTTTCCATAAGTTCTCAACTTTATCGAGCTTGGATTCATCTTTGACTTTGAAGAGGGCTGGAGTCTCAAACAACACAATCATCTTCCTTCTCTGAGTGTGTGTGTGTGTGTGTGAGAGAGAGAGAGAGAGAGAGAGAGGTTTACAACAATAACTTTGATTGCATTTCATTTCAAATACCAATCCAAAAGGTAATTAAAAATCATAAACCAAACTAACAATCAAATAATCAATCATCTTTAGTACCTTACAACCCAAATGAGTAAAAAATATCATCTGACTTATTGATTAGTCGAGAGCCTCGGCTTTCCTTCTATCTCGCTACTTTCTTGACATCGTCGAGTCCCGGCCTTTCCCTCTACTTTTTTAACAACCTTACCGACTATCTGATAACTAACAGAATTGTCGTGTCTCGGTCTTCCTCTTTTCTGTGCCACTTCTTTCTTGACAACATCAAACTCAATATAACTTTCTCTACCATCTTCCCCATGAATATACTTGAAAGAACAAGTGTCTCCTTCCATTAAACTGTTCTCTTTCCAAAAACTCACCCAGCCATTAGCAAGATAATACTCACCTCTAGTCCTTCTCCCTATCTTTACACTCCATCTCTTCATTTCTTTGTTACTTATAACTACTTTCTCTTTACTCTCTAGTCCTGCCTCCTTTACAAAGCTCCTTGGAAATCTCTGTACAAATCATGATCAATAACTCATGCAAATCCACTCCCAAATAGATAATCTCAATTCTAAGGTAAGAGAGATTACTAAAAAGTGGTACAAACTTATAATTGGGGCTGATTAATTATACTCCCTCTATCCCGAAATGATCTTCTCATTTGCCATTTTTTATTGCCCCAAAAAGTTCTTCCCATTTCTACAATTTGGGCTTAAATACACATAAACACAACATGGCTACTGAAGCAAGTATTCATATCCTTAAAAAGTTTGAATAGTCAAATACGAAGATCATTTTGGGACGGAGGAAGTATTTGACATAAATTGGAGTGATAAAAAAGAGAAGAGATACCCATTCGGTCACCTTTATGTTTTTTATAATTTGACATATTAATGTGGTACATTTACACCTTTATGTTTTTTTATAATTTGTACTCCCGTCATCCAAAAATAATAATTCCATTTCCATGTTTTGTTGTCCGAGAAAGTATCATTACTAAAATTAATGCTCCAAAATCACTAAATTTCCAAAACTTACAATGTAATCTTATAATGTTTGTATACTCAAACGCGAGGCTATTATTTTGGGTAGTATTAGTTATAATTCTCTACAACACATACTAAAACTATCATAATTCATACATTGAACACACTTGAACATTAAAGAATTTTTTTTCCGAAAGAAAAGATATTCTTTAAGCAGTGAAATAGTGCACTTTTAATATGTACGGGATTAACAAAATATGTTGGAAAAATAAGTATTGTTAGTGGGAAGGGGAGAAAATAAGTATGGGACGGAGGGAGTAATCGAGCTAGGAGTAGATGATTTACCATTTCATAACAGTAGGATTTGGTGAGAACTTTTTTAAAGATAGGATTCAAGCATTCTTCTTTCTGATTAAAACGTTGAACCTTGATTTCTTTCACTTCATCCTCCTCATCATCATATTCATCTTCACTGTCCGTATCATCTTCATCATCATCATCATCAATATCTTCTTCTTTAAAATCGTAATCATTCTTAACTTCATCCATATCTTCATAAAAATCATCGAAATCATAATCTTCTTCAACCTTAATCTTGTCATCATCATCTTCTTCATCATCTTCAATTTCAATCTTGTTCTTTAAATCAGCATCACTGTTTCCAGATCCACTACAATCACAAGAACCTGCTTCAAGAACACACAGAAAAGTTTAAGATTCCAAAATTAACAAATTCAAGTTCTAGCCTTATAATTAACAAAATAGAGATATTTAGAGAGAGAGAGAGAAAGAATGATTACATTTATAATTGGTTGGAGTAGCAAATCTCAAGTCTTTTGCACAAGCATTAGGCCCAAAAATTGAAACTTTGAAAGTTGATTTACCAATTAACCAGAAAACAAGAAAATCCCCAACTTCAGTTTTTGTATCCTCTACAAACTGGAGCCACCCATTTACAAAACAGAATTTTCCTCCAATTTTTTCAATCTTCACCTTCCATTTTCCTCCAAATTCAGTTTCCAGAACTGGGTTTTCAGGGAATTCGTCACCCAAAAACTGTTTCTTGACAAAAGCAGGCGGCAATGGCTGCAATTAAAATTCATTAAAATTAGTAAAATTAACTTCAATAATGGGAACCCAAATGGCAGAAAGAAACAGAGGAAGAGTTTACCAAATTGGGATTAGAATCATCAAGCAAAATCTTGAAGAAGGAAGGAAGGATGTGTGTTGGGTTCGAAGTGGTAGTTCCTGTTTTGGACATATCCATGGAGTTGCAGCAATGTTGTTGTGGACTGATGAGTGTTCGTATTTTGTGTGCCTACATGACAAATACTCTATCCGTCTCATTATTATTGCTACTAAATGGAAATGTACGGATATTAAAAACATACTATGATAGAAAAATAAATATTGTGAGTGTGAGTGAGTAGGAAATGTTGGGACATGGCTTGCAACACAAGTCATTTAGACTTCCATTCATAAAATTATGATTATAATGTTAATTATAAAGTATAGTTTATAATGAAATGTGTAGAATTCCTGGATATATAATTACCTAATTGTGATGGGCAAAAGGGTAATATAATATCACTTATCTTGAAAGGGTGTGGTCCCTAAGTGAAATGTCACCAAGTCTCCTATATAAAGAGTGTTCCATCAACCCTTAGAGACTAATGAATTCTTGCTTTCTCATCTAAATTTATCTTCATATTGTTAGAAGACTTTGAGAGAAAAGAGACATTATCACTTAGAAGAACGCTCTCCCTATTTTGTTCTTCTTCTTGTTCTTCATTTCTCCCTACAACATTCATATGGATTCAACAGGTAATTGTTCTTAATCGCTTCCGCTTCATCTTTTTCCTCAATCTTATTCTGAAAATGAGCGTGACATTCAGGGGTTATGAAAATTATTCCAACAATTGGTATCAGAGCCTGGTTCATTTTGGTTTAAGTTTGAGTTCTTCTTTTAGAAAGTTTGTACTTTCATTTTGATTCATTTTCCCTGTTGAATCATTAAGTTTTGATGTTAATTAGAGACTCTAATTCGTTCATAGAGTACTGATAATCATCATCTTAAATTCAGAAAATGGTTTGAAAGTGTTTTGTTCATTAAATTAAATGGTTCAAGTTTGACTATCTATTCATAACATGATTATGTATAATGCATAATTGTGTGGATCTACATACTTGATTCCATGCTTTTTAAACAAGATTATCCCTTAATAACATGATTTTATGTTGTAAAGAACATATCATGTGGATCTACTTGTTTATTTTTGGTTTTGGGAATGTTTTGACAAAATTCAGAAAGTGCAGAAAATGGGGTGCTCGGCCGAGTCTTATGAGGTGCTCGGCCGAGCACTTGAAACAGTGCAATATGTCCAAAAGGCAAAGTTTCTGTAAATTTGGTGCTCGGCCGAGTCTTATGAGGTGCTCGGCCGAGCAGGCAGATTTTGGCACGGTCGTGCGTTATGTTTAGCACGGTCGTGCAGATCATGTCGAATTGACCAAACCTTCTGTAAATTGGTGCTCGGCCGTGTCATTGCCTATGCTCGGCCGAGCATTTACTGTTCACAGGTTTTGAATTTTTTAAAGTTTTGCACTATTTTGTTTTTCCCTTTGGAACAAAACATACATTTTTTCAAACCCTAAGGCCTTGATTAATTATATGCTTTGACAATTTTATTCATTGTTTAAATAATATTGTCGCCTAAGTGATTTACGTTATTTAAACCCTAAAATTGTAAAGTGTTGGATGTTTAAGTTGATATGTGAATGGCTTGAATTTTCCAAAGAAGATCTTGACATTTGACTAAACTTGGGCATTCATGTGGTAACAAGTAAAATAAACATTAGGTTATTTTCTTAGGTACTTATGTCGGTCCAAAGGAAGATTAAGTATTTATTAAAATATAAGTTCAAATTACTTGTTGCCTAAGGCAATCATTTATGAGTCAACTCGCAATCCAAATATTAGTTTTGATGTCATGTTGATTGTCTTGTTGATAGATTTCATTGATATAATTAATCATTATTTATTGTGTAGTTTCTTATTTATGTTTTGTATTCATTCTTGTTCTCAAAATTCCAACAAATTTGATTATTGCTTCATCTGTAATTACTGCTATGAGTACCGTTGCAATGTGGGGCTAATTATAAAACTTGGAAAACAAATAATTATAATCTTGGGCTATATAGAACTCGCATTAAGAGATCCGTTTCTCTTCTTATTACTTGAGTGCTGAGAAGTGACACGCTCTAACCGCGTAAGCCTAATGATCATAAAGAATATTGTCCCGGAGACCTTTTGGACGGTGTCTCCGAGGATATTGATGCTACAAACATTCCTTGATACCCCTGAGAAAACTTGTTTCCATAAGGTATAAAGGGTACCGGAAATTTAAGGGAGTACATTTTAGAAATAGTTCATCTATTGACGAAACGAAAATGCACTTAAGTTAAGGATATCGGATGATATTCTTGTGCATTTAGTTTTAATCTTTCTTCCTTGGTTTGGTTGCTTTGAAGTGACCTATCAATGTCAAAAGGAAAAGTGAAATATTAATGAATTACTTTCACTTATGACACAAGAAGAAGATAAGTTAAGAATAATTTAGAACTAAGGGTACTCATTTAGCATCTAACTTTTCTCATGGGACAAGAGAAGAGGGAAAGAAACTGTGGTTGCAAGTAAAAAGAAGCTTAAGGGATCATCTCATGATCATAAAGAAAAAAAATGTTTCTTTTGCAAGGACCTTACTAACATGAAGTTTGATTATCCTAAGTCTCACGCTTGGCGTGAGAGGTATATCATTTGGTCTTGTTTGTATTGTATTAAGGCTAATTTGGTTTCAGTTCATACATTTACATGGTGATTGGATTTTGGTGCAACCAATCACATAAGGATGTTCAAGTAGGATTGCCTAAATTACCGAAGACCTAGTAAAGATGAAGAAATTCATCTATATGGAAACTAGGAATCCGGTTAGAGTTATAGCCATAAGGATCATTTAAATTATTGTTAAGTACTAAGTATTATTTTGTATTAAATAATATATTTATTGTACCATCATTTAAATAGATTTATGATATTTATCACAATATTTGACAAGGAAGGTCATTCTTGTTCATTAATAATAAGTGTGATCTCTATTTTAATTCCAAAGGTTGTTGGCACTAGTACTTTGTCAAGTATTCTTTCTTAACTTGACACTATTCAAACAATAAATGTGTACCTTAATAATGAAACCAAAACTAGAAAGCAAAAGTTATAAAGTAAATTTTATTTTATTTTTCATTAAGGCATATGCATTTGGGTCATATTTCCAAGAGGAAAATTGATAAGCTTATGTTAAAGAAAATCTTAAACAAACTTGATATTTTGGAAAATACTTTTGCATTAAATGCCTTAAAGGAAATTTACAAACATTAAAAAAAATAGTATTCTCGAGAGTATCAAGTGTCTTTAAAACTAATACATATGAACATTGTGGGCCATTCATTATTCCTTCGTAGAAAGGTCAACAATAGTTATTACGTTTATAAATGACTACTCTCAATATGGATGCATTTATTACTTCATGCAAAGACTCAAGTTATGGACGTTTTCAAGTCTTATGAGGTCAAAGTTGGAAATCAACTTTGAAAGCCTATTAAGAACATTAGGTCCAATCATGATAGAGTATATCATGGTTGGAATGATTGTTAAAGGGAACAACGTCTAGGTCTTTTTTACTCGCTATTTTGAAGAGTGTGGGATTGTCTCCATCTACATTAAGCCAGGTACGCCTACCATGAATGATGTACACAAGAGACATGATAAAATCCTTAAGGAAATGGTAATAAGCATGTTTTGTGCTTCTTTTACCTCACTCATTATGGACGATACATTAAAACCGCAGCCCTTATTCTCATTAAAACTCCCTCTGAGCTACTAATAAAAACCCTTTATGATTTTGGGACGAATAAGGAACACGTCCTTAAATCATCTTCATTTATGGGGTTGTCTAACATAAGGGTAGACCTTATAAGTCTACTAAGGGCAAGTTAGACATAAGATTGTTAGTAGTTATTCATGAGGTAAGCCGAGAGATCTAGGGGATATATAAATTTTACAACCCGAAAATATGAACATTTTGAAACGAGAAAAGCTAGGTTCTTTGAGGATGTTGAATTTAGTGGGAGATTAGGTGTAATATTTTGAATTTGGAAAAGAAGAGGCATCCATTTTTTCACCTCTTCCATAAGTTCCAATTGGATTTCAAATTTTGTACTTGATATTCAAGAAGAACATACAATTCAAAATAAATATGGTTTCCCTATAAATATTGAACAACATGAAAATGTTGATCATAAGAAGGAAATTCAACAACCTCAGAATTAGTAAGAACCGGTGCCCTTAAAGAGATACAATAGAGTAAGAAGGATTGCAATACCGGATAATTATGAGATGTATCTTACCGAGAAATTAAGGACACATAGGTTTAGTGGGAGATGAGTCATTCATCTACCATAAAGCCATTAATAGTCCTAATTCTCATAAGTAGATTAATACCATATATAAAGAGTTGAAATCTTTGAAAGATAACAACTTTTGGGATCTTTTTACATTACCTAAAGATGTGAAACCTATAAATGGGTCTCTATGACCTAAAAGGATTCGCAAAAGTAATGTTGAAAGATATAAGACCCATCTAGTTGCTAAAGATTTTTTCAACTCATAAGAAATGCATTAATTATCAAGAAAGAAATATTTCCCGGTAGCTTCTAAAAACTCTTTTAGAACCATTATGGCACTAGTAGCAATTTGTGTCTTAAGCCTCATCAGATGGATATTAAAGAGAACTTTTCTTAATGGAGACATTAAGCAAACTATCTATATAGAGAAATTCATTTATGACTTAAGCAAACTTGTCATTAATGGTATTTAGAATTTAATCAAGTTATTCTTTCATTTGGTTTGAAATGAATCTTGATAAATATTGTGTATACCATAAGTTCAGTAGGAGTAAAAATTATAATTTTGGTCTTATATGTGGGTAATATTTGCTTGCTAGTAATGTTTTAAACCTTAATAAGGAAACTAAGAAATTTCTTTGGAATGAAAATTCTTGGTGAGGCATCTTTTTGTATTAGGAATCCAAGTTCACTGTGAGTATTCACGGAGTATTTTGGGATTATCACAAAAGGCCTATATAGAAAAGGTATTACAAAAGGTATAGCATGTAAAACTATAAACCACTTGACACCCCTAATTTTAAAGGAGACATGCTTAGTCTCAAACAGTGTCCTAAGTTAATTATGAATCCAAGTATATAGAAAATATCCCTCTTTGCATCAGTAGTAAGAAAGATTAATAAATGCGTAAGTCTTGCATTCAATGTTGGGATGCTTGGTCAATACCAAAGCAATCCAGAAAGAACATTAAGTAGTAGCCAAAAGAATGATATAGTATTTACAAAACACAAAGATCTACATGCTTATTTTTAATCGGATAATCTTGAGATCATTTGGTATTCTGATATTTGTTAAAATTACATGGCTACATAAGTTTTAATGGACTGTGATTTGTCAAAACAAGTGTCGAAAGACCAATTAAGATATGACTATCAGGTAGCAGTTCCGTACTCTAACAAAAGGTTTATGGATTTAGACATTAAGTATCTTATTATAAAGAAAAGAGTACAAAATGAACAGAGAAATACAACTTATTAGAACAAACTCCATAATTTAATGGATCCATTTATGAAACGTTATCATCTCTAGTGTTTCACGAGCATGTTGCTCATATGGGTGTAACAATTTGATAACATTTAATTTAGTGGTAGTTTTGTGTTGTACTTCATTAATTGTTCTATTATTTTTTATCTCATTTGGTTAAGTTGGACTAGTTGGAATAATATGTATATATTCATTATGATTCCATGCTACACATCTATACTTTTGATCTATGTCATTTAGTTGGATTTGTATACGTGATTATTGTGGGTTTAGTTGCGAATCAATTACAACGACTGCCCCTTTAGTCCTATACTTGTATGTCTAATGGACGAGATTGTTATAAATGACAATAAAGTGCGCACATTAGGGTTGTCATTTGTGTTATATTCATGATTTAAAGGAAGGACTTTGTTTTGCAACCCAAGTGGGAGATTGTTGGGACATGGCTTGCAACACAAGTCATTTAGACTTCCATTCATAAAATTATGATTATAATGTTAATTATAAAGTATAGTTTATAATGAAATGTGTAGAATTCCTGGATATATAATTACCTAATTGTGATGGGCAAAAAGGTAATATAATACTACCTCCGTCCCAACTCAATACGCATCTTTACTGTTTGGCACAATATTTAAGGAGAGATTATTTATATTCAAAAGTATTGTGAGTGGAGAATAATGAGTGGTTGGGAGGAAGAAAGAGAATGAGTGGAGAATAATGAGTGGTTGAGAGGAAGAAAGAGAATGAGTGGAGAATAATGAGTGGTTGGGAGGAAGAGAGAGAATGAGTGGAAGATTATAAAAATAATAAAAAACTTTCCTTTTTTGGATTGTGCACATATCAACGACACCCACTTAAAAGGTAAGTGTGCACATTGAGCAGGGACGGAGGTAGTATCACTTATCTTGAAAGGGTGTGGTCCCTAAGTGAAATGTCACCAAGTCTCCTATATAAAGGGTGTTCCATCAACCCTTAGAGACTAATGAATTCTTGCTTTCTCATCTAAATTTATCTTCATATTGTTAGAAGACTTTGAGAGAAAAGAGACATTATTACTTAGAAGAACACTCTCCCTATTTTGTTCTTCTTCTTGTTCTTCATTTCTCCCTACAACATTCATATGGATTCAACAGGTAATTGTTCTTAATCGCTTCCGCTTCATCTTTTTCCTCAATCTTATTCTGAAAATGAGCGTGACATTCAGGGGTTATGAAAATTATTCCAACAATAGAAAATAAGTTAGTAGATAGTTTTTATGAGTGGATAGGAGAAAAAAGATACTCCCTCCGTCCCGAACTAAGGTTCTTAGTTTGACTTTACACCGAGATTAAGAAAAAGTAAATGTTGTGAGTATGAAAATGTAAGTAAGAGAAAGTAGGAGAGATAAAGTGAGTAGGGAGTTTTTGTTGTGAGAATGACAAGTGGGTCCCATTGTCCATTTTAGGTAATCAAGCAACTAAGAACCTTAGTCTGAGACAAATCAAAAAGGAAAATAAGAACCTTAGTCTGAGACGGAGGGAGTAAACATTTTGAGTAATGAGTAACAAGCATAAGACAGACGCCCAAAAAAAATACTCCCTCCGTCTCAAAATAGATGTCGTTTTGGAGTGTTTTACACATATTAAGAAATATCATTAATGCATATGAAGAAGTCTCAAATACCCCTAAAGTAATTCAACTACCTAGGTAATTAAATGGTTAGGTAAGCGATAGTTCACTATCATTATTAAGGGTATAATTGGTATAGAACAACAAAAAAGATTTGAAAATAGTGAAATGACAAGTATTTTGAGACAAAAATTAACTCTCAAAACGACATCTATTTTGAGACGGAGGGAGTAAATAAGAATAATATTAAGGGCACAAAAAACTCACAAAAACTTGATCACAAAATCTTAGGTGTAATAATGCTATTGGTGTTTTTAAATAGAGTGTGGCGGGTCGATTATCGATGCAACCAATAAAATATCGCCACCTCATATTAGGAATGAGATTTTGCGACTTCATTTTGTGTCGCTAGCATTGCTCAATAAATAATGATAAGTACGAGACGAGTACAGGCTACAGCTAAGCTTTGACAGAAAATTGAAGCATTACTTAATGGTTGTAGACACCAAGAAGCTCGAGAATCGATGTGTAGTGAAATCGAAGCGCAGGCACGTTAATTCCTCTAAGGCCCTTTTCTAACATTAAGCCATTAAGGTGGGACATTTTCCCAATTTTTGTAAGGCACCTCTCTTAACATTAGTGCTTAGACCATGTACAAGTGAAATCGAAGTGCAGGCACACGTTAATTCTTCTAAGGCCCTTTTCTAACATTAAGCCATTAAGGTAGGACATTTTCCCAATTTTTGTAAGGCACCTCTCTTAACATTAGTGCTTAGACCATGTACAATGGTTAAATAAAAAATTCTCATTCAACACCCACTTTATCACTCCACATCATCTTCTCCCTCTTCCAACTAATCCATTCAACACGCATTCAACTTTTACCCTACAATGGTTTGTTTAATCCCCACATTCAACACTTTTCCCACTCATTATCCTATACCCCACCACTTAAAATTTATTTTTTATTTTTTATTTTTATGATTAGTGTTGAAATAGTTATTATTGAGATCCATTTCAAAAAAAGATGGTTTTTTTTGTGTCGGAATACAATGAAACTTACGTCAATTTAAAGAGAATTTTTTTTAGGAATTTTGGTGGAAAAAAAAACATTTTCTGTGAAATAATTGAGCTCAAATAATTGGGATAAAAGTAAAAAATATCGCCAGCCAATGGGGAGTTGCCAAGTGTCAAAACCAGGGAAAAAAAAAAAAAGGCCGGAGCATGCCGTGACGCGCCAGGCGCGTGTTCTGCACGCGCCACGGCCAGCCTCTCAAAAGGCGCCGCGTGTCTCAATTTGCTGGCTTTTCCTCCATTCACAAGTGTTGAATGGGTTAAACAAAACCATTCACACCCACTCCATTAATCAACCATTGTAGCAATTAAACAACTTCACTTTTGTTTAATACCCATTCAACACTCCAATTTTGCACCATTGTAGATGGTCTTAGAGAAGGTAAAATATTTTCTTAATTCCTTTAAGACCTTTATGTTGGGGTGCAACCCAAAGTCCCACATCGGCAATTGAGCAAACAATTGCAAGATATATAATAGCACCCACCCACTTCATTAGTATGAGGCATTTTGGGGGATGCCCAAAAAGAAATCCTTGTGTGACATTTGCGAATGGAGTGGAGGATTGCTATATAATAGCACCCACCCACTTCATTAGTATGAGGCCTTTTGGGGATGCTCAAAAACAAATCCGTGCGATGCAATTGTGTTTAATACTACTTTTTTTAGCGACAATACCTATAATTAATCATCAATTTTCAAAGACAAAATGCATATTTGTGAAATATTTAATATGTGGAAATACGCGTTCAAAAAAGACCGTGAAGAAAGATTATTAGTATTCACACTTTTTTAATATAATCAAGACAAATTAATAAACTACTACAATTAATTTTATTTTTTTATAGCAGACTCCAATTGATTTGCCGTTTGCTAAAAACAAATATCAGTGTGAAGTGGATATTTCACCCACAAATGCGTTTGCAATGAGAATTACACTATCAGTTAAGTTCGATCTTTCATCTGAATGAGAAATTTAAATAATAATCTGACAATGTTAGTTTTTGGGACTCCAATATTCAACTGAGATTTTATTGGGTCCTAACCGTATAAGCGGCTGAACTAACAATTCTAATGGATAGTTTAACAGTTTACTTTGCATACAGACGGTTTTAAAACCCTACAATTCTTTTTTTTCTAGTGTTGAAAATTTGATGTTAATCACACACTCCTATTTATTTTTCCTTCTTGGATGATGAAACTTTTGTAAAAGAACTTGGCGGAAAAATATAGAAATATACCCCTGTACTTAGCTTAAGGATGCAGATATGCCCTTATAGAAATTAATTGCCATATTAACCCTTGTACTCAAGAATAATGTGTGGAAATTAGGCCTCTGTCATTTTCTCATCAAAAAACTAACAGAAACGCTGACTATGTGTATGAGTTGGATATATGAATTGAAGGCGTGGAAATAATAGCTCAGTTGGAATTTGCTGATTAGGAAGAATTAATGATGTGGAAATTTGGGGCTATCAAATAAAGTTTGTTAAAATAAAGGGGTTATAATGAAAAATAAAAAACCCTAATACACTAATATGTTGTGGATTTGGCCCTCCACTACCCAAGCAAATCACAAGAACAATAAAAGCACACAAACAAAGCACAAGAAATCAAAGCAAGAAAAAAAACACAGAAATTGTTTACCCAGTTCGTCAATATGTTTGACTACGTCTGGGGGCACTACCAAGCCAGGATCTTGCACTATAATATGTTAGATCTGAGTTACAATAAGTTTAGGGGCGGAACTTTACTTAAATATGTGCCCAGGAATACAAACCTAACCCTAGATGGACAAAGGAACCCGAAAATTGGCCTAAAATCCGAACCAGTTTTTGCCTCTCCCGACAAGTGGGCGGTCGCCCACTTTGGTCCTGGGCGGTCGCCCATAAAACTGCTCTCCGGATTGAACTGTCTGATTAAGTGGGCGGTCGCCCACCATCACCTTGGGCGGCCGCCCAGAACAACAGTCCCTCCGACGTTTTTCTTCCTTTTTGCTCCGAAGTCTAGTCCCGGTTGGTCCTCTATTCCAACAATCTCCCACCTAGAGATCAACCGCGCATACAAGCCCCGTATCCGTTCTTCAACTCATCTTTGGTGTCGTCCTAGTGCTCACCTCGATCATGGTAGTGCCTTCCTCCTCTCTTATTCTCCAAGCCCAATTGAAGCTATGCATAGCTTCAACTTTTCAAGGTTTACCACCTTGGTCAACATGTCAGCCGGGTCTCCGATCCCAAAATCTTCTCCAGCCTTAAGATCTTCCTCTCCAAGAGATGCCTGATGTAGTGAAACCTCAGCTCAATGTGCTTCGTCCTAGAATGAAACGCTGGATTCCTAGCCAAATGTATTGCACTCTGACTGTCACTGTAGAGAGCATTACCACTTCGCGTCTTCCCAAGTTCACCCAAGAAGTTCTGCAACCATACCATCTCTTTGCTTGCCTCTGTCACTGCCACATATTCTGCTTCCGCAGTCGACTGAGCCACGATCTTCTGCAATTTAGAAGCCCAGGAGATAGCCGTACCACCCAATGTGAAAACATAACCCGTAGTACTTCTCCTCTTATCAAGATCGCTTGATGCCAAATCCGCATCCACATAACCCGCTAACACGACCTCCTTGCTTGAGAAACATAGAGCCTTACCAGCAGTACCCTTTAAGTAACGCAGGATCCATTTAACCGCTTCCCAATGTTGCTTCCCTGGATTGCCCATGTACCGGCTGACTACTCCCACCGCATGTGCAATATCCGGCCTTGTACACACCATTGCATACATTAGACTCCCCACTGCCGAAGCATATGGAGTCTTCTCCATCTGGTCACGCTCCTCCTTGCCCTTAGGTGAGTCCTTCTCGGATAGCTTGAAATGCATACCCAATGGTGTCCCTGTTGGCTTCGCCTCTTCCATGCAAAACCTTGTCAAGACTTTCTCAACGTATTCTGCTTGTGAAAGAACCAACTTACCCAACTCCCTATTCCGGTCAATCCGCATGCCCAAGATTTTTCTGGCCTCCCCCAAATCCTTCATCTCGAACCGTTCTGACAACTGAGCCTTCAATCTGTTTACCTCTCTACTGCTAGAGCCCGCTATTAGCATGTCATCCACATATAACAGCAAGATTATATACCCATTGTCCGTGTTCTTGAAGTAGCAACAATGATCCGCCTCACATCTGACAAATTTAATGTCATGCATGAATCCATCAAACTTCCTGTACCACTGCCTAGGAGCTTGTTTAAGGCCATACAAGCTCTTAGTCAACCTGCAAACCAGTTCCTCGTTACCCTTAGACAAATATCCCTCTGGTTGTCTCATGTAAATTTCTTCCTCCAAATCCCCATGAAGGAAGGCCGTCTTTACATCCATTTGTTCCAGCAACAAGTTATTCGCCACTACTAGCCCAGAACCATTCTGATAGTGGTCATCTTCACAACAGGAGTGAATACCTCGCTGTAGTCAATACCGTACTTTTGCTGAAATCCCTTTACAACCAACCTTGCCTTGTAACGTTTACTGCTGTTTGCCTCCTCCTTGATCCGGTAAACCCACTTGTTATGCAATGCCTTCTTCCCCTTAGGCAGTCTAATCAACTCCCAAGTTTTGTTGGCTTTCAATGAGTCCATCTCATCATCCATCGCAGCTTTCCACTTATCACAAAGTGAACTACGAACAGCCTCCGCATAACATTCTGGTTCCCCACTATCTGTCAACAACAAATAGTAATTTGAAGGAGTATACCTGTCAGGTGATCCACGCAACCTGCTGGATCTACGCAGCGGAATATCCGGTTCCGGAGTATGTGGTTCATCTTCAGTGACCCCCTGACCATGGTCATCATGAACCGTCCTGCTCCCACCTGAGTCTGGAATATCCACCTCTACAACATCCGGTTCCGAACTAATATCATCTGATGCCCCCTTTCTGTCTTTGTACAATACCTGTTCATTGAATACCACATCTCGACTACGAATAATTTATGGTTTTGGTCATCCCAAAACTTATACCCGAAGTCATTCCCACCATACCCAATAAACGTACATTTTACAGATTTTGCATCTAACTTAGTTCTATCAGCAGAATCAATATGAACATATGAAACGCAGCCAAATATGCGAAGAAAAGACAGATTTACCTGCTTGCCACTCCATGCTTCCTCTGGAATTCCATTCCCCAATGGTACCGATGGTCCCCTATTGATCAAGAAAGCCGCCGTGTCAACTGCATATGCCCAAAACGTCTTCGGAAGTCCACACTTCAACCTCATACTTCTAGCCCGCTCGTTCAATGTCCTGTTCATCCTCTCTGCAACCCCGTTGTGTTGTGGTGTGCCCTTTGGAGTCTTCTCCATGCGAATGCCATTCGCTGCACAATATTCCTTGAACTCCCCGAGCTCATACTCCCCTCCGTTATCTGACCTCAAGCACTTAAGCTTAAGTCCCGTCTGATTCTCCACCAAGGCCCTCCATTTCTTAAACACCTCGAATGCCTCATCTTTGTGTTTCAAGAAATAAACCCAGACCTTCCTTGTTGAATCATCAATGAAGGTCATGTAATATGACGCACCACCCAGAGAAGTTACCGGAGATGGTCCCCACAAATCCGTGTGAACCAGTTCTAACTTTGCTTCCCTCAAAGCCCTACCTGTCCTCGAGAAATTACTTCTCGCCTGTTTGCCAAACACACAATCTTCGCAGATCCCCACGTCGACTGTCTTCAAACCCGGTAGTAGTCCCTTTGAACAAAGTATCTTCATCCCCTTCTCACTCATGTGACCCAATCGACAGTGCCACAAATCAGTATCACCCTTGGCTGACGCCACCGCGATACTATCCTTGGTGTTATTCGCCAAATACAGTGTCCCCTCCTTATTACCCCGAGCGATCTCAGAATCCTCCTTGGTAATAACCCAGTTCCTGCAGCCGAATGTTACCTTGTAACCTTCTTCGTCCAACTGCCCAACTGATAATAGGTTCTTTTTCAAACCCGGAATGTGCCTGACCCCGTTCAGATGTAAGACCTTCCCGTCCGATGCTCCTATTCTGACATCCCCCTTCCCCTTGATTTCCAAAGGCTCGCCATCCGCCAGATAGACCTTACCGAAATCACCGGAAGTATAGTTCTCCATCTCTTCTGCATGCCCGCAAGAGTGGAATGATGCCCCCGAATCCAGCACCCATGATTCTAGTGCACTACTAACACTCAGAACCAGTACATCATCACCTTCGACTGTCACATTCACCGAATTGCCCCCACGATTGGGACAATCCTTCTTGTAGTGTCCTAACTCCTTGCAATGATAACACTGCACCGATCCTTTCGCAACCCTTGGTTTATCTCTGATCTCCACGGCCTTGCCCTTACCACCCACTACGTTTTCCCTTGATTCAGTTCTCCCCTTATTGCTAGTACCCGGCCTTCCCCTTGCTAGTAGTAGCTAAGGCCGATCCCGAAGTAGACGATGTCCCCAACTTCTTCAAACGATTTTCCTCGCCCAACAAGAAATCTTTAACATCATCATACTTCAACTTGTTCTTACCCGCTGAAGCATTGATCGCTGTCACCGTCCCGCTCCAACTTCCTGGTAAAGACGCTAGCAATAAGCACGCATGAACCTCATCATCAAACGTAATATCCAACGCAGTCAATGAGTCTATAACATCCATAAACTCATCGATGTGTTTAGCCAAGGATCCTCCCTCTTGCATCTTGAGACTACCCATCTTGCGTATCAAATCAACCTTGTTTGCAGCAGATGGAGTTTCAAATCTCTCAGTAAGATAATCCAATAGCTCTTTGGTGGTTTTCGCCTTCTTGGTAGTCTTCGCGATCCACTTTGACAAAGTAGATCTAACCACCCCTAGGGCCTTCCGATCCATGAGATCCCAATCTTCTTGCTTTTCTCCTTCCGGTTTGACACCCTTTAGAGGCTTATAGAGATCTTTGTTGTACAAAAGATCCTCTATTTGCATCCTCCAAAAACCGTAGTCAGAACCATCAAATTTCTCCACCGCTTGTTTGTCCTTGCCCATTCTTGATTGCTTGACAACACCCAATCGCTTGATAAACCAATCTTACGATTAACCCTGATCTCGAACCAGAGCTCTTGATACCAGTTGTTGTGGATTTGGCCCTCCACTACCCAAGCAAATCACAAGAACAATAAAAGCACACAAACAAAGCACAAGAAATCAAAGCAAGAAAAAAAACACAGAAATTGTTTACCCAGTTCGTCAATATGTTTGACTACGTCTGGGGGCACTACCAAGCCAGGATCTTGCACTATAATATGTTAGATCTGAGTTACAATAAGTTTAGGGGCGGAACTTTACTTAAATATGTGCCCAGGAATACAAACCTAACCCTAGATGGACAAAGGAACCCGAAAATTGGCCTAAAATCCGAACCAGTTTTTGCCTCTCCCGACAAGTGGGCGGTCGCCCACTTTGGTCCTGGGCGGTCGCCCATAAAACTGCTCTCCGGATTGAACTGTCTGATTAAGTGGGCGGTCGCCCACCATCACCTTGGGCGGCCGCCCAGAACAACAGTCCCTCCGACGTTTTTCTTCCTTTTTGCTCCGAAGTCTAGTCCCGGTTGGTCCTCTATTCCAACATAATACTCAGCCATCGTCCTCTTCTTCTTCTCTCTGTTCTCCCACGCCGCCACCTCCTCCCCCATCACTATACGTATAGCCGCTGCCATCCGCCCTCCGACGTCGCCCCCGCTGCTCCGATCTTCTCTCGTATCTTCCTCCCCCTCCCTTACCTAAAACGTATACCCCTTCCTCCCGTTCCGTTCCACCTCCACTTCCCCACGCCACAATCGTCTTTTCCCTTGACTAAGATCTAAATCTTGGAACCTCACTCCATCCCAAGTTCGCTGCCCCACGACTTACTCCAATACCACTATCCCAATTCAAGCACCGTCCAGCAAAATCAATTTTGAATTTGTTCCAAACCCTACGAAAGGCGATTCCCTTCTGATTTTTTAGGTTTTGTATGACGATTTTTAGGTTCTTTGAAATTGATTTCGTCAACAGCAAAATCAATTTCAAAATTTGAGTTTTTTTTTTTTTTTTTTTTTTAATATGGGCTTTTGAATGAAAGCTAAGGTGGAGTCTTGGTAGTGGTGGTTGACGATGGTGGAAACTGGAAGGGTGTTGATTAGACATTGAGATGGTGGTGGGTGGTGGGTTGATGGTGCATGGTGGATTTTTTTTTTTTTTTTGTTGCATTATCTTGGTTGTTGCAATGGTGTGGGGTTGGGAAGAAGGGTGGTGGGATGGTTGTTGGGTTTGTTTGGGGAAGATAATGGTTATATTGGTCTCTTTATATTTTTATAGGGTACATTTTTCATTTAATTTAATGTAATATTTCACATTCTACTCTTTTATTTATGAGGGGTGTTAATTGTAAATAAGTATGTTAAGTTTATATTTTATTAAATGGCAAAAGGACGTAGTTTTGAGTCCATCATACTCAGGAAATTCCACTTGGGCAGTTTTTTTCTACATGGTGTAAGCCACACGCCAACTAGGATGCCTATTCAGCAATTCCGTTAGTTTTTGGACGGAAAGTTGACGGTGTCCAAATATCCACACATTATTCTTAAGTATGAGGGGGCTAATATGACAATTAATTTGTATAATGATATATCTGCATCCTTAAGCCAAGTACAGGGGTATATTTCTATATTTTCCCAGAATTTGGCACACAAATATTACACTTTATGTAATAATGAAACTTATTCTATCCCACATAGACAAAATTTTCCATTTTCGCTACTTACAAGATTTTATATGGGTCCCTAAGCAATATTTGTTCTTATTCTTCTTCAAAACATAAAAAATAAAATAATAAACAATATTTGTTCTACGAATAATGTCAGCCATATTTTTGTTTTTCAGACTGGTTACCGTCATATTTTAAACTTTAAAAAATGGGTTGGATAAAAAAAAAAAACTGAAAAAAAAAGTGTGAAATGGGTGACGCGTTGCGCGTGTAAGTGGTTTTGGTAGGAGAGAGAGAGTACGGTAGATAATAGTTAGTCGATAATTGTGTAAGTATAACATGTAGAGTCCACAAATAAAAAATATAAAAAACTTTCCTATTAAATTCTTTTGAAGTTTAAAATGAAATGAAGTTTAAAATGAAACACACTCAAAATAAAAACTTTTTAAATTTAAAATGAGACGAAAAGAGTATACAACATTTATTTAATGTTCATAAGCATTAGACAATGACAACCCAAAATGAATAATAGCATCAATAGAAACCCAAAAAAGGCTGTTAACAATTAGTTGATTTCCTTTAGGAAAAAAAAAAACAAGAATAATACTTGGGTACAAAAAAGTCACAAAACTTTGCTCACAAAATCCTAAGTGTAATGATTTTATTAGTGCTTTTAATTAGAGTGTGGCGGGTCCACTATCGATGCAACCAATAAAATATTGTCGTCTCATTATGTGAGCAAGATTTTGTGAATTTGTTTTGTGCCCCTAGCATTGCTAAAAAAACAATTAGCTGGTTTATTCCAATGAGCATGACAAGGAATTTCAAACAATCAGCTGATTTATTCCAATGAGCATCACAAGGAATTTTTAACAGCATATTCTTATATTGTTTGGTTGCCAAAAATCAATTTTAAGAACCACTTTATATTATTAATCATTTAAGAGCAATGCTAGCCTGTTAGGGACACAAAATAATGTCACAAAATCTTAGTCACAAAATAAAGTGACGATATTTTAGTGGTTGCATCGGTAATGGACCCGTCACGCTCTAATTAAAACACCAATAACATCATTACACTTAAAATTTGTAAGTAAGTTTTTATAATTTTTTCATGCCTCTAATATTATTCTACATTTAATTTGTGCAAAGCATATTTCGTGCTGACTCATATTTTCAAATCAACGGCCAGAAAGGCAGAACCTTCACATCCCTAATCAACGGCCAATACTCTCCCAATTTTTTTGATTTCCCAAATTAACAATAACAAAAAGAAACTTGCATCACGCAGAAAATCGAGAAGCAATGCTAGGGGCACAAAATAATGTAATAAAATCTTGCACACAGTAATATGAGGTGATGATATTTTATTGGTTGCATCGATAATAGACCCGCTACACTCTAATTAAAAACATCAATAAAGTCATTACAATTAAGATTTTGTGAGCAAGATTTTGTGATTTTTTTTTTTTTTCGGTCTGTTATTATTCAAAATCGAAATACATAGACTATCTTAAACCAAAACAACAAACGCTTCTCTGTCACAACACAAAACACAAACACAGCGATGGGGAAAGGTCCAGGTCTCTACCCCGACATCGGCAAGAAAGCCCGAGGTTCAATTCCAATTTCCTTTCGCACGATTCTTACAAAAAAAATTTGATTTCGATTATTTTGATGTATTTACTTTTCAATTTTCTTTGGAAATCTATTCGCAAAATTCGATATTTTTAATAAAAATTTAATCTGTTTGTGGAAATGATTGGTTGAATTTGTGTGTTGTGGGTTTGCTACAGATCTTCTTTACCGGGATTACCAAAGCGACCACAAGTTTACCCTCACTACCTACACCTCCAATGGCTTCGTCAGTTTCTTTCTCTCTCTCTATAGATATATGAATATGTCTGTATTTTTCTTATTATTTGCGTGGTTATGAATTTGTGGAATGTTTGTATAGTTTTATCTGAATTACAGAATTGATGAAAGCTAGGGTTTCTGTTTGTGTTGTTAGAAAGTAGTTGTGTTCCTCTCTCAAGGTGGAAAGGGTCTCAATTTTGACTTGTTATGTTAATTTGCCATAAGTTAGTAACTGAAAACTTCCTCCGACCTACTCGAATTAGGACAAATTTCCATTTTGGGTGTTCCATTCGAATTAGGACAACCAAAAAATGCAAATGCTTTATTTAATGGGACCCACATTCACACTCACAACAACTTTCCACTCATTATTCTCTACCCCACTTTCTCTCTCCTACTTCACTTTTCATACTCAGAACACCTACTCCACGAACATTTTTTCCTTAATCCCCATGCCCAACCCAAAAATCTTAATTCGGGTGGGACGGAGAGAGTACCACATAATAGTGGTTTGGTTTTCAAATGTTAGCTGTCGTTTGTTAAATTTTTGCATCACTATTATCTTTATCAACATTTTTGATATTTATGTTCTCCTCCATATCAGGCTATTACTTCATCGGGAACTAAGAAAGGTGAGTTGCTTTTGGGGGATATAAACACCCAATTGAAGAACAAAAACATCACAACTGACCTAAAGGTGGATACGAATTCAAAGGTAAGCAATGTAACAAATGCTATTGTTTCAGCTTCTTTTATTGTCATTATAAATCTTTTTTGCCTATCGATGTGGCCTGTGGGTTGATTTGCGTTAGGTAGAATATGAGTTTGGCATGTGCAATACTCCCTCCGTCCCAAAATACTTGTAGTTCTAGGTTTTTCACACAAATTAAGAAAAGCAATCAATGCATGCCTAATGGACTAAATTCCTTGAAAATTTTCAAGTACCAAGATAATTAAATGCTTTTACAATGACAACTACCATCATAAATAAGAGTATCTTTGACAAACAATGCCAAAGATGTCTAGATAAAAGCAAAACTACAAACATTTTGGGACAAACATTAACCCCTTCAACTACAAGTATTTTGGGACGGAGGGAGTATAACATAAGCTCGACATGCAAGTATGATACTCCCTCTGTCCCAAAATGATCTTCCCACTTTTTTCGCCGTTATTACGAATGAACTTTGAGCAATAATTATAGGTTGATTTAATTATAGTAATGAAAATCTTAAACTTGTAATTGATACACCATCAACAATGCTATCAATAACAAGGTTTAGATTTTAATTAGGAATTGCTCAAAGTTTATTCGTACTAACGACAAAAAAAGTGGGAAGATCATTTTGGGACGGAGGGAGTATGGGTTTGGCCCGTGCTATTAGACTACTTGCAGTTTCAAAGAAAGATGCAGTTGTTCACCAGAGTAACCTTGTATCATTATTTAAAAACTTGGTACATCGATAGTAGAAACATATCCAAGACTAGCAATCTAATTGAGGTGGTCCAAATCCTTGAAGTCCAGCCAATATTTGACCTACTTTTCATTAAACTGTTTTTCGTTTTACTACTTCAGTCTTGTAGGGTTAAAGGAGGGTAATGCATTTACTTCTGTGTGAGGCTGTCTTTTGCAAACTAATACCTGTTGAGATCTCTTTGGTAAATGAGAAAATTGGAAGTTAAGTCAAGATCAAACAAATGATAGATTGGTTCTTAGGCACGGAAATCCAAAGAATAATGCAGTCCATCATTATAATCTGGTAACATTATTCCACACGTTGGAGGTCAGTAAAAGAACTTTGACGATAGCTGGCCACATAATCTAAGTAGACCACAATTCCAGTCAATTTAAGTAACCTATTTTCACTCAACAACCTTCCTCCACCCCGACCCCCACCCTAAAGAAAGAAAGAAATATACTGTACAAGAGAACTAATTAGATAAAATCCACGTAAAGAGAAGGAAGGATCATAAGCTGAAAACCAAAAGAGACAAAAAATAGTGAATACAAAGTTACCAAGATTCTATGCTACATGTTGGAGAACTTTTTCCTCTAACTTATGTGATTAAAAGAAAATATGATGTTGTTCACTGTCAGAAATTTCATGTTTTTATTTGGTATTCTTCAATGTTTGTTGGTAAGGGGA
Source organism: Campanula takesimana (assembly GCA_026119855.1). Classification (NCBI taxonomy): domain Eukaryota; kingdom Viridiplantae; phylum Streptophyta; class Magnoliopsida; order Asterales; family Campanulaceae; genus Campanula; species Campanula takesimana. The sequence continues at coordinate 96,234 of JAOWBW010002220.1, forward strand.
ACAGTAAACAATTAAGTATTCCTCTGGAGAGTCCTATTCGGTTCTATTTACTAATATGCATCTCCATGATGATATTACCATTAACTAGGCCTGCAATCTGAAGAGTTTATCGGCATTATTCACAAAAATAAAATAAAATCAGGAACTGCTATGATGATATTTCCATTAACTAGGCTGCAATCTGAAGAGTTTTTATCGGCATTATGTACAATGTTCTCATGGAATGCTATTCTTTATTATCATGTTTAAAATCTCAAAACATTATCCTAGTCTACCTGAATGCATAGTTGTTTAGTTGGATGTCAGGGTGTTTTATGCATGGGCCTGTTGTGCATACGAGTATAAGTTTAATCATGATGTGTTTTTTTTTTTTTTTAACCTGAGCATTAAGATCAGTAAATCCCTGTAGTATTCTCCCGTGTAAATATAATTACATCAAAATGTGGTTAAAATGTGTGATAATGCGATTTCTTGCACTGGAGGTTTAGATTGTTCAAGTAACATAACTTTTCGAGGTGTATGCCCTAGTAGTTGAAGTGTACTATAAAATGATTGATCATTGGCTAAAAAGAACATAATGAAAAACATGCAGATTTTCACAACCATCACTATTGATGAAGCTGCACCTGGACTCAAGACAATCTTCAGCTTCATTGTCCCTGATCAGAGATCTGGCAAGGTGATTATCATGCCCATCACAAAGTCATTTACTCACTCCGTCCCAATACAAATGTCCTATTTTATTTTATTTTCAAATTTTCTCTTGATCAAGAGAAAATTTGATAAATTTTTGGACATTAAGTTGGGACGGAGGTAGTACATCTCTTTTGAGGCCTCTCTCAATTATTATTTTGTGATCGGTGCTGTTTCCCAGCTGTTAACCGCAAAACTTGTTAGAGGTTTTAATTTGGGATTGCGACAAGGCTAACTTGCAGCAATGTTGTTAATAGGTGGAACTTCAATACTTTCACGAGTACGCTGGAATCAGTACCAGCATGGGTTTGACTGCAACCCCTATTGTCAACTTCTCTGGTGTTGCTGGAAACAACGCAATTTCACTTGGGACGGACATTGCTTTCGATACCGCCACCGGAAATTTCACCAAATATAATGCAGGGCTAAGTTACACCAACACTGATCTCATTGCTTCTTTGGCACTGTAAGTAACTACTCTTTCCGTCCCAAAATACTAGTTAACGAAGTGATTTTTTGTCACAAAATATATGTCGTTTTACAGTTTTATGCTCCCTACGTCCCGGAATGATAGTCCCATTAGATTGACATTAATGTTTGGTCAAAGTTCACTCGTGTTGACCATAAAAAGTCAAATAGGACTATCTTTCCGGGACGAAGGGAGTATAAATTTTGCAGCACTTTACAGAAAATACCCGTATTTAGTGCATATAGTCTCTTAGTATTCTTTACATTTTTCGATGAATTCTTATATTCCCAATAGTACTCCACCAAACACGTTTAGGGATAGGTTCATGATTAGTTACTCATCCCATGATTAGTTAAGGTTAATATAGTAATTTTGGCTTGTTTCTTAATCTTTGTGAATTTGTCTCCAACAACATGTTTGGGACGGAGGGAGTAATTTCCTAATGACACAGTATACATTATAATGACCTCTTGTTATCAACACTTTCTAATACTTCCTCTTCTTAGCTTTCTTTACTTGATTGTTTTTTTTCTTTTTGATTGGTGAAGGAATGATAAAGGGGACACCCTATCAGCTTCCTACTACCACATTGTAAGCCCTTTGACCAACACGGCTGTTGGTGCGGAGTTGACCCATGGCTTTTCAACCAATGAGAACACACTGACAATCGGAACTCAACATGCCTTGGACCCACTAACCACGGTTAAGGCTAGGGTTAACAACTATGGCAAAGCTAGTGCTCTCATCCAGCATGAATGGCGTCCAAAGTCGCTTTTCACCATCTCAGGAGAAGTTGACACTAGGGCGATTGAGAAGAGTGCTAAGGTCGGCTTAGCTTTGGCTTTGAAGCCATGAACTAAGAAGAATTTACTGTCTTTTTGGTATTTTCGAGTGAATATTGAGGCATTGTTTTCGCCTTGTTTTTGTATCTGAAGAGCAATAAGGTAGAGGTGTCCATGACTTGACTTGGTAGAACAAATTCTTGTAATATTTGGTCTATCAATGTGTTGGTGACATTGGTTTTTTTGGGCATGCTTTCAAGGGGTTGGGTAAAAATGCATGCTCATTTGGTGCTAAATTTACTGTGTGTTACTCACACTGTCCCGAAATGATGGTCCCACTTTTTTTTTTAGTTATTACTATGAATAAACTCTAAGCAATAATTTTAGGTTAATTTAATTATTTTAATGAAAATCTAAAACTTGTTACTGGTACTATCATTTTATATATTATCAATATCATTTTATATATTCCCTCCGTCTCACATCACTTGAGACTTATTTGGTCCGTCCTACCTCACTTGAGACTCCATAAAATGGTAATCTTTTTATAATTTTATATTTAATCTACCTCACACACTCTCTCTCTCTTCATTTCTCACCACACAATTCATTTAACCAACCTACTATTAACCCCACTCATTCTCTATCTTCATTTTCTACCACACATATTCATTATTTTTTTATATTTTTTTTTAGTTATTGTGCTCACCTCAAAAGTCTCAAGTGAGGTGGGATGGAGGGAGTATTATCAATAATAATGAGTTTTAAATTTTCATTACAATAATTCATTAGCTTAAGATTATGATTGAAAGTGTGTTCATAGTAATAAAATTTGTTCCTGGTTTGGCTGTTTTCAAGTCAAATCTGGAACGCACTTCTAACTGACAAGGCTGAATGAATGTCCCTTTTTAAGAGCCCAACTTAAGTCTCTTAATGATAAGAGCAATGCTAATGCTAAGGGCACAAAATATGATCACAAAATTTTGCTTACAAAATGAGGTGACAATATTTTATTGGTTGCATCGATAGTGGATCCGCCACACTCTAATTAAAAACACCAATGAAATCATTACACTTAGGATTTTGTGAGTAAGATTTTGTGACTTTTTTGTGCCCCTAGCATTATTCTAATGATAATGGTAGTTTCTAAATATTACTATAATTAATGTCATTGGACTATAATGAAAATTTTTCATAAGAAAAGTTATTTTATAGCCCAATGAAATTTCAAAACCGTGTATAGATACACTATTAAATGAAACAAGTACCAATTAGAAATAATTCATTGGGATGATTTTATTTGTCAAAATTAATAGTTAAAGTTTGATCAAGTTAACAATTTAAAAATAGGACTATCTTTTATAGACAGAGGTAGTATCATTTATCAATATTACTACGGAGATCTAACGTTTGAGTATCATTCGTAGAAAGAGGTATGATGTTTTAAAACTCGCAGATCAGGATCTAAAAATAACAAAAACTAGCAAACAAGGGCATTTTACGGAAATGCTAGATTGTTCAGTTAAATTAACATGTTTTGGGCACACGTAGACTTAACCTTCGGCCTCGTTTGGCACACGGGAATGAGTGTGTGGGAAAAAGCATATAATATCTGGGTATCTAAAGTCTGGGAATGATAGGAATTAGATATTTCCATTCCATGTTTGGGATGTAATTATGTCTAAGTTATAGAACAGAAATGAGATAGCCATATTTTTGTTTGATTCACATGTTTACCTAAGATGTTATTTTTCTTTATTAAATATTATGTAATAAATCTAAAAGAAAATTTTATAACTTTAATTCCTTCAAATCAATTACAGAAATAATAAAACTTCATACAATTATATGAGACAACTTATAAAATTTCCTCGATAAACAACACTCGATTTCGATAATCAATTGTGAAAATATATAATCAATCAAAGTGAATTAAATTAATAGTTCAATAAAATAGAAAATTTATTTCAAGTAAAATCTGGAAACAGTAATATTGAAATTAAATACATTTTAGACATCAAGGAATCAATTAAAAATCCACGAGTAAAATTAATTTATTTTAGAACTGGAGGTTGTAAGAAGGATTTTTTTTTTCACGTGGTAGAACCAGATTAAGGATTGGGCAACAGATTTCATAGAGCCCAGGAAAGAGTATACACTATAAAGAGATTCTCCCATGAAAATAAGCAGTTCATGGTGTATTAATGTTTCATAATTCCTTTTGATTTAGAGAAAAGCTTCCACTATAGACATGTATGAGATTTTAAAGGCAGCAGATTTCATAAAGAAGCTACTCAGATGGTGCTTTTCGGAAGTAAGTTGAATTTTGCAGGCAATTGAGTCTGGAGATTTAAAGGGATGAACAAAATAAAGATGATCAATAAATATTTTGAAAATGTCGTTGATAGGAATAATGAAATTTACAAAATGTTTTAGCAAATTATAATGAGATAAATATCAAAAATTTATTGAGATAAGTTCCCACATTTTTAGTCCTTGGGAATGGATATCTCAGATGCCTTTATATAAAGGGTATTTGATACTCATAGGAAACAAATTCCCATTCACTTATCTGATATCATGCGTTCGCCAAACAAAGTTCAATGCTATATGGGAATGAAATACCCATACCCGAGGCCAGACTCCCGTCTACCAAACGTGGCCTAAGGGTAACATGAAAATTTAAAATTCAAAGGATTAAAAGTAATTTTTTTTTAACTAATACGTATATATAATTCACTATTTTTTTTTAAAATATTTCACTAATTTTTTTTTTAAAAATAATTAAATAAATTTTAAAAAATATTTATTTCGTGGCATTAATTTAAAAAGTATGTCACTAAAAGTATATCCACCACCCCCCAATATAAAATCACGAAAATTATATAAGTAAATTGAAGGGTCAAGGGCCGGTATACTGAAGATATAGGAAGAGATATAATTTGAGGGTAGATTTAATTAGATAAATATTTTTCAATTAATAAATAAACTAATTTATTCAACTATGGTTTCACTAATACTAGGTTATTGAAATATTTTCAAAAAACTTAATTATATGGCGAATATATATATATATATATATATATATATATATATATATACATAGGTAGGTAGATAGGTGCTCAAACGAGAGCCTAAATATCGTGAGAACCGTGAGAACCAATCATAACCATTAGATTAGAAAAAAAAATCAAGGGTCCATATGTTAGATACAATTGATACACTCAGATACATTACAAAAAATTTGATATTACACTTGGATACAATAAGTTAATAAGTATTGTATCTAAGTGTTGCACTTGGATACACTATGTTAAAAACTAATGTATCCAATTGTTTTTCGAAAATTAAATAATGTATCCAAGTGTATCCAATGTATCTAACATCTGGACCCTTGATTTTTTTTCTTCTAATCTAATGGTTATGATTGGTTCTCACGGTTCTCATATAAAATGGTTCTCACAGGAATATATATATATATATATATATATATATATAATAATATATTATATGAGAACCGTGAGAACCAATCATAACCATTAGATTAGAAGAAAAAAAAATCAAGGGTCCAGATGTTAGATACATTGGATACACTTGGATACATTAGTTAATTTTAACAATTGGATACATTAGTTTTTAACATAGTGTATCCAAGTGCAACACTTAGATAGAATACTTATTAACCTATTGTATCCAAGTGTAATATCGAATTTTTTGTAATGTATCTGAGTGTATCAATTGTATCTAACATATGGACCCTTGATTTTTTTTCTAATCTAATGGTTATGATTGGTTCTCACGGTTCTCACGATATTTAGGTTCTCATTTGAGCACCTACCTATAGGGTCGTGCTACTGTGAGAACCTAAATATCGTGAGAACCGTGAGAACTTAGATAAATTATGTAAAAAACTAACATGTATCCAATGGTTCACTTGGATACATCATAGGATACATTACTTGACTTGGGTACATCATTGGATACATTATATTTGGATACATTAGGTAAAAACTAATGTATCCAATGTGCAGTTGGATACATTAAGTTCTCACGGTTCTCGCGATATTTATGTTATCATTTGAGCATATCAAGGTTCTAAAAAGCGCTAGGCGGCCGCAGCTGGGCCTAGCGTCTAGGCGGGGCCTAGACGGGATCTAGGCGAGGCCGAGACTTTAAACATAACTATAATATCCTAGGCGGGACCTAGGCGTTTCATCAACGCCTAGCGCCTAGGCAGGGCCTAGGCGGCCTAGACGGGCGGCTTTTAGAACACTTATATATATATATATATATATAAGCGAAAAGTTAGTTTCAACTTTTAAATTTAAAAATATTCATTTTACCCTTCAATGAGTTACATTTATTTTAATTAAGTCATAGTCATGTGCACGGTACATGTTGATTTAACATAATATTTTACATTTCCGTAAAAAAACTTTAATTACTAAGTTTCACCATCTTTAATCCCGATGTGCGAGTATTAGAACATCGCACCCCTTCTACAAACGACCCCATGACATTAGACTCATATTTGTCATTTGATCATACAACAACAATAACATTCGTGCTATTTTTTTTTTTTTTTTTAAAGAACATTTAAAACCAAGTAACCAACCAAAAGTGTGAGTACTGTTAGACTTTTATTTGATCTTACCATTAATATTAATTTATTTGTTTTATTTAAACGGGTTGATGATGTAAAACGCAACGGAATCAAAACGAGAATTACTCTAAACCAATTCTTCTACAAGGAATCAAAATCCCCAAGAACAAGAATCTCCGAATAAATCATTCTGCATTGCAAAATTGCAAAGTTGAATAATAAATAAAATATTAGTTTTTACCAAGCCCTAGTAAGAGTATTTATACTCTTAAGATGGTCATAAGCTAAGCTCAATGGTATTGGATACGTCTTGATTGGGCCTAGTGCAAGTGAGAGATTGTTGGAGATTATGCCCTAAACCCTTAAGAAAGGCCTTACGTTATATCATGTTCTCATTTGTTATAGAGATAACAACCTTAATTATTATATGTTTTGCATGTTTATTATAATAATCTCCGTCCCTAGTACTTATGAAGAACTAATATAAGTTTAATTGATGATCATGTGATGATCATGTGTATGTGATACAAATTAAACTTATGGGTACTTGTTGGTGAACAAGTACTGGACATGACCCACTATGAGATTTATGTCATGTTCAAATCTCATAATTAAATCTTATTTAGTTATATCATTGGAATCCTTAGAACTGAGATTATCATTGTCTTCCACATGATGAACGTTTTGTTTGACGTATTCAAACGCTACCCTTAACCATCGTCTTCCACATGATGAACGTTGTGTTTGTCGTATTCAAACGCTACCCTTAACCAGGTAGTTATAAAGGCCACGATTGACACAATCGGATTCTTGTAGGGAAGAATGATAAGTCAAGATGGGATGTTGTCCCTCTTATCTTAAGAGAGATATCTGCTTGGCCATTCGAGAGTAAGATTGATGACAGTGCATGACCATGCCCAAATGAATTGATGTGTTCAATGTCATTTGCTCATATCAATCTACTCGGGATCGAGAAAGCATTGGGCACTTAAGTTGACTTAGACCGTGGCTTATGCTCAATATGATATCGCGTGACAAAAGGATTGTGATATGTTCTATGAGGATAAACGAACTTTGTTAAGTTATATTAATTGGGTAGTTGTGATGGCTTGCTAGAGTCCGCTCATGATTTATGAGTTAGACATTGGTTAGACTCATTGCCAACTTAATATAATCCTATAAGGTCACACACAAAAGAACGAATTTACGAAAAGGCTAAAATTGGAATTTCGTAAAACCTTAAAATCGATTTTAAGGGTAAATCGAAAATAAGGTTGGAAAGTGGAATAGGGCCGTCCGGACCCATGCCAAAACCCGATCAGACCAAAGGGTTCAAGGCATGGTCTGACCGGACCCCCTTTGCTACCCGGCCGGATCCTCTGTTACGCAGATGGGAACTTTTGACTCCGTGTTTTGACAGGAATTTGACTTTTAAACCTAAACTAGTTGGGTTTAATAAGTATAAATACCCCTCTCTTAACCCTAGTCTGTATGGTATTGATGGAGTTGATATTGTATCATAATTGTGAGCCTCCATGTGTTTGAGAAACACGTTCTTGAGTTTAGATTGAGAATCAAAAAGCTCAAGAACACCAATCAATTCATATAGCCTTTTGATAGAAAGAGTTTCTATGGGATCTAGCAGTCCAGATCTAGAATTGTTCTAGATATTCATTCGTGTGTGGATAAACATAGAGGGTGCTTGCTTTAGCATCTCAAGTTCGTGTTCCTACGATCGTGATTCAAAGAACGCGAAGAACGAGGAGATCAAATCACAAAGCTTGAAGACTTGACGATTTGAAGATCCGAAAATTTTAAACTAACAACAACGGTTAGGATTCTAAATTCATCTTTCTATTAATTTAATCATCATGAATGGATCCATGGGATCTAGGGTTTTGTTGATTTTTATATTACCGTTTCCGCTGCGCAAGGACCCTCAAAACGCAACAGTTATTATATCCCCTCCCTTAAGAAAAAAAATGTGCAAAAAAAAAAAAAAATGTGCCAAAAAAAAAATCATGCAAAAAAAAAAAAAAAATGCAAAAGGGGAGAGGGTGTGTGATCTTATTTTCTTTTCTATGTACATATCTACATTCTATATCATTTTTTTATTACAAGCATCTCGACCTTTCAAGTTTAGGCGAGCACCCTAAATGACGGCGATTGGTGATTCTTATTCTTATCCAAAGCAGACTTTGACCTGCCTTTCACGAAGCGAGAAGATGTAATCAAGATTCAAGCAGTCTCTGGAGGCATCAACAACAGCGACAACGAAGAAAGCACCGCGCATATGAGGCTAATCTACACTGAAGAAGATCTCGATCTCTCGACTTTGGCAAGCACCATCAACGACGACAACTGGTGTCTTTTGTTGGAGGCCAACACTGCTCTACCAACCCCTTACAATGAGGGAGCCCAGAATTCAAAAGTCGTACTGCCTCTAATGATATAACCAATCTCGAAAAGCGCGACAACGACGAAGATCTCTCACCTATGAGGTCAACTTGCGGTGCTAATCATGATAACTGCCCAATAATGTTCTCACCTCGATTTATCGCGCTCTAATTTAAGTTCAAATGATACGCAATTTTTTTTTTAATTGAAATTAATTTGAGAGGGTCCATTTGATTATGAGGCACTTGACCACTAACGCAAGTTCAAATCTTGATTCATTGATTTCAAAATGTGTGCAATTTCCTCGAGTCCAGGGGCTTCCCCCTACTCTCTGTTGGATATTACGCCCTAGGCCCTTGAGAAAGGCCTTGTGTTACATCATGTTCTCATTGTTATGGAGACAACAACCTTGGATTATTATATGTTTTACATGTTTATTATAATAATCCCCATCCCTAGTACTTATGAAGAACTAGTATAAGTTTAATTGATGATCATGTGATGATCATGTGTATATGATACAAATTAAACTTATGGGTACTTGTTGGTGAACAAGTATTGGACATGACCCACCTATGAGATTTATGTCATGGTCAAATGTCATAATTAAATCTCAGATAGTTATATCATTTGATATCCTTAGACCTGAGATTAGCATGATCTTCCACATGATGAACATTATGTTTGACATAGTCAACCGTGTTGGTAGTGGTGCCCTAGGCACGTTTAATAAACGTTGTAATTGTTATCATTTATTTCATATCAATAAAGAGATGTTTTGATTATTATTGTTATTCATGTTTACTTATAATAATCTCCGTCCCTAGTACTTGTTAAGCACTAGTATAAAGGCTAAATGATCATGGGATGATCATGTTAGATTTATGGGTACTTGTTTGGAACAAGGTACTGGACATGACCCGCTTTATGAGATTTATGTCATGGTCTATGTCATACATATATATCATATTAGTTATGTCATTTGAATCCTTAGACATGAAGTTATTATAGTCTTCCACTTGATGAACATTATGTTTGACATATTCAAACGCTACTTTTAACAGAGTAGTTATAAAGGGTATGATTGGCATAATCGGATTCACGTAGGGAAGAATAATAAGCTAAATGGATTTGTCCCTCCTCGGAGAGATGTCAAGCTTGGGCCTCTCGTAGGAATGATGTTGATGAAATGTTCGGCCGGACTCAGATGAATTGATTGGATCAATGTCATTTGGATTATCAACATATTCGGAATCGAGAAAGTATTGAACAAAACAAGTTGACTGTTTGACCATGACTTGTGTTCAATGACATCGTGGACAAAGGGATTGTGACATATTCTAAAGGAATGCGAACTTGTATCTAGTTATACTATTTGGGTAGGTATGACGGTTTTGCTAGAACCTAATCATATCTTATGGGATCATGTTTGAGCTCATTGCCAACTTAGTATAATCCTAGAGGGTCACACACAATAGAACGAATCTTTATAAGGACTACATTGGAATTTTGGAAATTATGGACATTCTGAAGAGTGGGCGACCGCACAGTATTGACTGGGCGGCCGCACACTTAGGACAGTTTTGTACCAGTTTTGCTTCAGATAGTTGTGCGACCGCACAAAGGCTTTTGGGCGGGCCGCACAGTTCTGTCGGTGGAAGATTCCTAATTTGATTGGAAACGAATTTTGGAAGGATTTTGACACAAGTTTTCCTATTTGGAATAGGTCATACTTGTGTATAAAAGACCAAATTCGGCCAGCACTCAATACGAATGATTTTGTGAGTCTCAAAGAGTTTGAGAGAGGGTTTATTTTGTTCCAAGACATTCTTGGTTGAGGACAAAATAATACACAAAATAAATTCCATATAGTTCTTTTTGATTGTGAAAAAGTGTTTCACAATTTGGTCTAGCAACCAAGATCAAAGAAGCTCCTTTGATATTCGTTCGAAGTGTGGATACCGCTAGAGGTGAAAATCATCATCTTCAAAGTTCGTGTTCAAGCTTTGTGATCGTGATCAAGTCTTCAAACCTCCACCAAAGACCAAGAGAATTTGATAGCCATCAAGGGTTAGTTATCCCTTTATTCTTATGTTGTATTTGATTTAATCATATGAACGGATCTATGGGCTTTGGGTTTCAAAATTTTAAATGCTAATTTTCGCTGCGCATGTTTGATCGAAACCCAACAGTGGTATCAGAGCCCCGTTCATGTTGATTAATTCAATACTTGGATCATGTTATGTGTATGTAAATTGTTTATGTGCCTTGCATGGTTTGAATATTGGAATATATGTTGTTTATGTGTTTTGTGATTTTACGTGGTTTATTGTTTTGCAACTTTAATCGCACGATTCAATCGCAATAAATAAATTATGGTGGATTCAGAATTGTTGATTATTAATTTTTGATTGGATCAAAGTTTTAATAATCGGGGAAAAACAATTTTGAGACAAAATTTTCGAACTTTGAAAATTCTGCACATTCTGATGGCACCGGGCGACCGCACAAAACGCCTTGGGCGGCCCGCACAGTTTGGGCGACCGCACAAAGGTTTTTGGGCGGCCGCACAAGTTGACCAGAAGGTCTGATTTTGGTTGAAAAACCAGAATCTGGAATTTTTCGAAAGATTCAACAAAACCAGTAACAGAACCAGTCCAGACTTGCTGATCTGGAATGGGTTTTTGGTAGTTGGTTTGTGTGTGGATTTTGGGGTTTGATTTTCCTATTTGTTCTAGTCTTGTGATTCTAAGATTGGTTCAAGGTTTGGATGGCTAATCTGCGTTCATCGAGATTGTGTTTCCCAAACTTGATCGCAATCAAAGTTTCAAAGATAAAACGAAGTTAGAATTATGAAGAGTTCATAATTGCTAAGATTGAGAAACAAAGTTCTTGATTCAATGATTGGAGATCCATGTGAATTGTGAATGCAATTGGCCTACGTTCATCGAGACCATCTATTGCTTAGTTTCGGCCACATGGACTACTTTCTTGGTTTCTTGAATTAGTGCGGGATTGTGGTTGCCTAATGGCTTAGTTCGACCGCACTTCTTGTTGTCTTGATTTGGAGATAATGACCAAAGTTGAAATAGTCTCATCCTCATAATTATAGAGAAACTAATGACACATAAATACCATGCTTAAATTAATGGAGATTAATTTAGTGGCTAAACTTGATGTATAACATGTTTTATATTATGTGCTCATAAATGTGTTATATGCTATATGTGATGAACTTTCAAAGAAAGTTTTAAGTCCTTTTGCCATGCCATGATTAAAACACTTGTTTATACATGAGTAATTTTTATGTGGGCTCGCCAAAGCGAGGTGCATTGATTTTATTCATGTTTGAGCAAGATGAGTGAATAAGAGTTTCCTATGCGTTTAAAAATGGTTGGACTTAATTAAGCGTCAAAACAGTTTTGGGCTTAAGGCAAAGATGAGATTTAACATGCTTTTTGAAATTGGATTTCTTAAAGAATCTCATGAAAAGAACTGAGAGTCATATGAGATATGATTGACAAGAGTTGTCTACCTAATTGATTTAATTTTGAGCGGTGCGCCAAAGCGTACTCAAAATTAGATTAAAGCGGATCTCAACCCATTTAAATTATATTATACATTGGATGTATATGAAAGTTATATAATTTAGTGGGAGTATTTTGTTTTAAAATACATTTTTTTATCTCTTTAATGAAAAATCGGTACTTATTAAATTTTGGAAAATTTTGCATAATTGTAGATAATGACTAATAACACTCAATCAATGTCGTTGCGATCATCCTTGAGAAGGATAAGCTCGAAGAGAATGGTACTAACTTTATGTATTGGATCCGAAGCATAAGAATCGTTCTTAGGCAAGAAGATAAGTTGTACATTCTCGATGGGCCTCTCCCTGCTGAACCACCGCCTACTGCCCCTAGGGTAGAAAGAGACAATTACAAGAAACATCGTAATGATTCTAGAGATGTAAGTTGTTCTCATGCTTGCTGCTATGTGTTCAAAACTCCAACAAAGTTTGGAACATTTGGAAGCCTATGAGATAGGCGTGGACTTGAAACCATGTTTTCAAAGAGCAAGCTAGCAAGAGAGGTACAAGACCATTGTGCATTCACTACTAGTAAAATGAATGAAGGGCAACAAGTGAGTCCTCACTTTCTTAAAATGAAAGGTTATGTAGAGCCCTTGAGAAACTTGGCTATCCAATCCCATTGGAGCTAGCCACGGATCTCATTCTTAATTCATTGCCTAAAAGTTATAATCAGTTCG
>JAOWBW010002221.1:0-109185 GCA_026119855.1 Campanula takesimana
TTTTGTAAATTAAAATATACTTTGCATGAGCCTTCCCCCTCTCCTAAAGATCCATTGCCCTTCAACTTTCAGCAAAGCGAGTTTGGATCCGTTCGGGTGGTCGACTACAACGTGAAGCTTCTACTCCGTCCACGTTCTCAGTCTCGTCATCAGCAATGTCAACTCCCGCTTCAGCTCCAGCCTCTGCTCCTCTGCCAGTACCGCCGAGCTCAACACCGAGGCTACTCTCAATGGTATTCCCCCAAGCCTCCAGAACTTCCTAGCCGGTCTCGAAGCCAAGATCAGGATCTCCGAGGAAAGCAACAAGATGTTGGAGGATCAGAACCAACAGTGAAGGGTCACATTCAACTAAAGGGGACTAAACTGGTGCCCGATGGAGAGAATTTCATTTATGTCGAGGATGAAGAGGTCAATACCAACTGTCCCCCCAACACCAATGCTACTACCTTCCCATTCCCAAGCTACCGCAATGTTCCACCTCCTTCTCTCTACACCCAACAAGGTTTCACTACCATGAGCAAGAACAAGGCTGTCTATGAACCTTCCCCTGAACTGCTTGGAGGTTACCTCTCCGCCAGCACTACCCGCACCCTCGTTGCCTTTGAGTATTGGGATGGCCGCTGCTACTGCTTCCACTACTCCTCCCGTCACTCTGTCAGAACTATCACCGACATCGCCAATCACCATGTGGTTATGGCATGCAAGAGCAAATGCGAAAGTTGATTGAGACCGTAGATAAGCAAAGTGCACCGACTACCAAGACAATCAACCCTAGCCAAGTAGGGGCTCTCCCCAAGATTTCAAGATGCCTAAGGTGGCAATGTTTCATGGTGACTCGTGTCCTAAGACTCATTTGGATAGTTATTTGTTGGCCATGAGGGCTCGTGACTGCACCAACGAACAAATGGCTCGCGTATTTCATAGCACTTTGGATGGTATAGCTCTGCGTTGGTTCTTGGGGTTAGAACCAAGCGAGAGGCAAACGTGGGATCAGATCAGCGCTATTTTCTGTGAGAAGTATCAGGCTAACTTGGATTGGCATGTGAATCGAACGGATCTTGAGAACACTATGCAAAAACAAAACCCGGAGAGGCTATTTATGATTTTTACAAGAGGTGGAACCATCGGTTGTGTGAGGTCCAATACCCACCAAAGGCGAAGAACAGAAACAGATTTTCTACAAGTGCTTGCTACCGGAGATGAAAGCAGCTATAGGTAATGGTTACTTCCCTGATTTGCGGGAAATGGTTGACGCCGGAGTAAGGTACGAAGCAGGGTTCACTGGGATTGTGCCGCCAAAGAAAGTCCAAAGACAACAACAACAATTCCTTCCGCTACAAGGCTCCTACTGCGCCTGCGCCTCCTAGGGGTGGAAAGGAGGCCGTCGGCCAAGTGAATATGGTCCAGAAAGAGGTCCCGTTAGATGTCCAAGCCGTAACAAGGAATGAGCTCCGCCGCAAAGAGAGAGGGAGCACTTTGACGATTTTGGAATGCCTATGGGGAAAGTCTTTGACGTGTTAGTCAAGAGAGGTCTTATCAAGCCTTTAGAGAATTACCAACCTGCCTACCCAAGAAGTGATTTGGACGCCTCCAAGTTCTGCAAGTATCACAAGCACATCGGGCACACAACGGATGGTTGTATTCAATTGAAGCGCGTAGTACAAGTTTTGATCAATGACAAGAAGATTGAGAAGCCGAAGGGTCCTAATGTGGTGAATAACCCTCTTCCTAACAATGGGGGTGGGGTGAAATATGGTGCAAACATGCGAGTTAGTATCCTAGAGCTCATGGATGCTTTTGACAAGATAGGGCTCACGATGGTGGATATCTTCATGGCGTTGGTGACATTAGAAATACTCGAACCATTAGAAGGACATCTCCCCCATCTTGGTTGCGATTTGCGAAGTTTTGCCACTACCACAAGTGCACCGTCACACTACCGAAGAATGCTTTGAACTCAAGAAGGCCGTGCAAGAGCTCATCCACAAGGGAGTCATCGAAGACCCTAGAGATTATGTAGCTAGCAATGTACTCATGGTAGAACTTAGTGAGATCACTGATCCGGCCGAACCTGTTGTGGCGGACTGTGATGAGATGGGTTATATTTCAATGACTAATAGTAAAGAATCTTCTTGCTACTTGTTGTCTTTAGAAGAACTAGTGAGTGAAGTCGAATCTCTAGAGGAGGAGAGCCCAAGCCCTCTCAACCTCTTTCTTGGGCCGAAATCTTCAGGAGGCCGAAAAGACCGAAGCTTCGCCCCCTTGTCCTGACACGCCATTGTCTTTGGAGGAGCTACGTGCGGAAGTTTGTCTCCTTACAAGATCCGGTCAAGTGCACCAATCCGATCCGAAGGGTGCAAAGAAAGTCTTTGGGAAGGAACCCGAGCAAGCCGACCTAGATAAAGAAGACCCTATCCTCACTCAACTCAAACAAACCCAAGCCCATATTTCACTATGGTCCCTACTCACCTCCTCCCTAGCCCATCGCCATGCTCGAGCAAAACCTCGCCGCCACCATGGTACCATCCACTATTACCCCGGAGGACGTCACCCACATGATTGGTAATATCCACTATGGAAACATCATCACTTTCTCGGAGCTAGACAAGCCAGTGTTCGGAGTTGATCATAATGAGCCTTTGTACATCACTGTCGAAGTAAATGGCAAGAAGATTCCCCGTGTATTCATTGACAATGGTTCTGCTATTAATATCCTGCCTTCAAGGATGATGGATGTGGTTGGCATTCATGGTGTTGATTTAAGCCCATCCAAAAAAACCATCAAAGCTTATGACTCTACATGCCGCGCCGTGATAGGCGAAGTCACCTTACCCATTACCATCGGAACAAAGATCCTGCCAACCGACTTCCACGTCATAGATATCCCCGCAACCTTCTCACTCCTCCTCGGCCGGCCATGGTTACATCAGTCGGGCGCTGTCCCGTCTTCCCTGCATCAGTGTGTAAAGTTTCAATCCGGTAATGAAGTGACCATCATCTACAGTGATCTTGTAACTACCCAAGGGACGGACACCAAGGGCGTTCCTGTATTACAGATTCAGCATGGGGAGGAGAGCCGACTCTTCAATGGCTTCGAAATAGTCGCTCAAGCACAGATCTGCACCATCGACCTCACCAAAACAACGGACAAAGTGGCACATGTTGTCAAGATACTACGTAACATGGGTTTTATACCGGGGCTGGGGCTAGGTAAGAACTTGCAAGGCCCCACAGAATTGGTTGAAGAGATTATCATCGAGGGTTGTTTGGTCTAGGATACACCCTACTCTTGAAGACAAGATGGAGCAACAGAGGATATAATTGCTTAAAAAGATGAAACTTCCCTACAAAAAGCCTGAAATGCGGCATACCGTCTGTCCCTAAATAGTTACTTTGTTAGGGAAGGCGAGGAGTTTTCGTGTTTTGAGTTCGCAGAGCCATGGATTGACCCCACTGGGAAGTTGCAGAAAGGGTTTGAGATTTTCAGAGATGTGGAATTCGATCGGTCCAACATGAAGCTGACTTACATGGAATATGACAAAGCCACGGGCAGAATTAGAGCCATCAGCATGAGTACTCCACCAAGGTTGCAGATGACTTGGCAGATCAACTGAAGCCGCAACCCTTACAAGCCAGCAATAGAAGCCGCAGAAACTCCAAGTTTGACTGAGACGTGGGACGGCCAATATCTGCTTCAACATCTAGGTAATCTGGGGTGCACGAAGACATGGTTGCCGTCATCGGGGATGATTCTGAAGATAAGGTGGACCCAAGGACGTTGGTGGTACCCATGGGGGACAAGCTCAAGAATTGGTGCATCATTGGGGGACCTATGGCTACTCCGGAATTTATGGTGGGAACACTGGGGCTTACTCCTTCTCCTGTCGCCACTCCTGCAGCATCTCCTGTCACTCGCTCAAAATCCCCATCCCCAGAGTCTAGTGTTTTACATTTTGAATTTGAGTCTTCCTCTAAGTCTGACGACCTTACGTCTGAAGACTATGATCTTGTTGCAAACGCTATTTTCCCTTTTGCTATGAATGAAACCCTCGACCTTTCCGAGTATCCCTCCATAGTCACTCTTTTAACTGATAAATTGGCTAATAATCAAACTAATGATATACACTTAGTTAATAATGATTCATTAGAAGAGGCAGACACAGGCACATTAAATGATGAATACATTAAAGAAATCTCAGAACAGGTTATTAATCAAAAAGAATCTCAAGCCCAAGCTGCCGATGAGGTGTTAACATGCGTGAATTTGGGGACCGAAGCGAGCCTAAGGAAACGCAGATTGGAAGCTTCTTCAGCGGAGCCGAAAGGAAGCACTGATTGAGCTACTCAAAGAATATGTGGATGTGTTGCATGGTCTTATAAGGACATGCCGGGGCTCGACAACTCGATCGTAGAGCACAGAATTCCGACAGCACCAGACGCTAAGCCAGTCAAGCAAAAACTGCGCCGCATTAAGCGGAATGGTCTTTGCAAGTGAAGGAAGAGATTGAGAACTGCTCCGTGTGGGTTTCATCAGGGTGATCAATATCCAACTTGGTTATCAAATCTGGTGACTGTCAAGAAATCCAACGGTAAAGTCAGAGTATGTGTGGATTTTCGGGATCTCAACAAAGCTACGCCAAAGGATGACTTCCCCTTGCCAAATATCGACATGTTGGTGGATGCGACCGCCCATTATGAGGTCAAGTCGTTTGTTGATGGGTTTGCCGGCTATAACCAAATCAAGATGGCCGAGGAGGACCAAGAAAAAACAGCTTTCACCACCCCATGGGGGACTTTTTGCTATACCGTCATGCCATTTGGGCTGAGGAACGCTGGGCTACCTACCAACGGGCAGTTAAACTTTATTCCACGATATGATCCACAAGGAGATTGAGGTGTACGTGGATGACATGATTATACATTCAAAAGGGTCTGGGGGCCAGCACTTGATAGATCTCAGAAAATTCTTCAACAGGTTGAGAGAGCACGCCATGCGTTTGAACCCGGCAAAATGCACCTTTGGAGTTCGTAGAGGGAAAGTATTGGGTTACATGGTCACCGAAATGGGATCGAAGCCGACCCAAGGAAGATTCAAGCCATCCTGGAGATGAAGCCACCCCGTACCGAGACAGAGATAAAGGGATTCATGGGACGCTGCAATACATCAGTCGGTTTATCAATCAGCTGACCACCATCTGCGAACCGATTTTCAAGCTAATGAGGAAAACAGCCAGTGTGGAGTGGGATCATGACTGTCAGATAGCCTTCGAAAGGATCAAACAATATTTGGTGAATACCCCAATCCTGCGCCCGCCGCATAAGG
Organism: Campanula takesimana; assembly: GCA_026119855.1. Taxonomy (NCBI): domain Eukaryota; kingdom Viridiplantae; phylum Streptophyta; class Magnoliopsida; order Asterales; family Campanulaceae; genus Campanula; species Campanula takesimana. The sequence goes on from JAOWBW010002221.1 coordinate 5,324, forward strand.
AGACCGTTGCTACTATACTTATTGTGACAGATACCGCCGTCGGAGCCATGTTAGCACAAGAAGCCAAAGATTCCCGGATTGAGAATGCAGTGTACTTTGTCAGTCGAAAGTTACAAGGCAGCGAGCTCAATTACTCCGCGCTCGAGAAGACCTGCGTAGGCCTAGTATGGGTGGTGACGAAGCTCAAGCACTACATGGTATCCCATCCGATCTTACTAGTCTCGAAAATGGATCCTATCAAGTACCTGTTCGATAAACCATCCCTTTCTATGAGACTCGCTAAATGGTCAGTATTCTTGGGAGAGTTCGACATCACTTATGTACCGAGGAAGGCAATCAAAGGGAGGGCAATGGCCGATCAGCTCGCAGACGCTCCGAGCACTGAGACGAGAGGACCCGACCCCGAGTTCCCGGATGATGACATTTTCGCAATTGAGGTCGCAGAAAGGTGGCAATTATTCTTTGACGGGGCTGCAAACAAGCAAGGAATGGAGTCGGACTCCTACTTATTGATCCCAAAATGAGCACACTCCCATAGCCATCAAGCTGAACTTTTCAGCAACCAACAACGCCGCCGAGTATGAGGCGTGTATAGCCGGATTGGAGGCCGCCCTAGAACGCAACGTGAAAGAGTTAGAAGTGTACGGAGACTCTGCTTTGATTATTAACCAAACGGCGAAGAAATGGAAAACTATTGATCCTTGCCTGCAGCGGTACCAAGGTTACATGGATGAGTTGATAGCACAGTTCAAAGAGGTTACCTTCCACTTCCTGCCGCGAGACAGAAATAGGTTCGCGGATGCTCTAGCTACATTGGCCTCCTTAGTTGAAATTCCAGAAGGAAGGTCCGTAAAACCATTCAGGGTTGGGCGAAGAGAAAACCCCGCCTATTGCTGTGAAATCCAGATCAATGCGAGGTAAACGGAGATCAATGGTACGCCCAAATCTACAAATTCCTTAAGCACGGAGAGATGTCCTTTGACGGAGATGTGAAGGCCAAGAGTCTGCAAGCACTCAAAAGGTTGGCGGGGCAGTTTGTGCTGTTAGACGATACTTTGTACAAGAGGCATTACGATGGTCTGTTGCTCTTATGTGTCGACAACAAGAAAGCTGAAGCAATAATGGAAGAAGTACACAACGGGTTGTGCGGACCCCACATGAATGCAAGGATGCTTAGACAGAAGATCACTCGGCTGGGCTATTATTGGATTACCATGGAGACAGACTGTATTCAATGGGTTCGACGGTGTCACAAGTGCCAAGTATGCTCCAACCTCAACCACATCCCCCCACACGAATTGTATAGTTCCACCACGCCTTGGCCATTCGCCACGTGGGGTATCGACATTATTGGGAAGATCTCGCCGGCCGGCAGTAATGGTCATGAATTCGTCCTCGTCGCGGTCGACTACTTCACAAAGTGGGTCGAAGCTCAGTCTTACAAGGTGCTGAATTCCAAGAAAGTAGCGCAGTTTATCAAAGAGAATATTATGTGTCGGTATGGGGTTCCTAATCTCATTATATCAGATAATGGCAGTCATTTCGAAGCCGAGTGTGCTCGCTTGCTTTTAGAATTCAAGATCGAACGAAAGAAATCTTCCCCATACTATCCACAGACTAACGGCGCGGTTGAGGCGGCCAACAAGACGATAGAGCAGATAATTCGCAAGATGGCTTCGCAAGGACGGGATTGGCCCGAGAAGTTACCATTAGCACTTTGGGGGTACAGAACGTCAGTCCGCACCGCTACTGGAGAGACCCCTTACGCTTTGACATACGGCATGGAGGCAGTGCTCCCTATTGAGTTGGAGGTGCCATCTTTGAGGGTCTTGCTCGAGAACCAAGTGAATGAGGTAGAATGGCTTCGTAGTCGCTATGATCAATTGGCAACACACTCGACGAACGCAGATTGAAGGCCATGGAACACATCCGGGCCTATCAAAGGAGAACGACAAAAGCCTTCATAAAAAGGTCAAGCCTGTTGACATAAAGGAAGGAGACTTGGTGCTCAAAGCACGCTTATCCAATAAATTCAACCCCCTCGGGAAATGGGCCCCCACTTGGGTAGGGCCGTTTGTGGTACAGAAGATCTTCTCCGGAGGAGCAGTCAGAATGGCGGATTTGGATGGCAACTCGTTCAAAGAACCAGTCAACATCAGCAAGCTCAGGCGCTATTATGACTAGACTCCCCTTCTCTAAAAAAAAAAAAAAAAAAATAAATAAATAAATAAATATTACTACGCAAAAAGAAGCCCGATAGACTGAAAACCCGCAAAGGGCGGTCTATGCAAAATAAGGGTGCGTACAAAGCTCGCTAGATCGAAAACCCGCAAGGGCGGTCTAGGCAAAAGTTAGAGCATTCCCCCTTCTATCTTCCCTTTCTTTGAAATCATTCTAGTCTGACTGGAATGAACTACGGTGACCTGAGCCCCTTAGTCCTATTTGTAAAAGGGGAACGTAGGCAGCCTTTCAAAAGGTGCGGTCTAAAAAACAAATAAACATCCAAATCTTGTTAAGCAATAAAGATAGAAGTTGTATTTTCTGAAAGCAAAAACTTTTATTTCCATAAGTCATTGCATGATAACATTTATTTGATGAGTCTAAGCTTGACATACTTTTTGAATGAATAACCTATTCTGAAATTGAAACTCAAACAAAAGCAAACTAAATTAAACTAATGTGTCTGCACGACTATGGAGAGACTCTCGGGATTACTCCTTAGTGCCATTTGTGCCCTCGGTCTCTTTCTTCTTGCTTTGCCCACGGCGAACTTTCTTCTTGCTAGGATTCTCACAAAATCTTCTTTCGAACTCGCTAACACCTTTAGCCTTGCCATTAGGAGCCTCTTCACCTTTCCTCTTCTTTGACGCCCCCACTTCTTCTCCGCCTCCGTTAGCCACGCTCTTACTCATCTTCCTCGCATAAGCCTCAGCCTCCTTAATTCTCAATGAGAAACTTGGAGCACAGGATCCCAAGATAGTGCCCCTTAGGGTCTCTAGAGTCTGCTCCGCATGCCCAAGTCTCCCCATATACCAATCCAAATACTCGCGTGGCAGGAAGGTGTTGCTAGAGCGTGTGAGGAAAGTCCTGCGACTAAAGCCGGCCTCGCCCCACATTTGAGAAAGAAGGACTGAGGCACTATCATCCAACTGAAGTATCCCAAAAGGGAAATCATCTCTCTCCTCGTCCACCAAACCATACTGACGAAGCACTCTAGAGGGATAGTAAAAAGTAGTTCCAGAAAGGGTCGGAACTTTGATCATGTGAAGTCCCACTTGTTTCTCCCTCACAGAGTGAATGTGCCAATGGGGCACCACCCACTGAATGTCGTCAGTCACCATTTCCGCCAAATACTTTTCCCAACCTTTGAGAGTCATGCCCTCAAACCGCTCCACCATGCCTCTAATACGGTGCATCCATGGGGCCACCTTCAGAGAAGCCGCCGGTTTATTCACTCGAAGGCGCTCTTGCAACCACATGGTCAAAAGCCTATCACTACCACAAGGCATTCCACCATAAGCCGCGAGATGGGAAATCCCACAGAGCATCTCCCCAAGAATGGCCGGTACAATATCATAACCCAAACGAGCCAAGTTCACCATACCCAAACATCCTTCACTGGCAAATCCCACCGCAGAAGGGAAAAGGATAGAGCTAAACAAGCACAGTGCAAGATGGTCCAAGGAGCGGTCAGATGTCACGTCTGCATGCATGAAGTGTTGTGGCATCCAAGAAAGGTCGACATAACCGCCCCTAGTATACCTATCAAAGTCATCCGTGGGTACGCCAAAGGTCACCAACTTGTCCCTCAAGCAAACGAAATCAAAAGGCAAGGCAACTTTACCCTTCCCTTCGTAGCCACATAATGCTGCGATGTCTTCATAAGTGGGTGTATCTCGTTGAATGAAAAGTTGAAGACATGGAGGGTATCATTCCAAAATTTACCACAAACTTGCAAGAGGTTGGTATTGGAGTTCATGTGCAAAAGTGACCAAAGATACTTTATCCCATACCGTTCATCAAGTTTCCTACGACTCGAACCAGGAAGTTTGGCAACCCACTTCTCCAAAGAGGTTATAAAGACTTTCTTCTCAAGACTTGTGATTCTAGCCTCTTGATCCATGGCAAAGAGCAAGAAATTGGCTAAAAAGGAACTCAAAAAACTGCTCAAAAGTTGCTGGTACGTTTTTGTGGCTGCAAAGGGTTCATTAAATACTGCACAAACTCCCGATTCTTGCCAGGAAAAGGAAAACCGGAGGCGGCGCATGATTTGGCCACGCGGCCACATATGCCCTTGGCCCCGCGGCCGATATTGTCCTTGGCCGGGCAGCCAACTTCGTCCTAGGCCACGCGGCCAACTTTGCTCCGGATCTTGCCATGGCCAGGCGGCCAACATTGCTCTATGCCTCGCCATGGCCATGGCCATGCGGCCAACTTTGCTCCATGCAGAAATCCAGCTTGTTTCTTCCCACTCCGTGACGGATCCATGCAACTACGTACCTGCCCCCTTCCACGGCTCATGCATTGTATAAAATTAGGGACATTTGTAAAATAACTAGTTTGCACAAGTAGGCTCCCACAATAAAACTGCATTTTTAAAAGCATAATATACATACATGCATTTTATACATTTGTTCTGTACATACATATCCCTCTGTTCTCTACTAGCTAACAGTGTAGGAAATAAAGATGGAAAGATGGGCCCCGCCTAGTCAGAATCTTCCTCCGTGGTATCTCCACGCCGCGCTAAAGCCCGAGAGCTACCGGCACCCGAACTCCTTCCCCGGACCGCTCGACCACCAATATGAGAAGAGCCCGCACCATTCGGAGACCGTTCCCGACGCTGGGGTGACGCAACGTCGTCCCTCTGACAAGTACATAAATGGTACGCCTCCCTCAGTAAGCGCATCAACACGTTCTCCCACCGAGCTGAACGGATATATGCCTCCCGAGTCACCTGAGAAGGAAACCAATGCAAGGATTATAAGGCAGAAAGAAATAAGTGTGTGCGAACATGACTGATATAAAGCACAAAGCCGTACCCCAGCGTCGGGCGGAGGAATGAATGTCTCCTCAACAAGATCTGCATCAGTCGGCTCCAAGCTAAGCTCCACCTCCCGGCCACCCCTCATCACTCTCACGCTACTCGAGCGAAGGGGCATGTCAACCAAAGGCCGACTCCGACCAACATAACGGGCCGAGCTCGACCCCTCTCCAGACAACATCCTAGCCCGTACCTGTGGACTGACCAGCCGCGTCCGTACATAGCCGGCATAATCGTCACCCCCCCTGTAATGCTCTGCCGGAGTGGGAGCCAAAAAAGTCGCCAACCTCGCGGGACGGAGCATATCCCGAGGAGGGTCATAAGGAGCCCACGGTAACGCACCAGCCCTGTGATGACGAACCACCCTCTCCCCGAGATACATGGCCTCCCCGGTGAGACCCACAAGCAGAACCCTAGAAGCGGTCAAATCCACTACATAGGGACCCACCGAAGCCTCATTGGCCGGGCTCCATGGGTAAAATCTGACTCCAACAGGCTCAGACATCGCAAACACCCTCCTCAGATCAGCAGCATCCACTGTCTTCCTGTCCCGGTTTCTGCGGGAAGGAGCCCTGTTGCCCTTGCACCAGTACGACATGATGGGGACAACCTTGTTGACACTCATCACCAACTGAAAAGGGGCGACACCAAAGACCTCGTACACCCAAGCCTGTGCATATAATGAGAGAGATGTTTCAGACAAAAAAGATAGAACAGAAATCTCAACAAGTGAAAAGAAGGGTAGTCAAGAGCATACCTCAAAGGCGAACTGGAACCCGTCAAAGGCCGACGAGCTAGCCCTCGAGCAATGGTCCAAAGCCCGGTAAATCTCAGCCAAACCGGCTCCACCCCAAGAAATCCCACCGACTAAGTCCAAGTCCACAGAGCCCCTAGCAGTGAGTACCGGCAGACAGTAGCCCCACTGGGAAACAAAATCTCTGAAAAGCTGTACCATAAGAACAGCCGGACCAAGCAATCCAAATCATATTCCCCCCTACTAAAGGCCTCAATAGCCACCTCCACCAAGCGATTCACCTTCCCGGCCTCCATTCCATAACCCTTGACACCTCCTCCCAGGTCGGTGTCGACTCCCAGCAGAGCCTGTCTATAGTCCCGCCGCTCCGCCAATCTCTCATCAAAAGGCAAAGGGGTACCGGTAAACCTCAACCCTGTGATGGCCGCGAAATCCGTCGGCGTGATGGTAATCTCTCCCCAACTAAAGTGGAAAGTATGGGTGGTATCCCACCAGAACTCCCGGCACACCTCTATCACCGCTGCCACCTTCAGGGTAGCCCCAACCATACGGACACTGTCAAAGAATGGGCCAAAGCCCATAGCCTCGATCCGAGCACGCAAACCGCCCGGTCCCTCCGGCAGGGACGTCCACAGTTTTCCCACAGTCACTGTGGACCCACGAGCCTTGATCCTCTGCAGGTAAACACAGCACAGGTATGTTACCATTCTAGCAATTTACAATTCCAGCAATTTAAATTCTAGCATTTCATTATTCTAGCATTTCATATTATGTGCATAAAACATACAAATGTGCAAGAAGGAGAGGAGTGAAAATTCGAAATTTACCTCTCGCGTCTCCGGAAGCCCCATCGACCAATGACGCTCAGAGTCGATGTAAAAATCGTAATCTTGGTCGAACGTGGACCGCAGCAGATTATCGCGATAATTCTGAGTCGCGGCTCGTGGTCTCAAACCGCCCCGCGAATCAAAGGCGCCGCTTCAAAGCCCGCTCCTGGGTCAGCCCCTACATTTCCTGCGCCCTGAGCATTACCGTGCCCCCCCTCTCCTTGTTGCTCTTGTTGTGGAATCATATACCCACCATGGCCCGGAAAATCTCTAAATAATGCCTCATTGATCCAATCCGCCAAATCTTCAAGAATTATGTGAAATGAAATCTTCAAAATTATCAAAAAATCTGAGCTTTTTCTCTCTAAAAACTCAATTTTCTCACTCTAACTCGTCAATGGAGGAAGGAAGAAGAAGAAAGAAGGAAAGAAGAAGAAGAGGGAGGTGTCTGGTGATGTGACCAAGGAGTCAGCCCATCGGCAGCCTTGGCCACGCGGCCACCCTCGCCCTTGCAACCCCAGCCGTTAGATCAGCGATCCGCGTGAAGGAGATCTGACCACTCAACGGTCTTGGCCACGCGGCCACTATTGCAAATTCGTGTGTTTGGCCACGCGGCGAACCTTGCCCCTTCAGATAAAATTCCTCATTTACCCCTGATCTTTTCCCTATCAATTCATCTTAAATGCCCTTAGCACAATTTTGACTAATATTCGTTACCTTTGGGTACGGAAAGCCCCTTAAAATTTCCATTTTTCTTCACCAAATATTTGCTTAGGATTCGTATGGTTATAGAGACTTCGGCGCCTCTGTGACATATGTATCCTAGATCAATCGTAATTGGCAGAAGCCTCGGCGTTTCTATTTGCGAAAGATCCAGCATCTATTATTAGGATTCGTATGATTGTAGAGACTTCGGCGCCTCTATGACATACCATCCTTTATCAATCGTAATTGGCAGAAGCCTCGGCGTTTCTATTTGCGAAAGATCCAGCATCTATTACTAAGATTTGTGTGGTTGTAGAGACTTCGGCGCCTCTGTGACATACGTATCCTTGATCGATCGTGGTTGGCAGAAGCCTCGGCGTTTTCTGTTCGCGAGAGATCCGACATCTATTACTTTAGCGCGATCGGCAGGAACCCTGGCGATCCTGATTGCGTTTACCATTCCATCTTGGGATTATTTAGACAGCGTAGTCCAAATAACTTCATTGCTTGCGAATGATTCGTTCTTCGTACAGGATAGTGCCCGTAGGTTTATTATCCCTAGCAGGAGTCCGATATCTCGTTTTATCCCCAGTAGATCTCTGAACTACGACCGGCTTGATTCCTCGGAGGATACGTAGGAAACCTGAAAAGGTCCAGCCACCCGACCGACGCGGTCATCTCTCATCCCCAGCAGGTGCATTTTCCCCAGCAGAAGACGTTGTTCCCCATCAGAGGACAGCCATTCCCAATTTCCCATCAAATTTGAACTACGTTTGGCTTGATTCCCCAGCGGATACGTAGGTCGCCTGCCAAGGTTCAGCCGTTCCCTTACCTTTCATCTGTTTTGAAACTCATGTTTCAGACGGATCCTTCTTTTTATCATCGACCCCACATTGCCTTGCAAGAAGCGTCGCCGAGGGGCTACTGTTAGTACCCGACCTGAAAATGAGTTTATTAGGACTTTCACAAATATACAAGGACTTTATAAGAATTAGAAACCTTACAAAGACTTGTCCCGGATTCCCAAAAATATCTCATTTATGGCAAAATCTATCAAAATAGGCAACTTAGTGTTACCATAAAACTAGGCAGAAACCCTAGCTTAAGAATCAAGTCAGCCGGCAGCCTTGGCCACGCGGCCAACATTGCTCCGCGTTGATCTTGGCCACGCGGCCACTCTTGTAACCGGCTTCAACAATGGCCAGGCGGCCAACCTTGCGCCGGATGATCTGGACCATCAGATCCTCCCATCAGTTTACTATATAAACCACTCCAGGCTATTGGTTTAAGGGTCCAATTTTGAGAGCTCTAAGTACGAATTTTGGAGTTCTTGAACAATATTTTTCTCTCTAATTAACATTCAAACACTCAAGAAGATCCAAGGTTTATTTCTTGCCAACATAGGTAAGTCTTCTAACTTATTTCTTCGCGTTCTTGCATTATTTCTAATGTAGATCTTTAATATTCATGTTCTGGCATATTTATTCATATGTTCATATATGTTCTTCACATGTTCTTCGTGTTCATAGATTAAAACCTTATTTATGCTATATTTAGGGTTGCGATCTTAATAATTACATGTTGTTTCATAGCCGATGATGATCGAGGGTTCATCAACCCGAGGATGATCTAGGAACTACTTCTAAACCCTAATCTTTAGGTAAATTCCCCCTCATTATGCATGATCCCGATTCTTCTGCCTTTCTAAAATTCTCTGCGAACTACGCTGACCTGAGCTTCTCACATTGAGAGGAACGTAGGCAATCTTCGGATCCAGTCTAAATCACTAACACACTACTAACACATTCATCATGATAGAAAGACCGATCAATTCGGGCAATAGGAGTGATAACGTCCAATATTCTTCTCTTGTTGTAATTTGACCCCCGAACCCGTTAAAAATGCTTTTTTCAATGTTTTGGCTTTAATTAAAACGGCGTGGCGACTCTCATAATTTTAATGTCGTTAAGAATATTCCCTTTGTAAATAAAAATAATCACAAGATACTTCCCATGCGTCGCTTCATCGGAAAGGGGTATTCACAGGTCCACATTCTCCTTCGTGCACTTCACACATTATCTCTTGAGCCTCGGTCTCATTGGCGCATAAGAGATTGATCCCGTCGTGGTGCCTTTTATAGACTCGGTCCCCAATCAGTACGTACCGAGAGGCTAACCTTTGCAGAGCTGCTTGAGACTTCTTATTGATGTTCTCGGGATAAGTGCCATCTTTGAGGAAGTTCATGATATCCGAATACCACGGAGAGTTTGTTTGAACCTCGTTGATCTCGATACTCATGCAATATGCCGGACTGTTCCTTCGAGCAATTTTGAAAGGCTTCACCATTTTCCCTTTGGGCATTTCAACTAATGAAGCTATAGTGGCCAGTGCATCGGCGAAGCGATTCTTATCCCTTGGCAGGTAGTTGAAAGTGATCTCTTGGAATTGTTCAACCATTTCATCAAGGTGCTGACCATACTGTTGGAGAGTCGGGTCTTGGGTTCGCCATTTACCCGATTGCTGATTGATAAGGAGCAAAGAGTCGCCGAACACTTCTAGTTCCGTGACGTTTCTTTCGAGAGCTGCTTCGAGCCCTGCTATGCATGCTTCGTACTCGGAAATGTTGTTGGTAGCTTCGAATTCCATGCGTATGGCAATGGGAGTGTAGATGTCTTTTGGATCGACAAGCAATACCCCTATACCAAAACCGTGTTTATTGGCGGCGCCATCGAAAAAAAGTTGCCACTTGTTTTCCTCGGTTGCAGTACAAATTAAATGCTCGTCGGGGAACTGTACATCTTCCCCCTTCACTTCGTCACACGGGAATTCGGCAAGCTGGTCACTGAACACTTTCCCCCTGACGGATTTTAGTGTGACGTAAGTGATATCATAGCCGGCGAGCATGAAGTACCATTTGGCTATTCTTGTTGACATGAAAGGCTTCTCGAAGATGTAGCGGAGTGGGTCCACCTTTGCTACTAGCTTGATCGGAAAAGCTTCCATATAGTGTTTGAGCTTTTGAGTGACCCAAACCAATGCTGCACATGACTTCTCTAAGACAGAGTAGTTCTTTTCGCCTCCTTGGAATCGGCGACTGACAAAATAAATGGCGTTCTCCTTTGTGGACTCTCGTTGCTCTTGTGCTAACATAGCCCCTAGGGCTTCATCATTGACAGTGAGATAAAGCAACAGAGGTTTCTCCTTGTGTGGCGGAACTAGAACAGGAGGGCACGTCAAGTAATACTTTACTTGATCGAAGGCTTCTTGGCACGCGTCGGTCCATTCTAGAGCCACATTCTTCTTGAGTAGCTTGAAGAATGGCTCGCACATGGAAGTGAGTTGGTGCATAAACCGTATGATGTATTGTAGTCTTCCCATGAAACCTTTAATCTCTTTCTACGTCTTTGGAGGAGGCATGTCAATGATTGCCTTGATTTTGGAGGGGTCTACTTCGATTCCCCTTTCAGTGACCATATAACCAAGAACTTTGCCTCGGATAACCCCGAATGTGCACTTTGCAGGGTTGAGCCTCATCTTGTGTTGACGAAGCCTTTCGAAGAACTTGCGGAGATCGATTAGGTGTTGACCATCGGTTCCTTTGGAGTGAATGATCATGTCGTCCACATAGACCTCGATTTCTTTATGAATTATATCGTGGAACAAGTCTGTTACGGCTCTTTGGTAGGAAGCCCCAGCATTTCTTAACCCAAATGGCATGACTGTGTAGCAAAATGTACCCCACGGTGTTGTGAAGGCTGTCTTATGTTGATCTTCCTCAGCCATAAGAATCTGATTGTGCCCAGCGAACCCATCCACGAATGAGCGAACCTCGTAGGCAGCAGTGGAGTCGACTAGCATGTCGATATTAGGGAGTGGAAAATCATCCTTTGGGGAAGCTTTGTTTAAATCCCGGAAGTCTACACAAACTCGAACCTTGCCGTTCGCCTTCCTGACTGTCACAATGTTGGCTAACCATGTCGGATACTCGATGACCTTGATGAAACCCACACTGAGGAGCTTCTCAATCTCTTCTTTGACCTGCAGAGACCATTCTGGCTTGATCTTTCTGAGCTTCTGCTTTACTGGCCTGGCATCTTCTCTGATCGGAATCCTGTGCTCCGCTACCTTTCTATCCAAACCCGGCATGTCTTTGTATGACCATGCGAACACATCCATGAACTCCCGTAGTAGTGCAGTCAATCTGTCTCTGTCGTCCCCCTTGAAGAAGCTTCCAATCTTGGTTTCTTTTGGCTCTTCTTCGGTACCCAGATTAACAACATGCAATTCTTCGTCAGCCTTTGGACCATTCTCGCCACGACTACGGACTTGTTGAGCAAGTTCATTTAAGTATGTTGTGTTTTCGTGGTCTATTTCATCATAATTTGAATCGTTATTAACTTGTTCGTTAAGTTCATTATTAGTTAATTCATCATTTATGATGTTTGCAATCTCAGGGTACTCAGAAATATCAAATTTTTCATTAGCAAAGAAAGGAAACACACGCTCGGCTATGGCCTCCAAATCCTCTTGGGTGAGGGTATTAGAGACACTCTCGGACTCGAAAGTATGTGTGAGCTGCTCTTCCTTTGTTGCTGTGCGGGGTATGCAACCCATTTCTTGGACTAAGAATTCCTCGGATACCACGGGCCCTTTTGTTGAATACCAATTGTTGATCGGCTCGGAGCTTGGAAGGATCTCACTGATAGTCTCGTTCATGATGACGGTGTCATGGATGGCGTTAACTTGGCATTCATTCATCATGGCAAGCTCTTCAAACATGGAGGCTAAATCTGTCAGTTCTTCCCCCACGGTGATTTCTGTCTCGGACTCTATAGTCATCTTCCTCCCCCACCATTCACGGGGCGACATGGGAGTTGGTTCTCTTTCGGATATCAGGATCTCACAATCGGAGAAGATTTCGAGGCCGGGCTTTTTGACACCTTTATTGTTAACCCACGGCTCGGGAAAGATCAAGTACGGGACGTCTTCCCCTTGGCGGACAAAATAAGCATTCAACGTCTTGCGGTAAGGCCTCAGATTAGGGACTTCATAACGACGGCCTTCTCTACGAGCTCGGGCCTTTTCGTTCTTGATTGCTTGCTCTTGTTTCAAGTCTTCTTTGGAAGGCTCATACCCCAAACCGAAGGTGTTCTTGACAAATGGGACTTGCATGGGATGTAGGATTCCTTGTTGATATTTCCCTAAGCCTAAACCAGGGAAGTAGTCCATATTCCTCATCATGCGGAGGACTTTGTGATTGCTGGGGGTCCATGATCCGTTTCCCCCTTCTTTGTCAATGGCGTTGATTGAGACGCCGGAGAGAGTGGAGTCTGGTAGACCATGCTGAACTTGGTGGACGGGCTCACCTTTTCTGTGGATAGTGATGTTTTCAGCCATTACGGTCACTATTTCATCACCATTTCAGATCTTGACACATTGGTGGAGAGTTGACGGTACGGCATTAGCACTATGAATCCATGGTCGACCCAACAGTAAGTTGAACGAGGCCGGGATATCAAGTACTTGGAATGGAACGGACATGACCATGCTCCCAAACTCAATGTCTATTTCGATCATACCCATGACTGTACGGGCGGTGTGTCATAACCTCGGATTACTTGAGTAGAAGGCTTCAAATCAGAATCCTTAAGCCCCAGTATGCCCATGATTCTACCAGGCATGAGATTGAGCGCGGAATCACCGTCCACTAAGACTCTTGAGACGGGCCTCCCCCTTGCTCGTACCTTGAGGTAAATAGCTTCGTTGTGGTCGGAACCAAACGGTGGAAGGTCCATATCGGCAAAGGTGATAACGTTGCTAAAATGAATGTGACCAATCATTGCCGTGAGGTCCTCGGGAGTAGTATCGGGAGAGACTGATGTATCATCGAGATTGCGGATAATAAGATCTCGGTGTTTCTTTGAGGATGCAATGAGGTCCCAAATGGAGATGTTGGCTTGAGTTTTCTTGAGTTGGACAAGTAGAGGATCTTCGGGAGCGTTGTGAGCTTGCAGCTTTTGAGAAGAGGAGCTCGGTGCGGAAGTGGAAGGGTTGCTTGCTATGACTCGACCGGATCGAGTTAGCATGTTGACGTTCCCATCTTGCTTCTTTTTCCTATTCTCTAGTACTTCCCTCATTACCTCATCGTAAGTCACTACATAACAAGAATTGTCAAGTTTATTCATAACATTAGGGCCCCCATTCACAATTGGGATTGAATGGGTGGTCCCCTCGAGTCCTCCTATCTCTATTACATTGACATGCTCATCATTAGTCACTACAAATTCTTTCTTATCTATGAGATCTTGAATGACATTGCGGAGAACGAAGCATTCCTCGGTGGTGTGGCCACTATATTGGTGGTAGCCACAATATTTGTGGTGAGCATGATTGGATAGGATCGTCTTGGGTTGGTACCCTTGCACGGGTGTGACTTGACCCTTTGCCTTGAGGACCTCGAACACTTCGGTTTGAGTCATGCCTTGGAGAGGCGTGTAGACACGGTCACTTCGGGACTTCTTCCCTTGAGGTGGAGGAACCTTTTTGTAATTCCCCTTGTCAATAGCGACGGCGTTGACCGAGGCCTCTTTTGTGGAGTTGGAAGCGGCCTTATAGCGGTAAGAAGGAGTGGACTTCTTAATCTCCTTGAGCAAGTCATCCATGCGTACCCTCGCCTCATACATTTGGGAGAAGTCGGGGTAGCAAGCCCCACTTAGGTGAGTGCGGAGATCAATCTTGAGACACTTTAGAAATATGTCCATTTGCTCTTTTGTGTTCGGCCTCTCAACAATTTCAGAGAGTTTGTCATTCCATCTCCTTGTGAAGTCGATGAAGGACTCATTGTCTCATTGAGTAGTGTTCTCTAGCTCTTTCTTTGTGGGCCGGTGAGTGGTGTTGCCTTGGTATTGGTTCTTGAAGGCAAGCATGGCGGAGTTCCAATCAAGACGGACAGTGAGCGGGAGAGTAGCATACCAATCTTTTGCCGCCCCCTCGAGAGTGAGAGGAAAGCATTGAGCCATCACCTTGGTGGAGACCTTCTTTGGAACCATTGCCCAAATATAAGTCTCAATGTGAGCCATAGGACAAGAGTTTCCCTTGAATTTGCTTATGTCGGGCATCTTGAACTTATCGGGAAGAGCGGCCATAGTACTCATGAGGATGGATGATTGATAAAGGCTTGTGTCGGAGCCTTTCCCCATGTTGAGCCCATTGAATTTTCGGTCGATGTAGGCCATGATAGAATCCACCATTTTGGGCTCATTGTTCTCGGAACTTGGTTCCCCCATCTTCTTGGTGCGGGTGTTGACATAAGGACTCTTGAACAAACCCTCGGTCCATTCGGATTCATCATCATTGTTCTTGTTCTTTCCTTGGCAAGGTTGGTGAGCTTTTCTTTCATTAGCTCCATTTCGGCCTCGTGGGCCTCCCTTTGGCTGTCGAGGTGGGATTGCCAAATGTCGTCTTTGCTTTGTGCCTCTTTGTTAAGGGTGGAGACTTGCTCTTGGAGGAGTTGGACCATTGTTGAGAGCTGTTCGAGAGACATGGTGTTGCTGCTGCCGGTCATGGTTGATGTTGGAGCTGTTGGAGTGATCTCTTCACGGACTAACCGATTTGCTGAATCCCGGTAGACTTTGTAAGTACCAATTGAACCTATATTGCAGAAGAGGCCCTTGTCAGTCTTGGGTAACACTTGCAGTCCATGAAGGGGTTAGAACACACAGTTGGGCACACGACTCGAACCACATAAGAAAAGACTCTTTTTTTTTTTTTTTATAAGTCGGAGGGAATGAATCCCTTTTGGGGTTTCTAAGGAAATAATTGAATCGTCACACTAGTATATAGACCATCTCGCGGTCCCATATACTCATCGGATTCCATCGCGCTTGTGAATCCTACATGTATCGGGATTAAACTAAATTAATGTAGTAAAGCATACATGCGGGGACGGATTTTTATTTTCGTCCAAAGTAACCACTTTTTGGGGACGGATTTTTATTGCGTCCATTTCAACAAGTTGGCATGTATGATTTGAAGACATTAGTTTAGGGAAATCTCGGTACATGGAAACCGACTTGAGTCACGGAGTGTTAGACCCTAACTAGAATTGTGTGGTTTGTGCTCGGCTTGAATATGAGGCTCAAAGGTCACCCCAGGCATGTAGTCTTGAACTACGCCACGGGCTGAGGTTTACCGCTTCGAAAGAGCCAAGGTCTGGTGGAGCTTGAAACTTTCTAGGACGGGCCTCGACGGGTTTGGGGTTGGACTTGTGCGACTCGATAGTGAGCAGTTCATAGGAATATGTGCATGTAGTGTGAGGTCTAACAAGTGACAAAAAAAAAATTTATATATATTTTTTTTTTTTTTTTTTTTTTTTTGAAAAGAAAGAAAAACACACAAAACACATAAGCACATAAAGTTACAACTCCCGAATCACCCGTGTGACCGGTAAATAAAACACAAAATTAAAACAGTCTGAGGGTTCAATTCTATTCTGATGCAGGCCACTGTGCCCACACCCCACTGTTCTGCACAGTCACTGAAACCTGTTTCTGTTCTGGGAACCAACCCAGAAGCGTGCGCCTCTGAGTGCTGATATGGGAAGCGCGCGCATGGCGCAATGCTTATGGGAGGCGCGCGCTTCTGGGGCACACCTGTCAGAATGTCAGACTTTGGACTCAGGGGATTGCCCTGGTCCCATGTTCATATTGTAACCCCTGCAGAAGTGATTAGTGCAGAATAACAGAAGAAGAAGATGAAGAATATGAAGAAGTAGGCGATTCTGGTTCTTGATGCGGGATGCGCGCGCCTTAGGCTTAAAAGGCCAGACGCGCGCGCCTCCCCCATCAGGAAACAGAATGCCCAGAAAAGATGTAGATTTCGATCCAGAATGCAAGTTTAACCCTCAAACAATCTCCCCAGCGGAGTCGCCACTGTAGATACCCCGGGGAACCACGGCTTGGCTAGAGCGGTGAATTATCCTAGGATGTCTAACTTGTTTTTAGAGTCGCCACCTATGTTTTGAGGAACATAAGAAAAACATATAGATTGTAGCCTAAGTTTGATTACGAAAACAGAGATTCTTTGTTTTGAGGTTCGGGGGTTAGATTACGAGATGGGAAGTACCGAAACACCCATCTCGCCCAACTAAAGTTGGTCTTGCTTGATCAAAATCTACATGAATGAAAATGTTCTTCTTCTTCTTCTTTAAGTCACGAAAAGGGGGGATTTAAAATAGGATTTGGAATGTAGGAGATAACTCCTTAACCTACCTCAATGAGATGAGGTGATCATTAGAGTCATGTCCCAAAATGATTTGGGTGATTGCACATTTGATTAAAGTAAAAAAGAGAGAGAGGAGATGAAGTAGAAAAGAAAGGAAAAGATGGACTTTTACCTACAATTTGAAGAACTTCAAATGTTGCTTGATGAGATCGTTGGAGAACCTTTAGAAAGTGATTTTTTTTCTAGTTTTCGATTGGGTTTTTTTGATGATTTTTCGATCCTCCTTCCGATCCTTGAAAATGGAGGTAAAGAGAGGTTTTTATAGGTGAAAGAGGGGTGTTTTTGGTGCCAAAACTCAGTCACCAAGAAATCCTTCCCGGACAAAATCTTGTAAATTGAGCAAGGGAGGGAATCCTGGCCAAAAATCTGTAACTGACGCCCAGAGGCGCGTGCTTCCTGCTTTGGGGGCGGGAGGCGCGCGCGCCTGGCTCTTCCTGTCGGAGGCGCGCGACTCAGAGAAGGCAATTTTGACAGAATGGACTAGAAAGTCAGCCCTGTTGTTCAGTTTAGTCCCTAGACTTAACGAAGTCAGTCAGGAAATTAACGGAAGTGACAAAAACTAACGAGAAACACTTAAAATGGGGAGAAACACAAAATCAAATGTGCAATCGGGGTGAGCGGTCCAAGGCGGGGTGTCTACACAAACTTAATCACAAAGGACTCAATTCTATCACTAGAGTGTACTACAATGTTTACTAAGGTCAACTAGAAGGACACCCAAGACTTAGACCAAAACGCATCCTTCAATCACACAAAATAACAAATGTAAACTTTCAGAGGTCTGTGCGGCCGCCCAAAGGGGACTGTGCGGTCGCCCAAAAAGCCCTCAAACAAGAACAAAAGCTTTCAGATAGATGTGCGGTCGCCCAGACATTTTTGTGCGGCTGCCCAACCTTCTGGACTGCCGGAAATCGGGAAGAACAAACTGGGTTCTTCCATTTTTATACCAAAACACATTTCAACCAAAAATCCAACCTTCCAACTAGTTTACTAATGTACCAAAACAACTTATAAGTCTAAAAGGACTTATAAAACGACCAAAATCAAGAATCAAACCCAACATTCATCAATTCACCATTTTTAACCAAAAACTCAAATAAATTCCAAACAAATTCAAAACCCAACCAAACTTCAGACATAACACATCAAGCATTATCTAAACATGATATGAATATTTTAGCATCAAAATGGGGGAAAAGTAATTTACTTGATAAATCTCAAAGTTGACGGAATTCAATTCTTTTTGATTCTACGCGATCCTATCGACGATCTAAACAAGGTTCATGTTTTAAGAAATGAGAGATTACAAGAGGAAGAGGAAGAAAATGAGGAGAAAAGGAGGAGAAAGAAAAACTTACCACAAGCTAGAGAGAGAGAGAGAGTTGCTGGGAGAGGAAGATGAGTGAGGGGGAAGAGTAGGGAGGTGAGGGAGAAGAGAGGGAGTAGGGGAATTATTTTTAAAAAGTTACATCTAGGCCCCTCCCCTTCTATTAACACAATACTACACTCCCAACTAACAATTAAGACTCAACAATACCACACTAGCACAAATGACCCAAATAAAATGCTAGGCATAATTATTATGAAACATAAAATGCACACATAAATATTTAAATAAATAATAATTTAAATAAATAAATAAGCAAATAATTAAATAATAATCATTTAATTACTAATAAAGTAGAGCCTAGATTTCGGGTCGTGGCATTCACTCCCCCTTAAAGAAAATTCGACCCGAATTTTAACGAGACTCACCTTAAACAAAAAGCCACGGAAATTTCCTCTCGATCTCATCACGAAGCTCCCACGTCGACTCCTCGATGTTATGATTCCTCCAAAGAACTCGAACCAACGCAATGCTTTTGTTCCTCAACTCTTGGACTTTGGCATCTAAAATCCGAACCGGTCGTTCCTCATAAGACATATCGGGCTCAATATCTTTCGGTATCCTCGGTAACACGTGAGATGGGTCATGAACATACTTCCGAGGCATAGAAACGTGAAAGAAGTTGTGCAACCGGCCTAAAGATGACGGTAACGCAAGACGATACTCTAGAAGTCCAACCTTTCCCAAAATCTCAAACGGGCCAATAAACCTCGGAGCCAACTTGCCTTTCTTCCCAAACCTACGAATACCCACCTTCGGAGACACCTTCACGAATACCAAATCACTGGTCTGAAAACTAAGATGTCGCCTTCGGTTGTCTGCATAGCTCTTATGTCGACTCTGGGCTGTTTTCAATCTATCCCGGATAACTTTAACCTTTTCAACTGAATCCCGAAGCAAATCGATACCCACGATCTTCGCTTCACCAACCTCATCCCAACAAATAGGCGATCTACATTTTCTTCCATACAGAGCCTCATACGGTGCCATCTCGATACTAGCCTGATAACTGTTGTTGTAAGAGAACTCCACTAACGGTAGATGCGAATCCCAAGAATCAGAGAAGTCTATCGCACAAGCTCGCAACATATCCTCAAGAATCTGAATAGTCCTCTCGGACTGACCGTCGGTCTGAGGGTGAAAAGCTGTACTGAATCGCAAATCTGTATCCAAAGCTTCTTGAAATGCCTTCCAGAATCTAGAAGTAAACCTCGGGTCTCGATCTGACACAATGCTAACCGGAACCCCATGCAATCTAACGATCTCATCGATATAAAGGGTCGCAAGCTTCTCCATCGAATATCTAATGTCAATAGGCAAGAAATGTTCACTCTTGGTCAATCTATCCACTATTACCCAAACACTGTCATACTTCCTACGGGTACGAGGTAGTCCCGTAACGAAATCCATAGTCACATGCTCCCATTTTCACTCGGGAATCTCTAATGGTTGAAGTAGTCCCGTGGGTCTCTGATGCTCGGCTTTGACCTGCTGACACGTTAGACACTTCGAAACATACTCGGCTATTTCCCTTTTCATATTAATCCACCAAAAATGTTGCTTCAAATCCTGATACATCTTCGTACTACCCGGATGAATAGTATACCTCGATTTGTGACCCTCATCAAGAACTCTCTGTTTAATTCCATCAACATCCGAATCACACAAACGACCACGGAAAGTCAACACTCCACTCGAACTAACAGAAAAATCCTCGAAGTTCTTTTCCTTCAATTTACCCATTATCTTCACCAACTCGGGATCTTCTTTCTGAGCTTCCTTTATCCTCTGAATTAGGGTCGAAGATACCCTAATATTCGCAAAAATAGCCCCATGTCTCGATTCACGAGGAGACCAATCTCGAACATCCTCAAGCATTTTCCATTCACGGACCATCATCGAAGCCACATAAGATTTTCTACTAATCGCATCGGCTACCACATTCGCCTTCCCCGGGTGATAAGAAATCGTACAATCATAATCCTTCAACAATTCCATCCATCGGCGCTGCCTATTATTCAACTCTTTCTAGGAGAAAAGGTACTTCAAACTCTTGTGATCGGTAAAAATTTCAAACTTCGCCCCATAAAGGTAGTGCTTCCATTTGTGTAACGCAAAGACAATAGCCGCTAACTTCATATCATGAGTCGGGTAATTCTGTTCGCTAGTGGTCAACTTCCTCAAAGCATAGGCAATCACTTTCCCATTCTGCATC
Organism: Campanula takesimana; assembly: GCA_026119855.1. NCBI lineage: Eukaryota > Viridiplantae > Streptophyta > Magnoliopsida > Asterales > Campanulaceae > Campanula > Campanula takesimana. The sequence goes on from JAOWBW010002221.1 coordinate 25,538, forward strand.
AACACACAACCCAAACCCTCTTTCGAAGCATCACTGTAAATCACTAGGCCATCGCTCCCATTAGGCCTTTCTCGAAAACCCTTCAATAAATCTTCGGTAATAACCGGCTAAACCAAGAAAGCTTCTAATCTCTGTCACTGATTCGGGTCTCTTCCAATCCACTATAGCTTCAATCTTTGAAGGATCCACCGAAATCCCATCTTTCGAAATCACATGGCCCAGAAATGACACCTTCTCGAGCCAAAATTCGCATTTACTAAACTTCGCAAATAATTTCTCCCTCGCAAGAACGGATAAAACTGTCCTCAAATGTTGCTCGTGCTCCTCTCTAAATTTAGAGTAGACGAGTATATCATCAATAAAAACCACCACGAACGAATCAAGATAAGGATGGAAAACTCGGTTCATCAAATCCATAAACACAGCTGGCGCGTTCGTCAACCCAAACGGCATAACCAAGAACTCATAATGACCATACCGAGTGCAAAAAGCAGTCTTCGGAATATCCTCCGATCGAACCTTCAACTGATGGTACCCACTCCTCAAATCAAGTTTAGAGAAAACCACGGACCCTTGAAGCTGATCAAATAAATCATCAATATGGGGTAGAGGGTATTTATTCTTCACCGTAACCTGATTCAATTTCCGGTAATCGATACACAATCTCAACGAACCATCTTTCTTCCACACGAATAAAACCGGTGCTCCCCACGGGGAAACACTAGGGAGGATAAACCATCGATCAAGTAACTCTTGCAATTGAACCTTTAATTCCTTCAATTCTGTGGGAGCTAACCTATAAGGTGCTTTCAAAATTGGAGCCGTACCCAGCAAAAGGTCTATACAAAACTCAATCTCACGATCGGGAGGCATATCATACTCGGTAGAGAAAAACATCGGGAAATTCCCGAACTACCCGAACACTATCCAAACTAGGGGATTCCTTCCTAGTATCAAGAACACTAGCCAAATACCCCTCACAACCACTATGCAATAATTTTCTCGCTTTCAAATAAGAAATTAAGCGAACCCTTCTACTCAGAGGACTAGCCTCAAACACAAATTTAGGCGCATCGGGAATAGAAAAAGTAACAGTTTTCTTACGGCAATCAACGGAAGCATGAAACTCACTCAACCAATCCATACCCAAAATGACATCAAAGTCTTGGATAGGAAGAATTACCAAATCCGCACAAAGTACACGACCACAAATAACCACATCACAAGCACGAAAGACTCGATCAGAAATCAAGCATTCTCCTATAGGGGTCGACACCTCTAGCACATACGGTAAAGACTCGAATGCAGCATTTAACATGGAAGCAAATTGCACAGAAATGTATGAATGAGATGATCCTGGATCTACTAACGCTCGTGCGCTCACATTAGACACAGAAACAATACCTCCAATAACGGATGGATCATCGGTAGCTTGTTGTTGATTCATGGCATAAATCTTTCCTTGAACTTTGGGCTTCCCAGCGGCATCCCTTTTCTGACCCTGATTATTACCAACTCCTGACCCGGATGCTTGTCCTCGGTACCTCGTGCACTCTCTCGCAAAGTGCCCCATTTCACCACAATTAGTACACTTGCCTTGCTTTTTCCAACACCTATCCTCCGAATGGCCTACCTTCTGACAAAAGGTACAAGGCTTCCTATTCTGAATCCCCGGAGTAGTACCCAGATTCCTCGGTGAGGTTTGCCCCTTAAACTGAAATGATGCTCCCGGGTTACATCGGTTGTCGAAACGGTGTTGAGGTTTGCTTTGTGCTCCTTGCTTACTCGGGTTGGCTACCTCGGTCTTCCTTTTATGATCCCCAATATCTTGCTCTATCAAGTAGGCTCGGTCTACCGCATCTTGGAAGGTCACAATCCGTTGGGTAATAAGTTGAGTACGAATGGAGGTCTTCAATCCCCGAATGAATCTCATAGCCTTTTGTTCCTCGGTCCTCACCAAATAATCGCAATACCGGGCTAATTCTATGAACTTAGCCGAGTATTGTGCTATAGACAACAATCCTTGCTCCAAGTTGAGTAGCTCGATTTCCTTTCGGTTTTGATCAACAACCGGAATGAAATGCTCTTTGAATTTGCGAACAAACAACTCCCACGCATACACCGTGTGAGTATCATCCCAACTAGCTTTAACACCCTTCCACCAATGCTCGGCGGCTCCCACAAGTTTATAAGCCGCAAACCGGACCTTGTCCTCATCCGTGCAACCAAGTACCTCATAAATCTTCTCCATCGACTCAATCCACAACTCAGCTTTCCGAACATCGGGTTCCCCATTGAATTCAACCGGTTTCAACTTCAGAAATTGCTCCAATCCATAGCGGGGTGGTGCTTGTTCTACCCTCGGACCTTGATCATGTATGGCCTTCATGGCCACCTCGAACATGCCTTGAAACATGGCACGTGCTTCTTCCCTTGTATCATTCTGATTCTGTGCCCCACTAGTACCTCCTCTGTTTCTTCTTCCAGACATTGAGAACAATTACCTGCATAAAACATCAACCGTTAATCACTCCGCACACTACTACCCACCTAGGTCATACTAATCCACCTAGACTTATACATAGAGCTAATGCCATAGCTCTGATACCAACTGTCGCGACCCCGAACCCCGCGGGCCTGAGACCGCGATCTGGACGTCGACTTAAAACCAAAACTACGAAATACTGAAGTTAAAAATTTCATTTGATACCAAAAGGTAATGATCCAATGTTTTACAAATCCAAGTTTGACAAAAACCAAATACAACTATCATAAACTTCCACATGTTTATGCCTAACAAAATACAAATATACAATTCTTAGTGACATCATTGTTTGGTACAACTATCCCAAAAAGGTTACACATTTATATAATGTAAACCAACCTATAACAACCTTCCCCAAAAGAATGTATCCACACTCGACGTCCTCTTTCTCGTGATCAGCGAGACTAATCCTTAGCACCTGGGGGGGGGGGTTTAAGGAAAAACAAAGATAAAAAGAAAGGGGTGAGATAAATCTCAATAAGTTACTAATGCAACTACATGACATGCTATGATCCAATATACGATAATAAATCATAAATAGCGCGTAGCAGTTATTACATAACAGATAGCAGCGGAAATAAACACATAACAAAGGATATAGCCAAGGTTTTCCAAACTGGTACATCCAAATAAAGGATCGCTGCGCAGCTTCAATAATCAACACATCATCATCTTCATAATAGCATGAAAGCCGAAGAGAAACCCCCGGTACCGGAACCAATAACCATAAGAGTGTCACAAAGGACAAGAACCATGACACAAAGTCATGCTCGGTAGCTAGATACATTCCCAAAGGAAGCTAACTTGTCTTTTCCAAGGCCAATCTGGAAAAGGGGTAAAGAAGGGGGCAAAACAATGGTCAACATTATAATGGACTTGGCTTTGCCATTATAATCTTTCCCATCGCCCGATGCAACAAATATGCCAGCTGGGCTTCCAATTAAATGCTAAGTAATAATAATTTATCATGAATAAACAACTTAAGGTTCCAAAGTAGGGAACCATACCAAGAAGTCACCAAGAAAGTGAAATGCACCAACAACGCACAATTAATGTGTTCCAACCATCTCAATTAACACTTAATTTATTTCCAACACAAACTTAATCACAAAGGACTCAATTCTATCACTAGAGTGTACTACAATGTTTACTAAGGTCAACTAGAAGGACACCCAAGACTTAGACCAAAACGCATCCTTCAATCACACAAAATAACAAATGTAAACTTTCAGAGGTCTGTACGGCCGCCCAAAAGGGACTGTGCGGTCGCCCAAAAATCCCTCAAATAAGAACAAAAGCTTTTAGATAGATGTGCGGTCGCCCAGACATTTTTGTGCGGCCGCCCAACCTTCTGGACTGCCGGAAATCGGGAAGAACAAACTGGGTTCTTCCATTTTTATACCAAAACACATTTCAACCAAAAATCCAACCTTCCAACTAGTTTACTAATGTACCAAAACAACTTATAAGTCTAAAAGGACTTATAAAACGACCAAAATCAAGAATCAAACCCAACATTCATCAATTCACCATTTTTAACCAAAAACTCAAATAAATTCCAAACAAATTCAAAACCCAACCAAACTTCAGACATAACACATCAAGCATTATCTAAACATGATATGAACATTTTAGCATCAAAATGGGGGAAAAGTAACTTACTTGATAAATCTCAAAGTTGACGGAATTCAATTCTTTTTGATTCTACGCGATCCTATCGACGATCTAAACAATGTTCATGTTTTAAGAAATGAGAGATTACAAGAGGAAGAGGAAGAAAATGAGGAGAGAAGGAGGAGAAAGAAAAACTTACCACAAGCTAGAGAGAGAGAGAGAGTTGCTGGGAGAGGAAGATGAGTGAGGGGGAAGAGTAGGGAGGTGAGGGAGAAGAGAGGGAGTAGGGGAATTATTTTTAAAAAGTTACATCTAGGCCCCTCCCCTTCTACTAACACAATACTACACTCCCAACTAACAATTAAGACTCAACAATACCACACTATCACAAATGACCCAAATAAAATGCTAGGCATAATTATTATGAAACATAAAATGCACACATAAATATTTAAATAAATAATAATTTAAATAAATAAATAAACAAATAATTAAATAATAATCATTTAATTACTAATAAAGTAGAGCCTAGATTTCGGGTCGTGACAAAGATTCTATGCTTGGGTCCAGAATGTTTCCTTCTCTTGTTTTGGGTTAAGGATAAGATGAAATCATGGTATAGACTTCGAGTCTTCTTCTTGTCTACTTAATTGGATATCGTAGAAACTATAATTGGGAATAGTTCCTTGGTGAGTAAATGTGATATAATATTTACCTAGTTATTATTTGGGGATGTTGGAACATCTGTTGATGTGTTGTTGACTCGGTTTAGCTTTTGATGATAAATTGGCATGGTCCGTTGTGAACAATTGTGTTGCGGAATTAGCCTAAGTATTGTTTGAGAGTTTTTGGGCATCTTGTAATGTATTCAGGATAATTTCGATTGGATTGATTTTGGGATCAGACTTGGTCTAGATTCTAAGTGATATCTTATAATACCTAGAGGGTATTAGGGAATACCAAAGTGTTGGGTTTGGTCCGTTGTGATCATGTGTGAATAAGTGTAATATTTTTAGGTTTTGACTTTGTGTCATATCCCCTGTCCTTTGTGACATGTTACATTGTTATGGTTCCAGTACCGGGGTTGTGATCTTCTACTGTTTATGCTGCTACGAAGATTGGTTGACTGATTGATTGGTCGGTTTTGATCGGGGTTTTCTCTTCAGCTATTATGCTACTATGAAGATGGTTTGATTGGTAGATTGGTTGAAGCTGCGCAGCGATTGTTCTATTGGTTTGGTGAAACCTTGGCTCAGTATCCTTTGTAACGTGATTATTTCAGTCTTATGTGCTGCATGATGAGTTAGTCGTTATTTCCAACTGGTATGGGACGGTTGGCGATAGGGAGCTTTCTCATTTGTTGTTATATGATTTACTTGCTCAGTTATATAATTGATTTGCATGATATTATGCCATGTAGATGCATTTAGTAACTTACTGAGATTTTATCTCACCCCATTTCTTGTTTCAAATTGTTTTTCCTTAACCCCCCCCCCCCAAGAATGCAAGTGGTATCGTTTGAGATCCATTGTATCGGGAGTCTTCTGAGCAGGTTGATCGCCTTTGGGGTAGTTGCTCTTCAGAGCCTCTTTGTACATGGTTGAAAGGTCGTAGTCGTCCAGGGTTATGTATATACTGTTGTCCTTTGGGAATTTATATTATTAACAGTTGTTCTTGCTTCCGCGTTTGTTTCTAGTCTCCGAGTTATAATCTCATTGAGGTATTGTTTGTTGGTATTGGTTTATAGTAGAATTCACGCGCCCGGTTTGGTATTTAGCATTTTGGAGATGTATATTTTGTAAATTTTATGTTTAAGGATTTTAGTATTTTCTGGGGCGTGAAAGTTGGTATCAGAGCAATGGTTTTAGATCTTGAAGGAGAATAAGAACTCTGATATTGAATAGGGTTTAATACTTGGGTGTTATAACTTTGAGCGGTTTAGGAAACTAAGTTTTCTTGGAAGACGAGGTTAAGGTAGAAGTTGGTTGAGTTATGAGTCGTGATATTGACGTCGAGTGTTTCTTTTCTTGTGGTATATCAAGTATAGGATTGGTGTCAATAGTGTTGGTTCCATTGGGGTTAGTTGGCTTGGGAATCGAGAGTTCGAGTTTTGAAGGCTTGGACGTACCTATTTCGTAAATTGGAAATGTCTTGTGCTATATTTGTATGTTTGTTCTCATTAAGTGATTTATGTTGAGGTGTATTCTCAAGTACGAAATTTCGTGATTTCCACTGATAGAGATGAGGTGATTTGGTTATGTCACCTATACAGGATATTGACGAGTTAAGTAGTATGGCCTAGCTTTCAATGTGTCTCGGATTTCTTGGGTGCCATCGACAGGTGGTGAATAATTGTATATTAGTGTGTTTGACTTATTTAGGAGCATACTATGTATATATATAATGTTCAGGTTCTATATTGAAAATTAGAAAATCTTTATTATAAGGTTGTGCTGGGAATTCAGCTTATTCAGCTGGCAATACTAATGTTGAAGTCTTGAGTATAATTTATACTGGGTCCGATATGTCGCTTGACCGATAGGGAACTTGGGTTATATGATGAGTTGATATGGGCTATAATACTGATAGGTAAATCGGTGAACATATAGTATCGGTTGGGTTAAAAGAGTTAAAGATTCAATTTGAGAATTTCTCAATAAGAGATTTTTCTTTACTTTTGGTACATCTTTGTGAGTGCATCAGAATTGTTTAGTATGAGGAAATACTTAACTTGTTTGGGATCATTTTAGTACATGATTGGAGTTGAGTTAAAGCAAAATGAGTTATGAGTATATTGTGGAAGTTATAATCATTTTTTTATGGTAAGCACGGATTATTAATTTAAATGGGAGTTAGAAGAAATCTTTTGAAGATAAAATTTGTGTTGTTTGCGGACTACTGGGTATGTGGAATTGTATTAGGCTTTCAAGAATGAGAGTAATGTATTGATGGTAGTTTAACGTGGATTTAAGTGGACATTTTGTGTTAAGAATTTTGGTCTTATATTGTACCTTTAGTTTAAGGTGTTAACTAGAGTGAAAGCACTATAGTGGTAATCCTTGAAGATATAGCCGCTACGGTGAAAATTATGGGGATAGAAAAATTCTTTAGCCTTGTATAGTAAGAAGTTGATTAAGCTCGAGACGGTTTAAATATTTTGAATTTCTGAGGAGTAATCCTAAATATCCGATCTAATGGAGTATCCATGCAGTGCAATTAAGGTCATGGGTAAGACGAGTTTGTAATATCTCGAGAATTGTGTTTAGGAGTAATCTGGATTCTGCGATTTTGGGTGATAAAGTATTTGCATATATTTTAAGGACTAACGCTTGATAAGTGGAACTATCTGTGACTTGGAATTGGTTGTGATTTTAGTGATTTTACCTTAGCGGGTTATATTATATTTTATTTTGGGACCAAGTTGAAACGTTATGATAACGGACTATCAAAAGTTGATGGATATATTTCCTTAGAAAACTAAGTATGAGGTAATGCTAGTAGTTGAGAAATTCAAAGGTTATGACTGTATTATGTTTTTTCTTATAAGGAAAGTGAGTGTGGTAGTGGAATCGCATTTGACCGGATAGTTGATAACAGTAGATTTTTTATTATATCATTGAGTTATTGGGTGACAGTAATCATTAGCCCTATTCCTTCTCTTATTTATTCGGGTAGTAGTATGATTACGTGGGTGGATGTATAGATCGTCAATGCATGCGGATGAACCGGAAAAGTAAAACTTATGGATGTTGATGATTTAAGGGTTGATGGAGAGCGTAATGCTAATCAGGATCGAATCAGCTATGTCTTAGAATTGGTGAACAAGTGATAGTCTTGAGAATTTGAAATTCGGGATGAAAGAGGAAGTTAACTTTAGAATGTTTGATACGAGTATACTTGAGATGCGTATGTGTTCAAATCTGTTGGTTTATTTGAGTCGTGGGGACGATGTATGAAATATTTAATGTGTACTTGATAGAGGTTATGAGTGATTTATGCGAATTGATATTTTGTCGCCTCATTATGACCGCGCGTTGTGATTTTGATGAGTGAATTCGCGGGCGAATTCTTTTTAAGGAGGGTAGATTGTAACGACCCGAAAACCTGCCTCTATTTTCTTAGAAATAAATATTTAATTATTTATTTATTGCTTATTTATTTAGTTAAATTATTTATTTATTTAAATAATTATGTGTGCATTTTATGTCTCATGATATTTTCGTGCCTAGCATTTAATTTGTTAATTGTGCTAGTGTAGAGTGTTGGGTCTTAGTTGTTGAGGAGAGTTATAAGGGTTAATGGTAAGTAGTGGTAGGGGCCTAAGTGTAACATTTGGAATAATTTAATTACTCCCTCACCTCCTTCCCCTCCCCTCATCTTTCTCACTCCCAGCTCTCTCTTTCTCTCTCTCTCCTCCATTGAAGGTAAGAAAGCTCTCCCCTTCTCTCTTCTTTTTAGTCATCTTCCTTTCTTCTTTTCTTATTTCTCATTTTATGAAAATGCTTAGATCGTTGAGGTGGTCGTTTAGAGCCAAGAAAATCTTGATTTGGAGAACTTTGATTTCGGGCCAAGTAAGTTGCTTTTCCCCCATTTAAGCTAAAATTGTTCATATTTAGCTCATTTGATGATCTAGTTGTGATATATGGCTTCTTGGTTTGATTTAGAATTTATTTGCATTTTATCCATTTTTATGAGATTTTGGTTTGTGATTCATATCTTGGCTTGGATTGTTTAGATAGTGATATGTAGGCCATTTATAGGTTTATATGTTGTTCTAGTACATTGGTATACTTACTAGAAGCATTGATTTTGGTTTGGGTTGAAATGGGTAAGAAATTCTTCATGAACCCAGGTGAATTCCGTCTGAAACTCAGGCCGAGCGCCCGCTCGTCCTTGTCCAAGTGCCCGCTCGAATTAGCCATTTTCCCGACCCAGACCTCCTGGCCAAATGAGCGCCCGCTCGGTCACCCCCAGGCGCCCGCTCGGTCCCTTTTTCCTGGAAGTCCAATTTTGTTGTGAAGAACCAGGGTGTAATATCCACCTAGGTTTATGGCACTATTCCTTGTGAATTATTTAGACATCGTAGAACACTTTAGCGTTTATAAATAGTTCCTTTGTGAATAGATGAGTTGTGACGTGGAATTTCACTAAGTGTTATTTGGAATGGATGGGACATCTTTATGATGCGTAGATTGATCGGTTCATTTCTATGATGAGTATTTGGTAAGATTCTATGCTTGGGTCCAGAATGTTTCCTTCTCTTGTTTTAGGTTAAGGATAAGATGAAATCATGGTATAGACTTCGAGTCTTCTTCTTGTCGACTTAATTGGATATCGTAGAAACAATAATTGGGAATAGTTCTTTGGTGAGTAAATGTGATATAATATTTACCTAGTTATTATTTGGGGACGTTGGAACATCTGTTGATGTGTTGTTGACTTGGTTTAGCTTTTGATGATTAATTGTCATGGTCCGTTGTGAACAATTGTGTTGCGGAATTAGCCTAAGTATTGTTTGAGAGTGTTTGGGCATCTTGTAATGTATTCAGGATTATTTCGATCGGATTGATTTTGGGATCAGACTTGGTCTGGATTCTAAGTGATATCTTATAATACCTAGAGGGTATTAGGGAATACCAAAGTGTTGGGTTTGGTCCGTTGTGATCATGTGTGAATAAGTGTAATCTTTTTGGGTTTTGACTTTGTGTCATCTCCCCTGTCCTTTTTGACATGTTACATTGTTATGGTTTCGGTACCGGGGTTGTGATCTTCAGCTGTTTATGCTGCTATGAAGATTGGTTGACTGATTGATTGGTCGGTTTTGATCGGGGTTTTCTCTTCAGCTATTATGCTACTATGAAGATGGTTTGATTGGTAGATTGGTTGAAGCTGCGCAGCGATTGTTCTATTGGTTTGGTGAAACCTTGGCTCAGTATCCTTTGTAACGTGTTTATTTCAGTCTTATGTGCTGCATGATGAGTTAGTCGTTATTTCCAACTGGTATGGGATGGTTGGCGATAGGGAGCTTTCTCATTTGTTGTTATATGATTTACTTGCTCAGTTATATAATTGCCATGTAGATGCATTTAGTAACTTACTGAGATTTTATCTCACCCCATTTATTGTTTCAAATTGTTTTTCCTTAACCCCCTCCCCTAGGAATGCAAGTGGTATCGTTTGAGGTCCGTTGTATCGAGTGTCTTCTGAGCAGGTTGATCGCCTTTGGGGTAGTTGCTCTTCAGAGCCTCTTTGTATATGGTTGAAAGGTCGTGGTCGTCCAGGGTTATGAATATACTGTTGTCCTTTGGGAATTTATATTATTAACAGTTGTTCTTGCTTCCGCGTTTGTTTCTAGTCTCCGAGTTATAATCTCGTTGAGGTATTGTTTGTTGGTATTGGTTTATAGTAGAATACACGCGCCCGGTTTGGTATTTAGCATTTTGAAGATGCATATTTTGTAAATTTTATGTTTAAGGATTTTAGTATTTTCTGGGGCGTAAAATGGTCAACTTGGCTCTATGGAGAGGGTTAACTTACACGAAATGGGCGTGACACTCGGCGGGTCAGAGATGGGACATGATCAACTTGGCTCTATGGAGAGGGTTGACTTACAAGGAACGAGCGTGACTCTCGGCGGGTCAGAGGCGGGACATGGTCAACTTGGCTCTATGGAGAGGGTTGACTTACACGCAAATGGGCATGACACTCGGTGGGTCAGAGGCGGGACATGGTAAACTTGGCTCTATAGAGAGGGTTGACTTACACGAAATGGGCATGGCACACAGCGGATCAGAGGCGGGTCATGGACAACTTGGCTCTATGGATAGGGTTGACTTACACAAAAATAGGCGTGACTCTCGGCAGGTCAAGAGGCGGGACATGGTCAACTTGGCTCTATGGGAGAGGGTTGACTTACAAGGTAATGGGTGTGACACTCGGTGGGTCAGAGGCGGGACATGGTCAACTTGGCTCTATGGAGAGGGATGACTTACACGAAAATGGGTGTGACTCTCGGCGGGTCAGAGGTGGGACATGGTCAACTTGGCTCTATAGAGAGGGTTAACTAAAAGGATGGTCTTACGTCATTTTAGACTGCCGGGATTTGGTCAACTTGGCTCCATGGAGAGGGTTGACTTACAAGGAACGGGCGTGACACTCGGCGGGTCAGAGGCGGGACATGGTCAACTTGGCTCTATGGAGCGGGTTGACTTACAAGGAATGGGCGTGACTCTCGGCGGATCAGAGGTGAGACATGGTCAACTTGGCTCTATGGAGAGGGTTGACTTACACGAAATGGGCGTGACACTCAGCGGGTCAGAGGCGAGACATGGTCAACTGGGATCTATGGAGAGGGTTGACTTACACGAAATGGGCGTGACTCTCGGTGGGTCAGAGGTGGGACATGGTCAACTTGTCTCTATGGAGAGGGTTGACTTACACGAAATGGGCGTGACACTCGACGGGTCAGAGGCGAGACATGATCAACTTGACTCTATAGAGAGGGTTGACTTACAAGCAACGGGCGTGACTCTCGCCAGGTCAGAGGCGGGATATGGTCAACTTGGCTCTATGGAGAGGGTTGACTTACAAGGAACGGTCGTGAATCTCGGTGGGTCAGAGGCGGGACATGGTCAACTTGGCTCTATGGAGAGGGTTGACTTACACGAAAATAGGCGTGACTCTCGGTGGGTTAGAGACGGGACATGGTCAACTTGGCTCTATGGAGAGGGTTGACTTACACGAAATGGGCGTGACACTCGGCGGGTCAGAGGCGGTACATGATCAACTTAGCTATATGGAGAGGGTTGACTTACAAGGAACAGGCGTGACTCTCGGTGGGTCAGTGGCGGGACATGGTCAACTTGGCTCTATGGAGAGGGTTGACATACACGTAAATGGGCATGACACTCGGCGGCTCAGAGGCGGGACATGGTCAACTTGGCTCTAGGGAGAGGGTTGACTTATAAAGAACGGGCGTGACTCTCGGTGGGTCAGAGGCGGGATATAGTCAACTTGGATCTATGGAGAGGATTGACTTACAAGGAACGGGTGTGACTCTCGGCGGGTCAGAGGCGGGACATGGTCAACTTGGCTCTATGGAGAGGGTTTACTTACACGAAATGGGCGTGACACTCAGCGGGTCAGAGGCGGGACATGGTTAACTTGGCTCTATAGAGAGGGTTAATTAAAAGGATGGTCTTACATCATTTTAGACTGCCGGGATTTGGTCAACTTGGCTCTATGGAGAGGGTTGACTTACAAGGAACGGGCGTGACACTCGGCGGGTCAGAGGCGGGACATGGTCAACTTGGCTCTTTGGAGCGGGTTGACTTACAAGGAATGGGCGTGACTCTCGGCGGGTCAGAGGCGAGACATGGTCAACTTGGCTCTATGGAGAGGGTGGACTTACAAGAAATGGGCGTGACACTCAGCGGGTCAGAGGCGAGACATGGTCAACTTGGCTCTATGGAGAGGATTGACTTACACGAAATGGGGGTGACACTCGGCGGGTCTGAGGCGGGACATGATCAACTTGGCTCTATGGAGAGGGTTGACTTACAAGGAACGGGCGTGACTGTCGGCGGGTCAGAGGCGGGATATGGTCAATTTGGCTCTATGGAGAGGATTGACTTACAAGGAACGGTCGTGACTCTCGGTGGGTCAGAGGCGGGACATGGTCAACTTGGCTCTATGGAGAGGGTTGACTTACACGAAAATAGGCGTGACTCTCGGCGGGTCACAGACGGGACATGGTCAACTTGGCTCTATGGAGAGGGTTGACTTACACGAAATAGGCGTGACACTCGGCGGTTCAGAGGCGGGACATGATTAACTTGGCTCTATGAAGAGGGTTGACTTACAAGGAACGGGCGTGACTCTCAGCGGGTCAGTGGCGGGACATGGTCAACTTGGCTCTATGGAGAGGGTTGACTTACAGGCAAATGGGCATGACACTCGGCCGCTCAGAGGCGGGACATGGTCAACTTGGCTCTATGGAGAGGGTTGACTTATAAAGAACGGGCGTGACTCTCGGGGGGTCAGAGGCGGGATATGGTCAACTTGGCTCTATGGAGAGGGATGACTTACAAGGAATGGGCGTGACTCTCGACGGGTCAGAGGCGGGACATGGTCAACTTGGCTCTATTGAGAGGGTTGACTTACACGAAATGGGCGTGACACTCAGCGGGTCAGAGGCGGGACATGGTCAACTTGGCTCTATAGAGAGGGTTAACTAAAAGGATGGTCTTACGTCATTTTAGACTGTCGGGATTTGGTCAACTTGGCTCTATGGAGAGGGTTGACTTACAAGGAACGGGCGTGACACTCGGCGGGTCAGAGGCGGGACATGGTCAACTTGGCTCTATGGAGCGGGTTGACTTACAAGGAACGGGCGTGACTCTCGGCGGGTCAGAGGCGGGATATGGTCAACTTGGCTCTATGGAGAGGGTTGACTTACAAGGAACGGTCGTGACTCTCGGTGGGTCAGAGGCGGGACATGGTCAACTTGGCTCTATGGAGAGGGCTGACTTACACGAAAATAGGCGTGACTCTCGGCGGGTCAGAGACGGGACATGGTCAACATGGCTCTATAGAGAGGGTTGACTTACACGAAATGGGCGTGACACTCGGCGGGTCACAGGCGAGACATGATCAACTTGACTCTATAGAGAGGGTTGACTTACAAGGAACGGGCGTGACTCTTGGCGGGTCAGAGGCAGGATATGGTCAACTTGGCTCTATGGAGAGGGTTGACTTACAAGGAACGGTCGTGACTCTCGGTGGGTCAGAGGCGGGACATGGTCAACTTGGCTCTATGGAGAAGGTTGACTTACACGAAAATAGGCGTGACTCTCGGCGGGTCAGAGACGGGACATGGTCAACTTGGCTCTATGGAGAGTGTTGACTTACACGAAATGGGCGTGACACTCGGCGGGTCAGAGGCGGGACATGATCAACTTGGCTCTATGGAGTGGGTTGACTTACAAGGAACGGGCGTGACTCTCGGCGGGTCAGTAGCGGGACATGGTCAACTTGGCTCTATGGAGAGGGTTGATTTACACGCAAATGGGCTTGACACTCGGCGGCCCAGAGGCGGGACATGGTCAACTTGGCTCTATGGAGAGGGTTGACTTATAAAGAACGGGCGTGACTCTCGGCGGGTCAGAGGCGGGATATGGTCAACTTGGCTCTATGTAGAGCGTTGACTTACAAGGAACGGGCGTGACTCTCGGCGGGTCAGAGGCGGGACATGGTCAACTTGGCTCTATGGAGAGGGTTGACTTACACGAAATGGGCGTGACACTCAGCGGGTCAAAGGCGGGACATGGTCAACTTGGCTCTATAGAGAGGGTTAACTAAAAGGATGGTGTCACTTTAGACTGCCGGGATTTGGTCCACTTGGCTCTATGGAGAGGGTTGACTTACAAGGAACGGGCGTGACACTCGGCGGGTCAGAGGCGGGACATGGTCAACTTGGCTCTATGGAGCGGGTTGACTTATAAGGAATGGGCGTGACTCTCGGCGGGTCAGAGGCGAGACATGGTACACTTGGCTCTATGGAGAGGGTTGACTTACACGAAATGGGCGTGACACTCAGCGGGTCAGAGGCGAGACATGGTCAACTTGGCTCTATGGAGAGGGTTGACTTACACGAAATGGGCGTGACTCTCGGTGGGTCAGAGGTAGGACATGGTCAACTTGGCTCTATGGACAGGGTTGACTTACACGAAATGGGCGTGACACTCGGCGGGTCAGAAGCGAAACATGATCAACTTGACTCTATAGAGAGGGTTGACTTATAAGGAACGGGCGTGACTCTCGGCGGGTCAGAGGCGGGATATGGTCAACTTGGCTCTATGGAGAGGGTTGACTTACAAGGAACGGTCGTGACTCTCGGTGGGTCAGAGGCGGGACATGGTCAACTTGGCTCTATGGAGAGGGTTGACTTACACGAAAATAGGCGTGACTCTCGGCGGGTCAGAGACGGGACATGGTCAACATGGCTCTATAGAGAGGGTTGACTTACACGAAATGGGCGTGACACTCGGCGGGTCAGAGGCGAGACATGATCAACTTGACTCTATAGAGAGGGTTGACTTACAAGGAACGGGCGTGACTCTCGACGGGTCAGAGGCAGGATATGGTCAACTTGGCTCTATGGAGAGGGTTGACTTACAAGGAACGGTCGTGACTCTCGGTGGGTCAGAGGAGGGACATGGTCAACTTGGCTCTATGGAGAGGGTTGACTTACACGAAATGGGCGTGACACTCGGCGGGTCAGAGGCGGGACATGATTAACTTGGCTCTATGGAGAGGGTTGACTTACAAGGAACTGGCGTGACTCTCGGCGGGTCAGTGACGGGACATGGTCAACTTGGCTCTATGGAAAGGGTTGACTTACACGCAAATGGGCATGACACTCGGCGGCCCAGAGGCGGGACATGGTCAACTTGGCTCTATGGAGAGGGTTGACTTATAAAGAACGGGCGTGACTCTCGGCGGGTCAGAGGCGGGACATGGTCAACTTGGCTCTATGGAGAGGGTTGACTTACACGAAATGGGCGTGACACTCAGCGGGTCAGAGGCGGGACATGGTCAACTTGGCTCTATAGAGAGGGTTAACTAAAAGGATGGTGTCACTTTAGACTGCCGGGATTTGGTCCACTTGGCTCTATGGAGAGGGTTGACTTACAAGGAACGGGCGTGACACTCGCCGGGTCAGAGGCGGGACATGGTCAACTTGGCTCTATGGAGCGGGTTGACTTATAAGGAATGGGCGTGACTCTCGGCGGGTCAGAGGCGAGACATGGTCAACTTGGCTCTATGGAGAGTGTTGCCTTACACGAAATGGGCGTGACACTCAGCGGGTCAGAGGCTAGACATGGTCAACTTGGCTCTATGGATAGGGTTAACTTACACGAAATGGGCGTGACTCTCGGTGTGTCAGAGGTGGGACATGGTCAACTTGGCTCTATGGAGAGGGTTGACTTACACGAAATGGGCGTGACACTCGGCGGGTCAGAGGCGAGACATGATAAACTTGACTCTATAGAGAGGGTTGACTTACAAGGAACGGGCGTGACACTCGGTGGGTCAGAGGCGGGACATGGTCAACTTGGCTCTATGGAGCGGGTTGACTTACAAGGAATGGGCGTGACTCTCGGCGGGTCAAAGGCGAGACATGGTCAACTTGTCTCTATGGAGAGGGTTGACTTACACGAAAGGGGTGTGACACTCAGCGGGTCAGAGGCGAGACATGGTCAACTTGGCTCTATGGAGAGGGCTGACTTACACGAAATGGGCATGACTCTCGGTGGGTCAGAGGTGGGACATGGTCAACTTGGCTCTATGGAGAGGGTTGACTTACACGAAATGGGCGTGACACTCGGCGGGTCAGAGGCGAAACTGTTGGGTTTCGATCAAACATGCGCAGCGGAATTTAGCATTTAAAATTTTGATACCCAAAGCCCATAGATCCGTTCATATGATTAAATCAAATACAACAACATGAATATAGGATAAAACTAACCCTTGATGGCTATCAAATTTTCTTTTGGTCTTTGGTGGATATTTGAAGACTTGATCACGATCACAAAGCTTGAACACGAACTTTGAAGATGATGATTTTCACCCTCTAGCGGTATGCACACTTCGAACGAATATCAAAGGAGCTTCTTTGATCTTGGTTGCTAGACCAAATTGTGAAACATGTTTTCACAATGAATTTGAACTATATGGAATTTTTCTTTTGTGTATTATTTTGTTCTATGACCAAGGATGTCTTAGAACAAAATAAAACCTCTCTCAAACTCTTTGGAGACTTACAAAAGGCTATCACTGAAGTTCTGGCCGAAATCATCCTTTTATACACAAGCAAGACCTATTCCAAATAGGAATCTTGTGTCAAAAGACATTCCAAATTAAATTAGGAAAGTGCCAGCCGACAGTACTGTGCGGCCGCCCAGAATTCACTGTGCGGTCGCACATCTATCTGAAACAAAATGGTACAAAACTGAGCTAAGTGTGCGGCCGCCCAGTCCATACTGTGCGGTCGCCCACTTCCCCAGAATGTCCAGAATTTCCAAAATTCCAATATAGTCCTTTTAAAGATTCGTTCTATTGTGTGTGACCCTCTAGGATTATACTATATTGGCAATGGGTTCAAACATGAAACCATAAGATATGATTAGGTTCTAGCAAACCGTCATACCTACCCAAATAGTATAACTAGAAACAAGTTCGCATTCCTTTTAGAATATGTCATAATCCCTTTGTCCACGATGTCATTGAACACAAGTCATGGTCAAACAGTCAACTTGTTTTGTTCAATACTTTCTCGATTCCAAATATGTTGATAATCCAAATGACATTGATCCAATCAATTCATTTGAGTCCGGCCGAACATTTCATCAACATCATTCCTACGAGAGGCCCAAGCTTGACATCTCTCAGAAGAGGGACAAATCCATTTAGCTTATTATTCTTTCCTACGTGAATCCGATTATGCCAATCATACCCTTTATAACCACCCGGTTAAAGGTAGCGTTTGAATATGTCAAACATAATGTTCATCAAGTGAAAGACTATAATAACTTCATGTCTAAGGATTCAAATGACATAACTAATATGAGATATATGTATGACATAGACCATGACATAAATCTCATACAGCGGGTCATGTCCAGTACCTTGTTCCAAACAAGTACCCATAAATCTAACATGATCATCCCATGATTATTTAGCCTTTATACTAGTGCTTAACAAGTACTAGGGACGGAGATTATTATAAGTAAACATGAACAACAATAATAATCAAAACATCTCTTTATTGATACGAAATAAATGATAACAATTACAACGTTTATTAAACGTGCCTAGGGCACCACTACCAACAATCTCCCACTTGCCATAGGCCCAATCTCCCATGTATCTAATACCCATGGACCTAACATGACCATCATGTTTAGCTTGTGGAAGTCCCTTTGTTAGCAGGTCCGCAACATTGTCATCAGCAGGTACTCTGCATATATTTACGTCTCCCCTATCAACGATCTCTCGAATGATATGAAAACGTCTAAGTATGTGTTTGGATTTCTGATGTGCTCTTGGTTCCTTTGCTTGAGCAATAGCACCATTATTATCGCAATAAAGGTCTATTGGATTAGCAATACTAGGAACCACTTCAAGTTCAGTTATGAACTTCTTAATCCAAACATCTTCCTTTGCAGCATCCGATGCAGCAATATACTCAGCTTCTGTTGTAGAATCAGTGGTTGTACTTTGCTTGGAACTCTTCCAGCTTACAGCTCCACCATTTAACATAAACACAAAACCCGATTGCGATCGGCTATCATCTTTGTCGGTTTGGAAGCTTGCATCCGTGTAAGCATTTACAACGAGATCCTCTTCCATTCTTCCATAGACTAGAAACGAGTCTTTAGTTCTTCTCAAGTACTTAAGAATCGCTTTTACAGCTATCCAGTGATTTTCGCCAGGGTTGGATTGCTATCTACTTGTCATGCTCAAAGCATAAGACACATTCGGCCTAGTACAAATCATGGCATACATGATGGACCCAATTGCCGAAGCATATGGAACATCATTCATTTTCTCACGCTCATCGTTTGTCTTAGGACATTGAGTCTTGCTTAGAGAAACTCCATGTAACACGGGCAAGGTGCCTCTCTTAGAATTTTTCATACGGAATCTTTTAATTACCTTGTCAATGTATGTACTTTGGCTTAAACCAAGTAACCTCCTTGATCTATCTCTATAGATCTTAATGCCAAGAATATATGCGGCTTCACCCATATCTTTCATTGCGAAGCACTTTCCTAACCAAGTCTTCACAGACTGAAGTGTAGGAATGTCGTTTCCAATGAGCAATATGTCATCCACGTATAAAACAAGGAAATGTACTATGCTCCCACTAATTTTCTTGTATATACAAGGCTCATCTTCGTTCTTGATGAAACCAAACTCTTTGACCGATTCATCAAAACGGAGATTCCAACTCCTAGAAGCTTGCTTCAATCCATAGATGGATCTCTGCAACTTGCATACCTTAGAATCTTGTTTAAAACCTTCTGGTTGTGTCATATACACATCCTCTTGGAGTTTTCCATTCAGGAAAGCGGTTTTGACGTCCATCTGCCATATTTAATAGTTATGATATGCGGCAATGGCAAGCAAAATTCTTATAGACTTGATCATTGCTACGGGTGAAAAGGTCTCATCATAGTCAATACCATGAACTTCCCTATAACCTTTCGCTACAAGTATAGCTTTGTAAGTATGCACCTTCCCATCCATGTCAGTCTTCTTCTTGAAGACCCATTTGCATCCTATGGTTTTCACACCTTCGGGTGCATCAATCAAATTCCAAACTTGATTGTCTTGCATGGATTGTAATTCGGATTCGATGGCTCCAAGCCACTTGTCCGAATCAGGAGAAGACATCGCCTCTTGGTAGGTTGACGGTTCATCATTCTCAATGATTTCCATGTCATTACTATCCGTTACGAGAAATCCATATCTCTCGGGCTCGGATCGTAACCTACTAGATCTGCGAGTTACTTGTGTATTTTGAACAGGTTCCACAACTCCTTGTGGTTCTTGTTCTTGTTCAACTATTGGTTCAATGTTATTTTCTGGGTCTCGAATTTCTTCAAGATTTATTTTACTCCCACTGATTTCTTTGGAGAGAAACTTTTTCTCTAGAAAGACACCAGTTCGGGCAACAAACACTTTGTTGTCCTCACGGTTGTAAAAGTAATATCCTCTAGTTTCCTTAGGATATCCCACGAAAATACATTTATCAGATTTGTGCGCAAGTTTGTCTGAGACAAGTCTTTTGACAAAAGCTTCACAACCCCAAATCTTCATGAAAGATAAACAAGTTTTCTTTCCGCTCCATATCTCATATGGAGTCTTTTGAACCGATTTAGTTGGAACACGATTTAGTGTGAAAGCTGTGGTTTCTAGAGCGTAACCCCAAAAGGATATTGGAAGATCAACTTGACTCATCATTGATCGAACCATGTCTAACAAAGTCCGATTTATCCTCTCGGACACACCATTCCATTGTGGTGTTCCAGGTGGAGTTAAATGTGAAACTATTCCACAATTCTTTAGATGATCATCAAATTCTTGACTCAAGTATTCTCCACCACGATCTGATCGAAGTGCCTTGATACTTTTACCAAGTTGTTTTTCTACTTCATTTTGAAATATTCTAAATATCTCAAATGCTTCACTCTTATGTTTCATTAGGTAAACATACCCAAATCTACTATAATCATCAGTGAAGGTTATGAAGTATTGAAATCCTCCCCTAGCATTGCTACTTAATGGTCCGCATACATCGGAATGTATCAACCCCAATAAGTCGCTTGCCCTTTCATCCAACTTGGTAAAAGGTGTCTTAGTCATTTTTCCAAGAAGACACGACTCACAAGTATCATATGACTCTAAGTCACATGAACCCAAAAGTCCGTCCCCATGGAGTTTTGAGATACGCTTCTCATTAATATGACCGAGACGGCAATGCCACAAATAAGTATGATTTACATCATTAGGTTTAGATCTCTTATTTATATGATAAACATTGTCATTATTTTCATTCTTGACTTCCAAGATATAAAGGCCATTAAATGAATTAGCAATACCATAAAACACATCATTTAAATAAATAGAAAATTTCTTATTCTCAATAAGAAACTTAAAACCTTCATTATCCAAACAAGAAATTGAAATAATATTTCTGCTTAAATCCGGAACATAATAACAATTGTTCAAAACAAGAATTAATCCGGAAGGTAAAGTGACTTCATAAGTCCCTACGGCTAATGCAGCAACTCTTGCTCCATTCCCCACGCGTAGATATACTTCACCTTCTTTAAGAAGTCTCCTATTCTTTAGTCCATGCACATTTAGACAAATGTGAGAACCACATCCGGTATCCAATACCCAAGAATCAGTGGTAGAAAGGAGAATATCTATCATATAGATACCTGAAGTCGACGCAGCCTTGCTGCTCTTCTTCTTCTTTTGCTCTTCCAAGAAAGCCTTGCAATTACGTTTCCAATGACCAATTTCTTGACAATGGAAACAGATTGCATCCTTTTGTGAATCGGGTTTTGCCTCAGAAGCCTTGGCAACCTTTGCCTTGCTTATTTTGGGTTTGACAACTTTCTTACCCTTTCCTTTGGCATTAGCCTTCTTCCCATCATGAACCAAGAGCACGGGAGAACCTTTCTCCACAATTTTCATCTCTGCAGTTTTGAGCATCCCATGCAACTCAGAGAGATTCTTATCCATTCCATGCATGTTATAATTCATTACAAACTGATTATAACTTTTAGGCAATGAATTAAGAATGAGATCCGTGGCTAGCTCCAATGGGATTGGATAGCCAAGTTTCTCAAGGTGCTCTACATAACCTTTCATTTTAAGAAAGTGAGGACTCACTTGTTTCCCTTCATTCATTTTACAAGTAGTGAATGCAACAATGGTCTTGTACCTCTCTTGCCTAGCTTGCTCTTGAAACATAGTTCTCAACTCCACGCCTATCTCATAGGCTTCCAAATGTTCCAAACTTTGTTGGAGTTTTGAGCACATAGCAGCAAGCATGAGACAACTTACATCTCTAGAATCATTACGATGTTTCTTGTAATTGTCTCTTTCTGCCCTAGGGGCAGTAGGCGGTGGTTCAGCGGGGAGAGGCCCATCGAGAATGTACAACTTATCTTCTTGCCTAAGAACGATTCTTATGCTACGGATCCAATCCATAAAGTTAGTACCATTCTCTTCGAGCTTATCCTTCTCAAGGATCGATCGCAACGACATTGATTGAGTGTTATTAGTCATTATCTACAAATATGCAAAATTTCCAAAATTTAATAAGTACCTTTTTCATTAAAGAAATAAATAATGTATTTTTCAAACGAAAATACTTCCATTAAATTATATAACCTTCATATACATCCAATGCATAATATAATTTAATTGGGCTAAGATCCAACTTTAATTTAACTTTTGAGTCCACGGAGGCGGACCGCTCAAAAACTAAATTAATTAGGTAGACAATCATGTCAATCGTATCCCATATGATTCTTAGATCCTTTTATGAGATTCTTTGAGAAATCCAATTTCAAAAAGCATGTTTAATCTCATCTTTTGCCTAGGCCCAAAACTGTTTTGACGCCTAATTAAGTCCAACCATTTTAAACGCATAGGAACCATTCAATTTAATGCACCTTGCAGAGGCAAGCCCACATTAAACTTATGAACCTCATCTTGGTCATACATGAATAAACTTAATGCACCTCGCGGAGGCGAACCCACATCAATATCACCCATGTATAAGCAAGTGTTTTAATCATGGCATGGCAAAGAAGGACTTAAAACTTTCTTTGAAGGTTCATCACATATAGCATATAACACATTTATGAGCACATAATATAAACATGTTACACATCAAGTTTAGCCACTAAATTAATCTCCATTAATTTAATCATGATATTTATGTGTCATTAGTTTCTCTATAATTATGAGGATGAGACTATTTCAACTTCGGTTATTATCTCCAAATCAAGACAACAAGAAGTGTGGTCGAACTAAGCCATTAGGCAACCACAATCCCGCACTAATTCAAGAAACCAAGAAAGTAGTCCATGTGGCCGAAACTAAGCAATAGATGGTCTCGATGAACGTAGGCCAATTGCATTCACAATTCCACATGGATCTCTAATCTTTGAATCAAGAACTTTGTTTCTCAATTTTAGCAATTATGAACTCTTCATAATTCTAACTTCGTTTTATCTTTGAAACTTTGATTGCGATCAATTTTGGGAAACACAATCTTGATGAAGGCAGATTAGCCATCCAAAACTTGAACCAATCTAGGAATCACAAGACTAAAACAAATAGGAAAATCAAACCCCAAAATCCACACACAAACCAACTACCCAGAACCCATTCCAGATCAGCAAGTCTGGACTGGTTCTGTTACTGGTTTTGTTGAATTTTTTTCGAAAAATTCTAGATTCTGTTTTTGACCAAAATCAGACCTTCTGATCCCCTTGTGCGGCCACCCAAAAACTCTTGTGCGGTCGCCCAAGGCGTTTTGTGCGGTCGTCCGGGGTCATCAGAATGTGCAGAATTTTCAAAGTTCGAAAATTTTGTCTCAAAATCGTTTTTCCCCGATTATTAAAACTTTGATCCAATCAAAAATTAATAATCAACAATTCTGAATCCACTATAATTTATTTATTGCGATTGAATCGTGCGATTAAAGTTGCAAAACAATAAACCACATAAAATCACAAAACACATATGTATCATATATTCCAATATTCATATCATGCAAGGCACATAAACAATTTATATACGCATAACATGATCTAGGTATTGAAATAATCAACATGAACGGGGCTCTGATACTACTGTTGGGTTTCGATCAAACATGCGCAGCGGAATTTAGCATTTAAAATTTTGAAACCCAAAGCCCATAGATCCGTTCATATGATTAAATCAAATACAACAACATGAATATAGGATAAAACTAACCCTTGATGGCTATCAACATGATCACAAAGCTTGAACACGAACTTTGAAGATGATGATTTTCACCCTCTAGTGGTATCCACACTTCGAACGAATATCAAAGGAGCTTCTTTGATCTTGGTTGCTAGACCAAATTGTGAAACACGTTTTCACAATGAATTTGAACTAAATGGAATTTTTCTTTTGTGTATTATTTTGTTCTTTGACCAAGGATGTCTTAGAACAAAATAAAACCTCTCTCAAACTCTCTGGAGACTCACAAAAGGCTATCACTGAAGTTCTGGCCGAAATCATCCTTTTATACACAAGCAAGACCTATTCCAAATAGGAATCTTGTGTCAAAAGACATTCTAAATTAAATTAGGAAAGTGCCAGTCGACAGTACTGTGCGGCCGCCCAGAATTCACTGTGCGGTCGCACATCTATCTGAAACAAAATGGTACAAAACTGAGCTAAGTGTACGGCCGCCCAGTCCATACTGTGCGGTCGCCCACTTCCCCAGAATGTCCAGAATTTCCAAATTTCCAATATAGTCCTTTTAAAGATTCGTTCGATTGTGTGTGAACCTCTAGGATTATACTAAGTTGGCAATGGGTTCAAACATGAAACCATAAAATATGATTAGGTTCTAGCAAACCGTCATACCTACCCAAATAGTATAACTAGATACAAGTTCGCATTCCTTTTAGAATATGTCATAATCCCTTTGTCCACGATGTCATTGAACACAAGTCATGGTCAAACAGTCAACTTGTTTTGTTCAATACTTTCTCGATTCCAAATATGTTGATAATCCAAATGACATTGATCCAATCAATTCATTTGAGTCCGGCCGAACATTTCATCAACATCATTCCTACGAGAGGCCCAAGCTTGACATCTCTCCGAAGAGGGACAAATCCATTTAGCTTATTATTCCTTCCTACGTAAATCCGATTATGCCAATCATACCCTTTATAACCACCCGGTTAAAGGTAGCGTTTGAATATGTCAAACATAATGTTCATCAAGTGAAAGACTATAATAACTTCATGTCTAAGGATTCAAATGACATAACTAATATGAGATATATGTATGACATAGACCATGACATAAATCTCATACATCGGGTCATGTCCAGTACCTTGTTCCAAACAAGTACCCATAAATCTAACATGATCATCCCATGATCATTTAGCCTTTATACTAGTGCTTAACAAGTACTAGGGACGGAGATTATTATAAGTAAACATGAACAACAAAAATAATTAAAACATCTCTTTATTGATATGAAATAAATGATAACAATTACAACGTTTATTAAACGTGCCTAGGGCACCACTACCAACAGAGACATGATCAACTTGACTCTATAGAGAGGGTTGACTTACAAAGAACGAGCGTTACTCTCGGCGGGTCAGAGGCGGGATATGGTCAACTTGGCTCTATAGAGAGGGTTGACTTACAAGGAACGGTCCTGACTCTCGGTGGGTCAGAGGCGGGACATGGTCAACTTGGCTCTATGGAGAGGGTTGACTTACACAAAAATAGGCGTGACTCTCGGCGGGTCAGAGACGGGATATGGTCAACTTGGCTCTATGGAGAGGGTTGACTTACATGAAATGGGCGTGACACTCGGCGGGTCAGAGGCGGGACATAATCAACTTGGCTCTATGGAAAGGGTTGATTTACAAGGAACGGGTGTGACTCTCGCCGGGTCAGTGGCGGGACATGGTCAACTTGGCTCTATGGAAAGGGTTGACTTACACGCAAATGGGCATGACACTCGGCGGCTCAGAGGCGGGACATGGTCAACTTGGCTCTATGGAGAGGGTTGACTTATAAAGAACGGGCGTGACTCTCGGGGGGGTCAGAGGCGGGATATGGTCAACTTGGCTCTATGGAGAGGGTTGACTTACAAGGAATGGGCGTGACTCTCGGCGGGACCGAGGCAGGACATGGTCAACTTGGCTCTATGGAGAGGGTTGACTTACACGAAATGGCCGTGACACTCAGCGGGTCAGAGGCGGCACATGGTCAACTTGGCTCTATTGAGAGGGTTAACTAAAAGGATGGTCTTACGTCATTTTAGACTGCCGGGATTTAGTCAACTTGGCTCTATGGAGAGGGTTGACTTATAAGGAACATGCGTGACACTCGGCGGGTCAGAGACGGGACATGGTCAACTTGGCTCTATGGAGCGGGTTGACTTACAAGGAATGGGCGTGACTCTCGGCGGGTCAGAGGCGAGACATGGTTAACTTGGATCTATGGAGAGGGTTGACTTACAGGAAATGGGCGTGACACTCAGCGGGTCAGAGGCGAGACATGGTCAACTTGGCTCTATGGAGAGGGTTGACTTACATGAAATGGGTGTGACTCTCGGTGGGTCAGAGGTGGGACATGGTCAACTTGGCTCTATGGAGAGGGTTGACTTACACGAAATGGGCGTGACACTCGGCGGGTCAGAGGCGAGAAATCATCAACTTGACTCTATCAAGAGGGTTGACATACAAGGAACGGGCGTGACTCTCGGCGGGTCAGAGGCGGGATATGGTCAACTTGGCTCTATGGAGAGGGTTGACTTATAAGGAACGGTCGTGACTCTCGGTGGGTCAGAGTCGGGACATGGTCAACTTGGCTCTATGGAGAGGGTTGACTTACAGGAAAATAGGCGTGACTCTCGGCGGGTCAGAGACGGGACATGGTCAACTTGGCTCTATGGAGAGGGTTGACTTACACGAAATGGGCGTGACACTCGGCGGGTCAGAGGCGAGACATGATCAACTTAACTCTATAGAGAGGGTTGACATACAAGGAACGGGCGCGACTCTCGGCGGGTCAGAGGCGGGATATGGTCAACTTGGCTCTATGGAGAGGGTTGACTTACAAAGAACGGTCCTGACTCTCGGTGGGTCAGAGTCGGGACATGGTCAACTTGGCTCTATGGAGAGGGTTGACTTACAGGAAAATAGGCGTGACTCTCGGCGGTTCAGAGACGGGACATGGTCAACTTGGCTCTATGGAGAGTGTTGACTTACACGAAATGGGCGTGACACTCGGCGGGTCAGAGGCGAGACATGATCAACTTTACTCTATAGAGAGGGTTGAATTACAAGGAACGGGCGTGACTCTCGGCGGGTCAGAGGTGGGATATGGTCAACATGGCTCTATGGAGAGGGTTGACTTACAAGGAACGGTCGTGACTCTCGGTGGGTCAGAGGTGGGACATGGTCAACTTGGGTCAATGGAGAGGGTTGACTTACACGAAAATAGGCGTGACTCTCGGCGGGTCAGAGACGGGACATGGTCAACTTGGCTCTATGGAGAGGGTTGACTTACACGAAATGGGGGTGACACTCGGCGGGTCAGAGGCGGGACATGATCAACTTGGCTCTAAGGAGAGGGTTGACTTACAAGGAACGGGCGTGACTCTCGGCGGGTCAGTGGCGGGACATGGTCAACTTGGCTCTATGGAGAGGGTTGACTTACACGCAAATGGGCATGACACTCGGCGGCTCAGAGGCGGGACATGGTCAACTTGGCTCTATGGAGAGGGTTGACCTATAAAGAACGGGCGTGACTCTCGGCGGGTCAGAGGCGGGATATGGTCAACTTGGCTCTATGGAGAGGGTTGACTTACAAGGAACGGGCGTGACACTCGGCGGGTCAGAGGCTGGACATGGTCAACTTGGCTCTAGGGAGCGGGTTGACTTACAAGGAATGGGCGTGACTCTCGGCGGGTCAGAGGCGAGACATAGTCAACTTGGCTCTATGGAAAGGGTTGACTTACAAGGAACGGTCGTGACTCTCGGTGGGTCAGAAGCGGGACATGGTCAATTTGGCTCTATGGAGAGGGTTGACTTACACGAAAATAGGCGTGACTCTCGGCGGGTCAGAGACGGGACATGGTCAACTTGGCTCTATGGAGAGGGTTAACTTACACAAAATGGGCGTGACACTCGGCGGGTCAGAGGCGAGACATGATTAACTTCACTCTATAGAGAGGGTTGATTTACAAGGAACGGGCGTGACTCTCGGCTGATCAGAGGCGGGATATGGTCAACTTGGCTCTATGGAGAGGGTTAACTTACAAGGAACGGTCGTGTCTCTCGGTGGGTCAGAGGCGGGACATGGTTAACTTGGCTCTATGGAGAGGGTTGACTTACACAAAAATAGGCGTGACTCTCGGCGGGTCAGAGACGGGACATGGTCAACTTGGCTCTAAGGAGAGGGTTGACTTACACGAAATGGGGGTGACACTCGGCGGGTCAGAGGCGGGACATGATCAACTTGGCTCTATGGAGAGGGTTGACTTACAAGGAATGGGCGTGACTCTCGGCGGGTCAGTGGCGGGACATGGTCAACTTGGCTCTATGGAGAGGGTTGACTTACACGCAAATGGGCATGACACTCGGCGGTTCAGAGGCGCATGGTCAACTTGGCTCTATGGAGAGGGTTGACTTATAAAGAACGGGCGTGACTCTCGGCGGGTCAGCGGCCGGACATGGTCAACTTGGCTCTATGGAGAGGGTTGACTTACAAGGAATGGGCGTGACTCTCGGCGGGTCAGTGGCGGGACATGGTCAACTTGGCTCTATGGAGAGGGTTGACTTACACGCAAATGGGCATGACACTCGGCGGCTCAGAGGCACATGGTCAACTTGGCTCTATGGAGAGGGTTGACCTATAAAGAATGGGCGTGACTCTCGGCGGGTCAGAGGCGGGATATGGTCAACTTGGCTCTATGGAGAGGGTTGACTTACACGAAATGGGCGTGACACTCGGCGGGTCAGAGGCGGGATATGGTCAACTTGGCTCTATGGAGAGGGTTGACTTATAAAGAACGGGCGTGACACTCGGCAGCTCAGAGGCGGGACATGGTCAACTTGGCTCTATGGAGAGGGTTGACTTATAAAGAACGGGCGTGACTCTCGGCGGGATATGGTCAACTTGGCTCTATGGAGAGGGTTGAATTACAAGGAACGGGCGCGACTCTCGGCGGGTCATGGTCAACTTGGCTCTATGGAGAGGGTTGACTTATAAAGAACAGGCGTGACTCTCGGCGGGTCAGAGGCGGGATATCCAACTTGGCTCTATGGAGAGGGTTGACTTACAAGGAACAGGCGTGACTCTCAGCGGGTCAGAGGCGGGACATGGTCAACTTGGCTCTATAGAGAGGGTTAACTAAAAGGATGGTCTTACGTCATTTTAGACTGCCGGGATTTGGTCAACTTGGATCTAGGGAGAGGGTTGACTTACAAGGAACGGGCGTGACACTCGGCGGGTCAGAGGCGGGACAGGGTCAACTTGGCTCTATGGAGCGGGTTGACTTACAAGGAATGGGCGTGACTCTCAGCAGGTCAGAGGCGAGACATGGTCAACTTGGCTCTATGGAGAGGGTTGACTTACACGAAATGGGCCTGACACTCGGCGGGTCAGAGGCGGGATATAGTCAACTTGGCTCTATGGAGAGGGTTGACTTACAAGGAACGGTCGTGACTCTCTGCGGGTCAGAGGCGGGACATGGTCAACATGGCTCTATGGAGAGGGTTGACTTATAAAGAACGGGCGTGACACTCAGCAGCTCAGAGGCGGGACATGGTGAACTTGGCTCTATGGAGAGGGTTGACTTATAAAGAACGGGCGTGACTCTCTGCGGGATATGGTCAACTTGGCTCTATGGAGAGGGTTGAATTACAAGGAACGGGCGTGACTCTCGGTGGGTCATGGTCAACTTGGCTCTATGGAGAGGGTTGACTTACACGAAATGGGCGTGACACTCAACGGGTCAGAGGCGAGACATGGTCAACTTGGCTCTATGGAGAGGGTTGACTTACACGAAATGGGCGTGACTCTCGGTTGGTCAGAGGTGGGACATGGTCAACTTGGCTCTATGGAGAGGGTTGACTTACACGAAATGGGCGTGACACTCGGAGGGTCAGAGGCGAGACATGATCAACTAGACTCTATAGAGAGGGTTGAATTACAAGGAACGGGCGTGACTCTCGGTGGGTCAGAGGCGGGACATGCTCAACTTGGCTCTATGGAGAGGGTTGACTTACACGAAATGGGCGTGACACACAGTGGGTCAGAGGCGGGACATGGTCAACTTGGCTCTATGGAGAGGGTTGACTTACACGAAAATAGGCGTGACTCTCGGCGGGTCAGAGACGGGACATGGTCAACTTGGCTCTATGGAGAGGGTTGACCTATAATTACACAAAATAGTCGTGACACTCAGCGGGTCAGAGGCGGGACATGATCAATTTGGCTCTATGGAGAGGGTTAACTTACAAGGAATGGGCGTGACTCTCGGCGGGTCAGTGGCGGGACATGGTCAACTTGGCTCTATGGAGAGGGTTGACTTACACGCAAATGGGCATGACACTCGGCGGCTCAGAGGCACATGGTCAACTTGGCTCTATGGAGAGGGTTGACCTATAAAGAACGGGCGTGACTCTCGGCGGGTCAGAGGCGGGATATGGTCAACTTGGCTCTATGGAGAGGGTTGACTTACAAGGAATGGGCGTGACTCTCGGCGGGTCAGTGGCGGGACATGGTCAACTTCGCTCTATGGAGAGGGTTGACTTACACGCAAATGGGCATGACACTCGGCGGCTCAGAGGCACATGGTCAACTTGGCTCTATGGAGAGGGTTGACCTATAAAGAACGGGCGTGACTCTCGGCGGGTCAGAGGCGGGATATGGTCAACTTGGCTCTATGGAGAGGGTTGACTTACACGAAATGGGCGTGACACTCGGCGGGTCAGAGGCGGGATATGGTCAACTTGGCTCTATGGAGAGGGTTGACTTATAAAGAACGGGCGTGACACTCGGCAGCTCAGAGGCGGGACATGGTCAACTTGGCTCTATGGAGAGGGTTGACTTATAAAGAACGGGCGTGACTCTTGGCGGGATATGGTCAACTTGGCTCTATGGAGAGGGTTGAATTACAAGGAACGGGCGCGACTCTCGGTGGGTCATGGTCAACTTGGCTCTATGGAGAGGGTTGACTTATAAAGAACAGGCGTGACTCTCGGCGGGTCAGAGGCGGGATATCCAACTTGGCTCTATGGAGAGGGTTGACTTACAAGGAACAGGCGTGACTCTCAGCGGGTCAGAGGCGGGACATGGTCAACTTGGCTCTATGGAGAGGGTTGACTTATAAAGAACGGGCGTGACTCTCTGCGGGATATGGTCAACTTGGCTCTATGGAGAGGGTTGAATTACAAGGAACGGGCGTGACTCTCGGCGGGTCATGGTCAACTTGGCTCTAT
Organism: Campanula takesimana; assembly: GCA_026119855.1. Classification (NCBI taxonomy): domain Eukaryota; kingdom Viridiplantae; phylum Streptophyta; class Magnoliopsida; order Asterales; family Campanulaceae; genus Campanula; species Campanula takesimana. Next base: position 56,522 of record JAOWBW010002221.1, read on the forward strand.
GGAGAGGGTTGACTTACACGAAATGGGCGTGACACTCAACGGGTCAGAGGCGAGACATGGTCAACTTGGCTCTATGGAGAGGGTTGACTTACACGAAATGGGCGTGACTCTCGGTTGGTCAGAGGTGGGACATGGTCAACTTGGCTCTATGGAGAGGGTTGACTTACACGAAATGGGCGTGACACTCGGCGGGTCAGAGGCGAGACATGATCAACTAGACTCTATAGAGAGGGTTGAATTACAAGGAACGGGCGTGACTCTCGGTGGGTCAGAGGCGGGACATGCTCAACTTGGCTCTATGGAGAGGGTTGACTTACACGAAATGGGCGTGACACACAGTGGGTCAGAGGCGGGACATGGTCAACTTGGCTCTATGGAGAGGGTTGACTTACACGAAAATAGGCGTGACTCTCGGCGGGTCAGAGACGGGACATGGTCAACTTGGCTCTATGGAGAGGGTTGACTTACACAAAATAGTCGTGACACTCAGCGGGTCAGAGGCGGGACATGATCAATTTGGCTCTATGGAGAGGGTTGACTTACAAGGAACGGGCGTGACTCTCGGCGGGTCAGTGGCGGGACATGGTCAACTTGGCTCTATGGAGAGGGTTGACTTACACGCAAATGGGCATGACACTCGGCGGCTCAGAGGCACATGGTCAACTTGGCTCTATGGAGAGGGTTGACCTATAAAGAACGGGCGTGACTCTCGGCGGGTCAGAGGCGGGATATGGTCAACTTGGCTCTATGGAGAGGGTTGACTTACACGAAATGGGCGTGACACTCGGCGGGTCAGAGGCGGGATATGGTCAACTTGGCTCTATGGAGAGGGTTGACTTATAAAGAACGGGCGTGACACTCGGCAGCTCAGAGGCGGGACATGGTCAACTTGGCTCTATGGAGAGGGTTGACTTATAAAGAACGGGCGTGACTCTCTGCGGGATATGGTCAACTTGGCTCTATGGAGAGGGTTGAATTACAAGGAACGGGCGCGACTCTCGGCGGGTCATGGTCAACTTGGCTCTATGGAGAGGGTTGACTTATAAAGAACAGGCGTGACTCTCGGCGGGTCAGAGGCGGGATATCGAACTTGGCTCTATGGAGAGGGTTGACTTACAAGGAACAGGCGTGACTCTCAGCGGGTCAGAGGTGGGACATGGTCAACTTGGCTCTATAGAGAGGGTTAACTAAAAGGATGGTCTTACGTCATTTTAGACTGCCGGGATTTGGTCAACTTGGCTCTAGGGAGAGGGTTGACTTACAAGGAACGGGCGTGACACTCGGCGGGTCAGAGGCGGGACATGGTCAACTTGGCTCTATGGAGCGGGTTGACTTACAAGGAATGGGCGTGACTCTCAGCAGGTCAGAGGCGAGACATGGTCAACTTGGCTCTATGGAGAGGGTTGACTTACACGAAATGGGCCTGACACTCGGCGGGTCAGAGGCGGGATATAGTCAACTTGGCTCTATGGAGAGGGTTGACTTACAACGAACGGTCGTGACTCTCTGCGGGTCAGAGGCGGGACATGGTCAACATGGCTCTATGGAGAGGGTTGACTTATAAAGAACGGGCGTGACACTCAGCAGCTCAGAGGCGGGATATGGTGAACTTGGCTCTATGGAAAGGGTTGACTTATAAAGAACGGGCGTGACTCTCTGCGGGATATGGTCAACTTGGCTCTATGGAGAGGGTTGAATTACAAGGAACGGGCGTGACTCTCGGCGGGTCATGGTCAACTTGGCTCTATGGAGAGGGTTGACTTACACGAAATGGGCGTGACACTCAACGGGTCAGAGGCGACACATGGTCAACTTGGCTCTATGGAGAGGGTTGACTTACACGAAATGGGCGTGACACTCGGCGGGTCAGAGGCGAGACATGATCAACTTGACTCTATAGAGAGGGTTAAATTACAAGGAACGGGCGTGACTCTCGGTGGGTCAGAGGCGGGACATGCTCAACTTGGCTCTATGGAGAGGGTTGACTTACACGAAATGGGCGTGACACACAGTGGGTCAGAGGCGGGACATGGTCAACTTGGCTCTATGGAGAGGGTTGACTTACACGAAAATAGGCGTGACTCTCGGCGGGTCAGAGACGGGACATGGTCAACTTGGCTCTATGGAGAGGGTTGACTTACACAAAATAGGCGTGACACTTAGCGGGTCAGAGGCGGGACATGATCAATTTGGCTCTATGGAGAGGGTTGACTTACGAGGAACGGGCGTGACTCTCGGCGGGTCAGTGTCGGGACATGGTCAACTTGGCTCTATGGAGAGGGTTGACTTACACGCAAATGGGCATGACACTCGGCGGCTCAGAGGCGGGATATGGTCAACTTGGCTCTATGGAGAGGGTTGACTTATAAAGAACGAGCGTGACTCTCGGCGAGTCAGAGGCGGGATATGGTCAACTTGGCCATATGGAGAGGGTTGAATTACAAGGAACGGGCGTGACTCTTGGCGGTTCATGGTCAACTTGGCTCTATGGAGAGGGTTGACTTACACGAAATGGGTGTGACACACAGCGGGTCAGAGGCGGGACATGGTCAACTTGGCTCTATGGAGAGGGTTGACATACACGAAAATAGGCGTGACTCTCGGCAGGTCAAAAGGCGGGACATGGTCAACTTGGCTCTATGGGAGAGGGTTGACTTACAAGGTAATGGGTGTGAAACTCGGTGGGTCAGAGGCGGGACATGGTCAACTTGGCTCTATGGAGAGGGATGACTTACACGAAAATGGGCGTGACTCTCGGTGGGTCAGAGGTGGGACATGGTCAACTTGGCTCTATAGAGAGGGTTAACTAAAAGGATGGTCTTACGTCATTTTAGACTGCCGGGATTTGGTCAACTTGGCTCTATGGAGAGGGTTGACTTACAAGGAACGGGCGTGACACTCGGCGGATCAGAGGCGGCACATGGTCAACTTGGCTCTATGGAGCGGGTTGACTCACAAGGAATGGGCGTGACTCTCGGCGGGTCAGAGGCGAGACATGGTCAACTTGGCTCTATGGAGAGGGTTGACTTACACGAAATGGGCGTGACACTCAGCGGGTCAGAGGCGAGACATGGTCAACTTGGCTCTATGGAGAGGGTTGATTTACACGAAATGGGCGTGACTCTCGGTGGGTCAGAGGCGAGACATGATCAACTTGACTCTATAGAGAGGTTTGACTTACAAGGAACGGGCGTGACTCTCGGCGGGTCAGAGGCGGGATATGGTCGACTTGGCTCTATGGAGAGGGTTGACTTACAAGGAACGGTCGTGACTCTCGGTGGGTCAGAGGCGGGACATGGTCAACTTGGCTCTATGGAGAGGGTTGACTTACACGAAATGGGCGTGACACTCAGCGGGTCAGAGGCGAGACATGGTCAACTTGGCTCTATGGAGAGGGTTGATTTACACGAAATGGGCGTGACTCTCGGTGGGTCAGACGCGAGACATGATCAACTTGACTCTATAGAGAGGTTTGACTTACAAGGAACGGGCGTGACTCTCGGCGGGTCAGAGGCGGGATATGGTCGACTTGGCTCTATGGAGAGGGTTGACTTACAAGGAACGGTCGTGACTCTCGGTGGGTCAGAGGCGGGACATGGTCAACTTGGCTCTATGGAGAGGGTTGACTTACACGAAATGGGCGTGACACTCGGCGGGTTAGAGGCGGGACATGGTCAACTTGGCTCTATGGAGAGGGTTGATTTACACGAAATGGGCGTGACACTCGGCGGGTCAGAGGCGAGACATGATCAACTTGACTCTATAGAGAGCGTTGACTTACAAGGAACTGGCGTGACTCTCGACGGGTCAGAGGCGGGATATGGTCGACTTGGCTCTATGGAGAGGGTTGACTTACAAGGAACGGTCGTGACTCTCGGTGGGTCAGAGGCGGGACATGGTCAACTTGGCTCTATGGAGAGGGTTGACTTACACGAAAATAGGCGTGACTCTCGGCGGGTCAGAGACAGGACATGGTCAACTTGGCTCTATGGAGAGGGTTGACTTACACGAAATGGGCGTGACACTCGGCGGGTCAGAGGCGGGACATGATCAACTTGGCTCTATGGAGAGGGTTGACTTACAAGGAACGGGCGTGACTCTCGGCGGGTCAGTGGCGGGACATGGTCAACTTGGCTCTATGGAGAGGGAAGACTTCTAAAGAACGGGCGTGACTCTCGGCGGGTCAGAGGCGGGATATGGTTAACTTGGCTCTATGGAGAGGGTTGACTTACAAGGAACGGTCGTGACTCTCGGTAGGTCAGAGGCGGGACATGGTCAACTTGGCTCTATGGAGAGGGTTGGCTTACACGAAAATAGGCGTGACTCTCGGCGGGTCAGAAACGGGACATGGTCAACTTGGCTATATGGAGAGGGTTGACTTACACGAAATGGGCGTGACACTCGGCGGGTCAGAGGCGGGACATGATCAACTTGGCTCTATGGAGGGGGTTGACTTACAAGGAACGGGCGTGACTCTCGGCGGGTCAGTGGCGGGACATGGTCAACTTGGCTCTATGGAGAGGGTTGACTTACACGCAAATGGGCGTGACACTCGGCAGCTCAGAGGCGGGACATGGTCAACTTGGCTCTATGGAGAGGGTTGACTTATAAAGAACGGGCGTGACTCTCGGCGGGTCAGAGGCGGAATATGGACAACTTGGCTCAATAGAGAGGGTTGAATTACAAGGAACGAGCGTGACTCTCGGCGGGTCAGAGGCGGGACATGGTCAACTTGGCTCTATGGAGAGGGTTACCTTACACGAAATGGGCGTGACACACAGCGGGTTTGAGGCGGGACATGGTCAACTTGGCTCTATGGAGAGGGTTGACTTACATGAAAATAGGCGTGACTCTCGGCAGGTCAAGAGGCGGGACATGGTCAATTTGGCTCTATGGGAGAGGGTTGACTTACAAGGTAATGGGTGTGACATTCGGTGGGACAGAGGCGGGACATGGTCAACTTGGCTCTATGGAGAGGGATGATTTACACGAAAATGGGCGTGACTCTCGGCGGGTCAGAGGTGGGACATGGTCAACTTGGCTCTATAGAGAGGGTTAACTAAAAGGATGGTCTTACGTCATTTTAGACTGCCGGGATTTGGTCAACTTGGCTCTATGGAGAGGGTTGACTTACTCGAAATGGGCGTGACACTCGGCGGGTCAGTGGCGAGACATGATCACCTTGACTCTATAGAGAGGGTTGACTTACAAGGAACGGGCGTGACTCTCGCCGGGTAAGAGGTGGGATATGGTCAACTTCGCTCTATGGAGAGGGTTGACTTACAAGGAACGGTCGTGACTCTCGGCTGGTCAGAGGCGGGATATGGTCAACTTCGCTCTATGGAGAGGGTTGACTTACAAGGAACGGTCGTGACTGTCGGTGGGTCAGAGGCGGGACATGGACAACTTGGCTCTATTGAGAGGGTTGACTTACACGAAAATAGGCGTGACTCTCGGCGGGTCAGAGACGGGACATGTCAACTTGGCTTTATGGAGAGGGTTGACTTACACGAAATAGGTGTGACACCCGGCGGGTCAGAGGCGGGACATGATTAATTTGGCTCTATGGAGAGGGTTGACTTACAAGGAACGGGCGTGACTCTCGGCGGGTCAGTGGTGGGACATGGTCAACTTGGCTCTATGGAGAGGGTTGACTTACACGCAAATGGGCATGACACTCGGCCGCTCAGAGGCGGGACATGGTCAACTTGGCTCTATGGAGAGGGTTGACTTATAAAGAACGGGCGTGACTCTCGGCGGGTCAGAGGCGGGATATGGTCAACTTGGCTCTATGGAGAGGGTTGACTTACAAGGAACGGGCGTGACTCTCGGCGGGTCAGAGGCGGGACTTGGTCAACTTGGTTCTATGGAGAGGGTTGACTTACCCGAAATGGGCGTGACAGTCAACGGGTCAGAGGCGGGACATGGTCAACTTGGCTCTATAGAGAGGGTTAACTAAAAGGATGGTCTTACATCATTTTAGACTGCCGGGATTTGGTCAACTTCGCTCTATGGAGAGGGTTGACTTACATGGAACGGGGGTGACACTCGGCGGGTCAGAGGCGGGACATGGTCAACTTGGCTCTATGGAGCGGGTTGACTTACAAGGAATGGGCGTGACTCTCGGCGGGTTAGAGGCGAGACATGGTCAACTTGGGAATTACACGTATTGGATGTGACACTCGGCGGGTCAGAGGCGGGATATGGTCAACTTGGCTCTATGGAGAGGGTTGACTTACAAGGAACGGTCGTGACTCTCGGTGGGTCAGAGGCGGGACGTGGTCAACTTGGCTCTATGGAGAGGGTTGACTTACACGAAAATAGGCGTGACTCTCGGCGGGTCAGAGACAGGACATGGTCAACTTTGCTCTATGGAGAGGGTTGACTTACACGAAATGGGCGTGACACTCGGCGGGTCAGAGGCGGGACATGATCAACTTGGCTCTATGGAGAGGGTTGACTTACAAGGAACGGGCGTGACTCTCGGCGGGTTAGTGGCGGGACATGGTCAACTTGGCTCTATGGAGAGGGAAGACTTCTAAAGAACGGGCGTGACTCTCGGCGGGTCAGAGGCGGGATATGGTTAACTTGGCTCTATGGAGAGGGTTGACTTACAAGGAACGGTCGTGACTCTCGCTAGGTCAGAGGCGGGACATGGTCAACTTGGCTCTATGGAGAGGGTTGACTTACACGAAAATAGGCGTGACTCTCGGCGGGTCAGAAACGGGACATGGTCAACTTGGCTATATGGAGAGGGTTGACTTACACGAAATGGGCGTGACACTCGGCGGGTCAGAGGCGGGACATGATCAACTTGGCTCTATGGAGGGGGTTGACTTACAAGGAACGGGCGTGACTCTCGGCGGGTCAGTGGCGGGACATGGTCAACTTGGCTCTATGGAGAGGGTTGACTTACACGCAAATGGGCGTGACACTCGGCAGCTCAGAGGCGGGACATGGTCAACTTGGCTCTATGGAGAGGGTTGACTTATAAAGAACGGGCGTGACTCTCGGCGGGTCAGAGGCGGAATATGGACAACTTGGCTCAATAGAGAGGGTTGAATTACAAGGAACGAGCGTGACTCTCGGCGGGTCAGAGGCGGGACATGGTCAACTTGGCTCTATGGAGAGGGTTACCTTACACGAAATGGGCGTGACACACAGCGGGTTAGAGGCGGGACATGGTCAACTTGGCTCTATGGAGAGGGTTGACTTACATGAAAATAGGCGTGACTCTCGGCAGGTCAAGAGGCGGGACATGGTCAATTTGGCTCTATGGGAGAGGGTTGACTTACAAGGTAATGGGTGTGACATTCGGTGGGACAGAGGCGGGACATGGTCAACTTGGCTCTATGGAGAGGGATGATTTACACGAAAATGGGCGTGACTCTCGGCGGGTCAGAGGTGGGACATGGTCAACTTGGCTCTATAGAGAGGGTTAACTAAAAGGATGGTCTTACGTCATTTTAGACTGCCGGGATTTGGTCAACTTGGCTCTATGGAGAGGGTTGACTTACTCGAAATGGGCGTGACACTCGGCGGGTCAGTGGCGAGACATGATCACCTTGACTCTATAGAGAGGGTTGACTTACAAGGAACGGGCGTGACTCTCGCCGGGTAAGAGGTGGGATATGGTCAACTTCGCTCTATGGAGAGGGTTGACTTACAAGGAACGGTCGTGACTCTCGGCTGGTCAGAGGCGGGATATGGTCAACTTCGCTCTATGGAGAGGGTTGACTTACAAGGAACGGTCGTGACTGTCGGTGGGTCAGAGGCGGGACATGGTCAACTTGGCTCTATTGAGAGGGTTGACTTACACGAAAATAGGCGTGACTCTCGGCGGGTCAGAGACGGGACATGTCAACTTGGCTTTATGGAGAGGGTTGACTTACACGAAATAGGTGTGACACCCGGCGGGTCAGAGGCGGGACATGATTAATTTGGCTCTATGGAGAGGGTTGACTTACAAGGAACGGGCGTGACTCTCGGCGGGTCAGTGGTGGGACATGGTCAACTTGGCTCTATGGAGAGGGTTGACTTACACGCAAATGGGCATGACACTCGGCCGCTCAGAGGCGGGACATGGTCAACTTGGCTCTATGGAGAGGGTTGACTTATAAAGAACGGGCGTGACTCTCGGCGGGTCAGAGGCGGGATATGGTCAACTTGGCTCTATGGAGAGGGTTGACTTACAAGGAACGGGCGTGACTCTCGGCGGGTCAGAGGCGGGACTTGGTCAACTTGGTTCTATGGAGAGGGTTGACTTACCCGAAATGGGCGTGACAGTCAACGGGTCAGAGGCGGGACATGGTCAACTTGGCTCTATAGAGAGGGTTAACTAAAAGGATGGTCTTACATCATTTTAGACTGCCGGGATTTGGTCAACTTCGCTCTATGGAGAGGGTTGACTTACATGGAACGGGGGTGACACTCGGCGGGTCAGAGGCGGGACATGGTCAACTTGGCTCTATGGAGCGGGTTGACTTACAAGGAATGGGCGTGACTCTCGGCGGGTTAGAGGCGAGACATGGTCAACTTGGGAATTACACGTATTGGATGTGACACTCGGCGGGTCAGAGGCGGGATATGGTCAACTTGGCTCTATGGAGAGGGTTGACTTACAAGGAACGGTCGTGACTCTCGGTGGGTCAGAGGCGGGACGTGGTCAACTTGGCTCTATGGAGAGGGTTGACTTACACGAAAATAGGCGTGACTCTCGGCGGGTCAGAGACAGGACATGGTCAACTTTGCTCTATGGAGAGGGTTGACTTACACGAAATGGGCGTGACACTCGGCGGGTCAGAGGCGGGACATGATCAACTTGGCTCTATGGAGAGGGTTGACTTACAAGGAACGGGCGTGACTCTCGGCGGGTTAGTGGCGGGACATGGTCAACTTGGCTCTATGGAGAGGGAAGACTTCTAAAGAACGGGCGTGACTCTCGGCGGGTCAGAGGCGGGATATGGTTAACTTGGCTCTATGGAGAGGGTTGACTTACAAGGAACGGTCGTGACTCTCGCTAGGTCAGAGGCGGGACATGGTCAACTTGGCTCTATGGAGAGGGTTGACTTACACGAAAATAGGCGTGACTCTCGGCGGGTCAGAAACGGGACATGGTCAACTTGGCTATATGGAGAGGGTTGACTTACACGAAATGGGCGTGACACTCGGCGGGTCAGAGGCGGGACATGATCAACTTGGCTCTATGGAGGGGTTGACTTACAAGGAACGGGCGTGACTCTCGGCGGGTCAGTGGCGGGACATGGTCAACTTGGCTCTATGGAGAGGGTTGACTTACACGCAAATGGGCGTGACACTCGGCAGCTCAGAGGCGGGACATGGTCAACTTGGCTCTATGGAGAGGGTTGACTTATAAAGAACGGGCGTGACTCTCGGCGGGTCAGAGGCGGAATATGGACAACTTGGCTCAATAGAGAGGGTTGAATTACAAGGAACGAGCGTGACTCTCGGCGGGTCAGAGGCGGGACATGGTCAACTTGGCTCTATGGAGAGGGTTACTTACACGAAATGGGCGTGACACACAGCGGGTTAGAGGCGGGACATGGTCAACTTGGCTCTATGGAGAGGGTTGACTTACACGAAAATAGGCGTGACTCTCGGCAGGTCAAGAGGCGGGACATGGTCAATTTGGCTCTATGGGAGAGGGTTGACTTACAAGGTAATGGGTGTGACATTCGGTGGGACAGAGGCGGGACATGGTCAACTTGGCTCTATGGAGAGGGATGATTTACACGAAAATGGGCGTGACTCTCGGCGGGTCAGAGGTGGGACATGGTCAACTTGGCTCTATAGAGAGGGTTAACTAAAAGGATGGTCTTACGTCATTTTAGACTGCCGGGATTTGGTCAACTTGGCTCTATGGAGAGGGTTGACTTACTCGAAATGGGCGTGACACTCGGCGGGTCAGAGGCGAGACATGATCACCTTGGCTCTATAGAGAGGGTTGACTTACAAGGAACGGGCGTGACTCTCGCCGGGTAAGAGGTGGGATATGGTCAACTTCGCTCTATGGAGAGGGTTGACTTACAAGGAACGGTCGTGACTCTCGGCTGGTCAGAGGCGGGATATGGTCAACTTCGCTCTATGGAGAGGGTTGACTTACAAGGAACGGTCGTGACTGTCGGTGGGTCAGAGGCGGGACATGGTCAACTTGGCTCTATTGAGAGGGTTGACTTACACGAAAATAGGCGTGACTCTCGGCGGGTCAGAGACGGGACATGTCAACTTGGCTTTATGGAGAGGGTTGACTTACACGAAATGGGTGTGACACCGGCGGGTCAGAGGCGGGACATGATTAATTTGGCTCTATGGAGAGGGTTGACTTACAAGGAACGGGCGTGACTCTCGGCGGGTCAGTGGTGGGACATGGTCAACTTGGCTCTATGGAGAGGGTTGACTTACACGCAAATGGGCATGACACTCGGCCGCTCAGAGGCGGGACATGGTCAACTTGGCTCTATGGAGAGGGTTGACTTATAAAGAACGGGCGTGACTCTCGGCGGGTCAGAGGCGGGATATGGTCAACTTGGCTCTATGGAGAGGGTTGACTTACAAGGAACGGGCGTGACTCTCGGCGGGTCAAGGCGGGACTTGGTCAACTTGGTTCTATGGAGAGGGTTGACTTACCGAAATGGGCGTGACAGTCAACGGGTCAGAGGCGGGACATGGTCAACTTGGCTCTATAGAGAGGGTTAACTAAAAGGATGGTCTTACATCATTTTAGACTGCCGGGATTTGGTCAACTTCGCTCTATGGAGAGGGTTGACTTACATGGAACGGGGGTGACACTCGGCGGGTCAGAGGCGGGACATGGTCAACTTGGCTCTATGGAGCGGGTTGACTTACAAGGAATGGGCGTGACTCTCGGCGGGTCAGAGGCGAGACATGGTTAACTTGGCTCTATGGAGAGGGTTGGCTTACACGAAATGGGCGTGACACTCGGCGGGTCAGAGGCGGGATATGGTCAACTTGGGTCTATGGAGAGAGTTGACTTACAAGGAACGGTCGTGACGCTCGGCGGGTCAGAGGCGGGACATGGTCAACTTGGCTCTATGGAGAGGGTTGACTTACACGGAACGGGCGTGACTCTCGGCGAGTCAGTGGCGGGACATAGTCAACTTGGCTCTATGGAGAGGGTTGACTTACAAGGAACGGTCGTGACTCTCGGCGGGTCAGAGGCGGGATATGGTCAACTTGGCTTTATGGAGAGGGCTTGACTTACAAGGAACGGGCGTGACTCTCGGCGGGTCAGAGGCGGGACATGGTCAACTTGGCTCTATGGAGAGGGTTGACTTACATGAAATGGGCGTGACACTCAGCGGGTCAGAGGCGGGAAATGGTCAACTTGGCTCTATAGAGAGGGTTAACTAAAAGGATGGTCTTACGTCATTTTAAACTGCCGGGATTTGGTCAACTTGGCTCTATGGAGAGGGTTGACTTACATGGATCGGGGGTGACACTCGGCGGGTCAGAGGCGGGACATGGTCAACTTGGCTCTATGGAGCGGGTTGACTTACAAGGAATGGGCGTGACTCTCGGCGGGTCAGAGGCGAGACATGGTCAACTTGGCTCTATGGAGAGGGTTGGCTTACACGAAATGGGCGTGACACTCGGCGGGTCAGAGGCGGGATATGGTCAACTTGGCTCTATGGAGAGGGTTGACTTACAAGGAAAGGTCGTGACTCTCGGCGGGTCAGAGGCGGGACATGGTCAACTTGGCTCTATGGAGAGGGTTGACTTACACGAAAATAGGCGTGACTCTCGACGGGTCAGAAACGGGACATGGTCAACTTGGCTCTATGGAGAGGGTTGACTTACACGAAATGGGCGTGACACTCGGCGGGTCAGAGGCGGGACATGATCAACTTGGCTCTATGGAGAGGGTTGACTTACAAGGAACGGGCGTGACTCTCGGCGAGTCAGAGGCGGGACATGGTCAACTTGGCTCTATGGAGAGGGTTGACTTACACGCAAATGGGCGTGACACTCAGCAGCTCAGAGGCGGGACATGGTCAACTTGGCTCTATGGAGAGTGTTGACTTATAAAGAACGGGCGTGACTCTCGGCGGGTCAGAGGCGGGATATGGACAACTTGGCTCTATGGAGAGGGTTGAATTACAAGGAACGAGCGTGACTCTCGGCGGGTCAGAGGCGGGACATGGTCAACTTGGCTCTATGGAGAGAGTTGACTTACATGAAATGGGCGTGACATACAGCGGGTCAGAGGCGGGACATGGTCAACTTGGTCTATGGAGAGGGTTGACTTACACGAAATGGGCGTGACAGTCAACGGGTCAGAGGCGGGACATGGTCAACTTGGCTCTATAGAGAGGGTTAACTAAAAGGATTGTCTTACATCATTTTAGACTGCTGGGATTTGGTCAACTTCGCTCTATGGAGAGGGTTGACTTACAAGGAACGGTCGTGACTCTCGGCGGGTCAGAGGCGGGATATGGTCAACTTGGCTTATGGAGAGGGTGACTTACAAGGAACGGGCGTGACTCTCGGCGGGACATGGTCAACTTGGCTCTATGGAGAGGGTTGACTTACACGAAATGGGCGTGACACTCAGCGGGTCAGAGGCGGGAATGGTCAACTTGGCTCTATAGAGAGGGTTAACTAAAAGGATGGTCTTACGTCATTTTAGACTGCCGGGATTTGGTCAACTTGGCTCTATGGAGAGGGTTGACTTACATGGAACGGGGGTGACACTCGGCGGGTCAGAGGCGGGACATGGTCAACTTGGCTCTATGGAGCGGGTTGACTTACAAGGAATGGGCGTGACTCTCGGCGGGTCAGAGGCGAGACATGGTCAACTTGGCTCTATGGAGAGGGTTGGCTTACACGAAATGGGCGTGACACTCGGCGGGTTAGAGGCGGGATATGGTCAACTTGGCTCTATGGAGAGGGTTGACTTACAAGGAAAGGTCGTGACTCTCGGCGGGTCAGAGGCGGGACATGGTCAACTTGGCTCTATGGAGAGGGTTGACTTACATGGAATGGGGGTGACACTCGGCGGGTTAGAGGCGGGACATGGTCAACTTGGCTCTATGGAGCAGGTTGACTTACAAGGAATGGGCGTGAATCTCGGCGGGTTAGAGGCGAGACATGGTCAACTTGGCTCTATGGAGAGGGTTGACTTACACGAAATGGGCGTGACACTCGGCGGGTCAGAGGCGGGACATGATCAACTTGGCTCTATGGAGAGGGTTGACTTACAAGGAACGGGCGTGACTCTCGGCGAGTCAGAGGCGGGACATGGTCAACTTGGCTCTATGGAGAGGGTTGACTTACACGCAAATGGGCGTGACACTCAGCAGCTCAGAGGCGGGACATGGTCAACTTGGCTCTATGGAGAGTGTTGACTTATAAAGAACGGGCGTGACTCTCGGCGGGTCAGAGGCGGGATATGGACAACTTGGCTCTATGGAGAGCGTTGAATTACAAGGAACGAGCGTGACTCTCGGCGGGTCAGAGGCGGGACATGGTCAACTTGGCTCTATGGAGAGAGTTGACATACATGAAATGGGCGTGACATACAGCGGGTCAGAGGCGGGACATGGTCAACTTGGCTCTATGGAGAGGGTTGACTTACACGAAAATAGGCGTGCCTCTCGGCAGGTCAAGAGGCAGGACATGGTCAACTTGGCTCAATGGGAGAGGGTTGACTTACAAGGTAATGGGTGTGACACTCGGTGGGTCAGAGGCGGGACATGGTCAACTTGGCTCTATGGAGAGGGATGACTTACACGAAAATGGGCGTGACTCTCGGCGGGTCAGAGATGTGACATGGTCAACTTGGCTCTATAGAGTGGGTTAACTAAAAGGATGGTCTTACGTCATTTTAGACTGCCGGGATTTGGTCAACTTGGCTCTATGGAGAGGGTTGACTTACAAGGAACAGGCGTGACTCTCGGCGGGTCAGAGGCGGGACATGGTCAACTTGGCTCTATGGAGAGGGTTGACTTACACGAAATGGGCGTGACACTCAGCGGGTCAGAGGCGGGACATGGTCAACTTGGCTCTATAGAGAGGGTTAACTAAAAGGATGGTCTTACGTCATTTTCGACTGCCGGGATTTGGTCAACTTGGCTCTATGGAGAGGGTTGACTTACATGGAATGGGGGTGACACTCGGCGGGTTAGAGGCGGGACATGGTCAACTTGGCTCTATGGAGCGGGTTGACTTACAAGGAATGGGCGTGAATCTCGGCGGGTTAGAGGCGAGACATGGTCAACTTGGCTCTATGGAGAGGGTTGACTTACACGAAATGGGCCTGACACTCGGCGGGTCAGAGGCGGGATATAGTCAACTTGGCTCTATGGAGACGGTTGACTTACAAGGAACGGTCGTGACTCTCGGCGGGTCAGAGGCGGGACATGGTCAACTTGGCTCTATGGTGAGGGTTGACTTACATGAAAATAGGCGTGACTCTCATCGGGTCAGACACGGGACATGGTTAACTTGGCTCTATGGAGAGGGTTGACTTACACGAAATGGGCGTGACACTCGGCGGGTCAGAGGCGGGACATGATCAACTTGGCTCTATGTAGAGGGTTGACTCTCGGCGGGCCAGAGGTGGGACATGGTCAACTTGGCTCTATGGAGAGGGTTGACTTATAAAGAACGGGCGTGACACTCGGCAGCTCAGAGGCGGGACATGGTCAACTTGGCTCTATGGAAAGGGTTGACTTATAAAGAACTGGCGTGACTCTCTGCGGGATATGGTCAACTTGGCTCTATGGAGAGGGTTGACTTACAAGGAACGGGCATGACTCTCGGCGGGTCATGGTCAACTTGGCTCTATGGAGAGGGTTGACTTACACGAAATGGGCGTTACACTCAACGGGTCAGAGGCGAGACATGGTCAACTTTGCTCTATGGAGAGGGTTGACTTACACAAAATGGGCGTGACACACAGCGGGTCAGAGGCGGGACATGGTCAACTTGGCTCTATGGAGAGGGTTGACTTACACGAAAATAGGCGTGACTCTCGGCAGGTCAAAAGGCGGGACATGGTCAACTTGGCTCTATGGAGAGGGTTGACTTACAAGGTAATGGGTGTGACACTCGGCGGGTCAGAGGCAGGACATGGTCAACTTGGCTCTATGGAGAGGGTGACTTACACGAAAATGGGCGTGACTCTCGGCGGGACATGGTCAACTTGGCTCTATAGAGAGGGTTAAATAAAAGGATGGTCTTACGTCATTTTAGACTGCCGAGATTTGGTCAACTTGGCTCTATGGAGAGGGTTGACTTACAAGGAACGGGCGTGACAATCGGCGGGTCAGAGGCGGGACATGGTCAACTTGGCTCTATGGAGCGGGTTGACTTACAAGGAACGGGCATGACAATCGGCGGGTCAGAGGCGGGACATGGTCAACTTGGCTCTATGGAGCGGGTTGACTTACAAGGAATGGGCGTGACTCTCGGCGGGTCAGAGGCGAGACATGGTCTACTTGGCTCTATGGAGAGGGTTGACTTACACGAAATGGGCGTGACACTCAGCGGGTCAGAGGCGAGACATGGTCAACTTGGCTCTATGGAGAGGGTTGATTTACACGAAATGGGCGTGACTCTCGGTGGGTCAGAGGTCATGGTCAACTTGGCTCTATGGAGAGGGTTGACTTACACGAAATGGGCGTGACACTCGGCGGGTCAGAGGCGAGACATGATGAACTTGGCTCTATGGAGAGGGTTGACTTACAAGGAACGGGCGTGACTCTCGGCGGGTCAGAGGCGCGATATGGTCACTTGGCTCTATGGAGAGGGTTGACTTACAAGGAACGGTCGTGACTGTCGGTGGGTCAGAGGCGGGACATGGTCAACTTGGCTCTATGGAGAGGGTTAACTTACACGAAAATAGGCGTGACTCTCCGCGGGTCAGAGACGAGATATGGTCAACTTGGCTTTATAGAGCGGGTTGACTTACACGAAATGGGTGTGACACTCGGCGGGTCAGAGGCGGGACATGATCAATTTGGCTCTATGGAGAGGGTTGACTTACAAGGAACGGGCGTGACTCTCAGCGGGTCAGTGGTGGGACATGGTCAACTTAGCTCTATGGAGAGGGTTGACTTACACGCAAATGGGCATGACATCGGCGGCTCAAAGGCGGGACATGGTCAACTTGGCTCTATGGAGAGGGTTGACTTATAAAGAACGGGCGTGACTCTCGGCGGGTCAGAGGCGGGATATCCAACTTGGCTCTATGGAGAGGGTTGACTTACAAGGAACGGGCGTGACTCTCGGCGGGTCAGAGGCGGGACATGGTCAACTTGGCTCTATGGAGAGGGTTGACTTACACGAAATGGGCGTGACACTCAGTGGGTCAGAGGCGAGACATGGTCAACTTGGCTCTATGGAGAGGGTTGATTTACACGAAATGGGCGTGACTCTCGATGGGTCAGAGGTCATGGTCAACTTGGCTCTATGGAGAGGGTTAGCTTACACGAAATGGGCGTGACACTCGGCGGGTCAGAGGTGAGACATGATTAACTTGACTCTATAGAGAGGGTTGACTTACAAGGAACGGGCGTGACTCTCGGCGGGTCAGAGGCGGGATATGGTCGACTTGGCTCTATGGAAAGGGTTGACTTACAAGGAACGGTCGTGACTCTCGGTGGGTCAGAGGCGGGACATGGTCAACTTGGCTCTATGGAGAGGGTTAACTTACACCAAAATAGGCGTGACTCTCGGCGGGTCAGAGACGGGACATGGTCAACTTGGCTCTATGGAGAGGGTTGACTTACACGAAATAGGCGTGACACTCGGCGGGTCAGAGGCGGGACATGATCAACTTGGCTCTATGGAGAGGGTTGACTTATAAGGAACGGGCGTGACTCTCGGCGGGTCAGTGGTGGGACATGGTCAACTTGGCTCTATGGAGAGGGTTGACTTACACGCAAATGGGCATGACACTCGGCGTCTCAGAGGCGGGACATGGTCAACTTGGCTCTATGGAGAGGGATGACTTATAAAGAACGGGCGTGACTCTCGGCGGGTCAGAGGCGGGATATGGTAAACTTGGCTCTATGGAGAGGGTTGACTTACAAGGAACGGTCGTGACTCTCGGCAGGTCAGAGGCGGGACATGGCCAACTTGGCTCTATGGAGAGGGTTGACTTACACGAAAATAGGCGTGACTCTCGGCGGGTCAGAAACGGGACATGGTCAACTTGGCTCTATGGAGAGGGTTAACTTACACGAAATGGGCGTGACACTCGGCGGGTCAGACGCGGGACATGATCAACTTGGCTCTATGGAGAGGGTTGACTTACAAGGAACGGGCGTGACTCTCGGCGGGTCAGAGGCAGGACATGGTCAACTTGGCTCTATTCAGAGGGTTGACTTACACGCAAATGGGCGTGACACTCGGCAGCTCAGAGGCGGGACATGGTCAACTTGGCTCTATGGAGAGGGTTGACTTATAAAGAACAAGCGTGACTCTCGGCGGGTCAGAGGCGGGATATGGACAACTTGGCTCTATGGAGTCGGTTGAATTACAAGGAACGGGCGTGACTCTCGGCGGGTCAGAGGCGGGACATGGTCAACTTGGCTCTATGGAGAGGGTTGACTTACACGAAAATATGCGTGACTCTCGGCAGGTCAAGAGGCGGGACATGGTCAACTTGGCTCTATGGGAGAGGGTTGACTTACAAGGTAATGGGTGTGACACTCGGTGAGACAGAGGCGGGACATGGTCAACTTTGCTCTATGGAGAGGGATGACTTACACGAAAATGGGCGTGACTCTCGGCGGGTCAGAGGTGGGACATGGTCAACTTGGATCTATAGAGAGGGTTAACTAAAAGGATGGTCTTACGTCATTTTAGACTGCCGGGATTTGGTCAACTTGGCTCTATGGAGAGGGTTGACTTACTCGAAATGGGTGTGACACTCGGCGGGTCAGAGGCGAGACATGATCACCTTGACTCTATAGAGAGGGTTGACTTACAAGGAATGGGCGTGACTCTCGCCGGGTAAGAGGCGGGATATGGTCAACTTCGCTCTATGGAGAGGGTTGACTTACAAGGAACGGTCGTGACTCTCGGCGGGTCAGAGGCGGGATATGGTCAACTTCGCTCTATGGACAGGGTTGACTTACAAGAAACGGTCGTGACTCTCGGTGGGTCAGAGGCGGGACATGGTCAACTTGGCTCTATAGAGAGGGTTGACTTACACGAAAATAGGCGTGACTCTCGGCGGGTCAGAGATGGGACATGTCAACTTGGCTTTATGGAGCGGGTTGACTTACACGAAATGGGTGTGACACTCGGCGGGTCAGAGGCGGGACATGATCAATTTGGCTCTATGGAGAGGGTTGACTTACAAGGAACGGGCGTGACTCTCGGCGGGTCAGTGGTGGGACATGGTCAACTTAGCTCTATGGAGAGGGTTGACTTACACGCAAATGGGCATGACACCGGCGGCTCAGAGGCGGGACATAGTCAACTTGGCTCTATGGAGAGGGTTGACTTATAAAGAACGGGCGTGACTCTCGGCGGGTCAGAGGCGGGATATGGTCAACTTGGCTCTATGGAGAGGGTTGACTTACAAGGAACGGGTGTGACTCTCGGCGGGTCATAGGCGGGACATGGTCAACTTGGCTCTATGGAGAGGGTTAACTTACACGAAATGGGCGTGACACTCAGCGGGTCAGAGGCGGGACATGGTCAACTTGGCTCTATAGAGAGGGTTAACTAAAAGGATGGTCTTACATCATTTTAGACTGCCGGGATTTGGTTAACTTAGCTCTATGGAGAGGGTTGACTTACATGGAATGGGGGTGACACTCGGAGGGGTCAGAGGCAGGACATGGTCAACTTGGCTCTATGGAGCGGGTTGACTTACAAGGAATGGGCGTGACTCTCGGCGGGTCAGAGGCGAGACATGGTCAACTTGGCTCTATGGAGAGGGTTGGCTTACACGAAATGGGCGAGACACTCGGCGGGTCAGAGGCGGGATATGGTCAACTTGGCTCTATGGAGAGAGTTGACTTAAAAGGAACGGTCGTGACTCTCGGCGGGTCAGAGGCGGGACATGGTCAACTTGGCTCTATGGAGAGGGTTGACTTACACGAAAATAGGCGTGACTCTCGGTGGGTCAGAAACGGGACATGGTCAACTTGGCTCTATGGAGAGGGTTGACTTACAAGGAACGGGTGTGACTCTCGGCGGGTCAGAGGCGGGACATGGTCAACTTGGCTCTATGGAGAGGGTTGACTTACACTAAATGGGCGTGACACTCAGCGGGTCAGAGGCGGGACATGGTCAACTTGGCTCTATAGAGAGGGTTAACTAAAAGGATGGTCTTACATCATTTTAGACTGCCGGGATTTGGTTAACTTGGATCAATGGAGAGGGGTGACTTACATGGAACGGGGGTGACACTCGGCGGGTCAGAGGCGGGACATGGTCAACTTGGCTCTATGGAGCGGGTTGACATACAAGGAATGGGCGTGACTCTCGGCGGGTCAGAGGCGAGACATGGTCAACTTGGCTCTATGGAGAGGATTGGCTTACATGAAATGGGCGTGACACTCGGCGGGTCAGAGGCGGGACATGATCAACTTGGCTCTATGGAGAGGGTTGACTTACAAGGAACGGGCGTGACTCTCGGCGAGTCAGAGGCGGGACATGGTCAACTTGGCTCTATGGAGAGGGTTGACTTACAAGGAACAGTCGTGACTCTCGGCGGGTCAGAGGCGGGATATGGTCAACTTCGCTCTATGGAGAGGGTTAACTTACAAGGAACGGTCGTGACTCTCGCCGGGTCAGAGGCGGGATATGGTCAACTTCGCTCTATGGAGAGGGTTGACTTACTAGGAACGGTCGTGACTCTCGGTGGGTCAGAGGCGGTACATGGTCAACTTGGCTCTATGGAGAGGGTTGACTTACACGAAAATAGGCGTGACTCTCGGCGGGTCAGAGACGGGACATGTCAACTTGGCTTTATGGAGAGGGTTGACTTACACGAAATGGGCGTGACACTCGGCAGGTCAGAGGCGGGACATGATCAATTTGGCTCTATGGAGAGGGTTGACTTACAAGGAACGGGCGTGACTCTCGGCGGGTCAGTGGTGGGACATGGTCAACTTGGCTCTATGGAGAGGGTTGACTTACACGCAAATGGGCATGACACTCGGCGGCTCAGAGGCGGGACATGGTCAACTTGGCTCTATGGGGAGGGTTGACCTATAAAGATCGGGCGTGACTCTCGGCGGGTCAGAGGCGGGATATCCAACTTGGCTCTATGGAGAGGGTTGACTTACAAGGAACGGGCGTGACTCTCGGCGGATCAGAGGCGGGACATGGTCAACTTGGCTCTATGGAGAGGGTTGACTTACACGAAATGGGCGTGACACTCAGCGGATCAGAGGAGGGACATGGTCAACTTGGCTCTATAGAGAGGGTTAACTAAAAGGATGGTCTTACATCATTTTAGACTGCCGGGATTTGGTCAAATTTGCTCTATGGAGAGGGTTGACTTACATGGAACGGGGGTGACACTCGGCGGGTCAGAGGCGGGACATGGTCAACTTGGCTCTATGGAGCGGGTTGACTTACAAGGAATGGGCGTGACTCTCGGCGGGTCAGAGGCGAGACATGGTCAACTTGGCTCTATGGAGAAGGTTGACTTACACGAAAATAGGCGTGACTCTCGGCGGGTCAGAAACGGGACATAGTCAACTTGGCTCTATGGAGAGGGTTGACTTACACGAAATGGGCGTGACACTCGGCGGGTCAGAGGCGGGATATGATCAACTTGGCTCTATGGAGAGGGTTGACTTACAAGGAACGGGCGTGACTCTCGGCGAGTCAGAGGTGGGACATGGTCAACTTGGCTCTATGGAGAGGGTTGACTTACAAGGAACGGTCGTGACTCTCGGCGGGTCAGAGGCGGGATATGGTCAACTTGGCTCTATGGAGAGGGTTGACTTACAAGGAACGGGTGTGACTCTCGACGGGTCAGAGGCGGGACATGGTCAACTTGGCTCTATGGAGAGGGTTGACTTACACGAAATGGGCGTGACACTCAGCGGGTCAGATGCGGGACATAGTCAACTTGGCTCTATAGAGAGGGTTAACTAAAAGGATGGTCTTACGTCATTTTAGTCTGCCAGGATTTGGTCAACTTGGCTCTATGGAGAGGGTTGACTTACATGGAACGGGGGTGAGACTCGGCGGGTCAGAGGCGAGACTTGGTCAACTTGGCTCTATGGAGAGGGTTGACTTACACGAAAATAGGCGTGACTCTCGGCGGGTCAGAAACGGGACATGGTCAACTTGGCTCTATGGAGAGGGTTGACTTACAAGGAACGGGTCTGACTCTCGGCGGGTCAGAGGCGGGACATGGTCAACTTGGCTCTATGGAGAGGGTTGACTTACACGAAATGGGCGTGACACTCAGCGGGTCAGAGGCGGGACATGGTCAACTTGGCTCTATAGAGAGGGTTAACTAAAAGGATGGTCTTACATCATTTTAGACTGCCGGGATTTGGTTAACTTGGATCAATGGAGAGGGGTGACTTACATGGAACGGGGGTGACACTCGGCGGGTCAGTGGTGGGACATGGTCAACTTAGCTCTATGGAGAGGGTTGACTTACACGCAAATGGGCATGACACTCGGCGGCTCAGAGGCGGGACATAGTCAACTTGGCTCTATGGAGAGGGTTGACTTATAAAGAACGGGCGTGACTCTCGGCGGGTCAGAGGCGGGATATGGTCAACTTGGCTCTATGGAGAGGGTTGACTTACAAGGAACGGGTGTGACTCTCGGCGGGTCATAGGCGGGACATGGTCAACTTGGCTCTATGTAGAGGGATAACTTACACGAAATGGGCGTGACACTCAGCGGGTCAGAGGCGGGACATGGTCAACTTGGCTCTATAGAGAGGGTTAACTAAAAGGATGGTCTTACATCATTTTAGACTGCCGGGATTTGGTTAACTTAGCTCTATGGAGAGGGTTGACTTACATGGAATGGGGGTGACACTCGGAGGGGTCAGAGGCAGGACATGGTCAACTTGGCTCTATGGAGCGGGTTGACTTACAAGGAATGGGCGTGACTCTCGGCGGGTCAGAGGCGAGACATGGTCAACTTGGCTCTATGGAGAGGGTTGGCTTACACGAAATGGGCGAGACACTCGGCGGGTCAGAGGCGGGATATGGTCAACTTGGCTCTATGGAGAGAGTTGACTTAAAAGGAACGGTCGTGACTCTCGGCGGGTCAGAGGCGGGACATGGTCAACTTGGCTCTATGGAGAGGGTTGACTTACACGAAAATAGGCGTGACTCTCGGTGGGTCAGAAACGGGACATGGTCAACTTGGCTCTATGGAGAGGGTTGACTTACAAGGAACGGGTGTGACTCTCGGCGGGTCAGAGGCGGGACATGGTCAACTTGGCTCTATGGAGAGGGTTGACTTACACTAAATGGGCGTGACACTCAGCGGGTCAGAGGCGGGACATGGTCAACTTGGCTCTATAGAGAGGGTTAACTAAAAGGATGGTCTTACATCATTTTAGACTGCCGGGATTTGGTTAACTTGGATCAATGGAGAGGGGTGACTTACATGGAACGGGGGTGACACTCGGCGGGTCAGAGGCGGGACATGGTCAACTTGGCTCTATGGAGCGGGTTGACATACAAGGAATGGGCGTGACTCTCGGCGGGTCAGAGGCGAGACATGGTCAACTTGGCTCTATGGAGAGGATTGGCTTACATGAAATGGGCGTGACACTCGGCGTCAGAGGCGGGACATGATCAACTTGGCTCTATGGAGAGGGTTGACTTACAAGGAACGGGCGTGACTCTCGGCGAGTCAGAGGCGGGACATGGTCAACTTGGCTCTATGGAGAGGGTTGACTTACAAGGAACAGTCGTGACTCTCGGCGGGTCAGAGGCGGGATATGGTCAACTTCGCTCTATGGAGAGGGTTAACTTACAAGGAACGGTCGTGACTCTCGCCGGGTCAGAGGCGGGACATGGTCAACTTCGCTCTATGGAGAGGGTTGACTTACTAGGAACGGTCGTGACTCTCGGTGGGTCAGAGGCGGTACATGGTCAACTTGGCTCTATGGAGAGGGTTGACTTACACGAAAATAGGCGTGACTCTCGGCGGGTCAGAGACGGGACATGTCAACTTGGCTTTATGGAGAGGGTTGACTTACACGAAATGGGCGTGACACTCGGCAGGTCAGAGGCGGGACATGATCAATTTGGCTCTATGGAGAGGGTTGACTTACAAGGAACGGGCGTGACTCTCGGCGGGTCAGTGGTGGGACATGGTCAACTTGGCTCTATGGAGAGGGTTGACTTACACGCAAATGGGCATGACACTCGGCGGCTCAGAGGCGGGACATGGTCAACTTGGCTCTATGGGAGGGTTGACCTATAAAGATCGGGCGTGACTCTCGGCGGGTCAGAGGCGGGATATCCAACTTGGCTCTATGGAGAGGGTTGACTTACAAGGAACGGGCGTGACTCTCGGCGGATCAGAGGCGGGACATGGTCAACTTGGCTCTATGGAGAGGGTTGACTTACACGAAATGGGCGTGACACTCAGCGGATCAGAGGAGGGACATGGTCAACTTGGCTCTATAGAGAGGGTTAACTAAAAGGATGGTCTTACATCATTTTAGACTGCCGGGATTTGGTCAAATTTGCTCTATGGAGAGGGTTGACTTACATGGAACGGGGGTGACACTCGGCGGGTCAGAGGCGGGACATGGTCAACTTGGCTCTATGGAGCGGGTTGACTTACAAGGAATGGGCGTGACTCTCGGCGGGTCAGAGGCGAGACATGGTCAACTTGGCTCTATGGAGAAGGTTGACTTACACGAAAATAGGCGTGACTCTCGGCAGGTCAGAAACGGGACATAGTCAACTTGGCTCTATGGAGAGGGTTGACTTACACGAAATGGGCGTGACACTCGGCGGGTCAGAGGCGGGATATGATCAACTTGGCTCTATGGAGAGGGTTGACTTACAAGGAACGGGCGTGACTCTCGGCGAGTCAGAGGTGGGACATGGTCAACTTGGCTCTATGGAGAGGGTTGACTTACAAGGAACGGTCGTGACTCTCGGCGGGTCAGAGGCGGGATATGGTCAACTTGGCTCTATGGAGAGGGTTGACTTACAAGGAACGGGTGTGACTCTCGACGGGTCAGAGGCGGGACATGGTCTACTTGGCTCTATGGAGAGGGTTGACTTACACGAAATGGGCGTGACACTCAGCGGGTCAGATGCGGGACATAGTCAACTTGGCTCTAGAGAGAGGGTTAACTAAAAGGATGGTCTTACGTCATTTTAGTCTGCCAGGATTTGGTCAACTTGGCTCTATGGAGAGGGTTGACTTACATGGAACGGGGTGAGACTCGGCGGGTCAGAGGTGGGACATGGTCAACTTGGCTCTATGGAGCGGGTTGACTTACAAGGAAAGGGCGTGACTCTCGGCGGGTCAGAGGCGAGACTTGGTCAACTTGGCTCTATGGAGAGGGTTGACTTACACGAAAATAGGCGTGACTCTCGGCGGGTCAGAAACGGGACATGGTCAACTTGGCTCTATGGAGAGGGTTGACTTACAAGGAACGGGTGTGACTCTCGGCGGGTCAGAGGCGGGACATGGTCAACTTGGCTCTATGGAGAGGGTTGACTTACACGAAATGGGCGTGACACTCAGCGGGTCAGAGGCGGGACATGGTCAACTTGGCTCTATAGAGAGGGTTAACTAAAAGGATGGTCTTACATCATTTTAGACTGCCGGGATTTGGTTAACTTGGATCAATGGAGAGGGGTGACTTACATGGAACGGGGGTGACACTCGGCGGGTCAGAGGCGGGACATGGTCAACTTGGCTCTATGGAGCGGGTTGACATACAAGGAATGGGCGTGACTCTCGGCGGGTCAGAGGCGAGACATGGTCAACTTGGCTCTATGGAGAGGATTGGCTTACATGAAATGGGCGTGACACTCGGCGGGTCAGAGGCGGGACATGATCAACTTGGCTCTATGGAGAGGGTTGACTTACAAGGAACGGGCGTGACTCTCGGCGAGTCAGAGGCGGGACATGGTCAACTTGGCTCTATGGAGAGGGTTGACTTACAAGGAACAGTCGTGACTCTCGGCGGGTCAGAGGCGGGATATGGTCAACTTCGCTCTATGGAGAGGGTTAACTTACAAGGAACGGTCGTGACTCTCGCCGGGTCAGAGGCGGGATATGGTCAACTTCGCTCTATGGAGAGGGTTGACTTACTAGGAACGGTCGTGACTCTCGGTGGGTCAGAGGCGGTACATGGTCAACTTGGCTCTATGGAGAGGGTTGACTTACACGAAAATAGGCGTGACTCTCGGCGGGTCAGAGACGGGACATGTCAACTTGGCTTTATGGAGAGGGTTGACTTACACGAAATGGGCGTGACACTCGGCAGGTCAGAGGCGGGACATGATCAATTTGGCTCTATGGAGAGGGTTGACTTACAAGGAACGGGCGTGACTCTCGGCGGGTCAGTGGTGGGACATGGTCAACTTGGCTCTATGGAGAGGGTTGACTTACACGCAAATGGGCATGACACTCGGCGGCTCAGAGGCGGGACATGGTCAACTTGGCTCTATGGGGAGGGTTGACCTATAAAGAACGGGCGTGACTCTCGGCGGGTCAAAGGCGGGATATCCAACTTGGCTCTATGGAGAGGGTTGACTTACAAGGAACGGGCGTGACTCTCGGCGGATCAGAGGCGGGACATGGTCAACTTGGCTCTATGGAGAGGGTTGACTTACACGAAATGGGCGTGACACTCAGCGGATCAGAGGAGGGACATGGTCAACTTGGCTCTATAGAGAGGGTTAACTAAAAGGATGGTCTTACATCATTTTAGACTGCCGGGATTTGTTCAAATTTGCTCTATGGAGAGGGTTGACTTACATGGAACGGGGGTGACACTCGGCGGGTCAGAGGCGGGACATGGTCAACTTGGCTCTATGGAGCGGGTTGACTTACAAGGAATGGGCGTGACTCTCGGCGGGTCAGAGGCGAGACATGGTCAACTTGGCTCTATGGAGAAGGTTGACTTACACGAAAATAGGCGTGACTCTCGGCGGGTCAGAAACGGGACATAGTCAACTTGGCTCTATGGAGAGGGTTGACTTACACGAAATGGGCGTGACACTCGGCGGGTCAGAGGCGGGATATGATCAACTTGGCTCTATGGAGAGGGTTGACTTACAAGGAACGGGCGTGACTCTCGGCGAGTCAGAGGTGGGACATGGTCAACTTGGCTCTATGGAGCGGGTTGACTTACAAGGAACGGTCGTGACTCTCGGCGGGTCAGAGGCGGGATATGGTCAACTTGGCTCTATGGAGTGGGTTGACTTACAAGGAACGGGTGTGACTCTCGGCGGGTCAGAGGCGGGACATGGTCAACTTGGCTCTATGGAGAGGGTTGACTTACACGAAATGGGCGTGACACTCAGCGGGTCAGATGCGGGACATAGTCAACTTGGCTCTATAGAGAGGGTTAACTAAAAGGATGGTCTTACGTCATTTTAGTCTGCCAGGATTTGGTCAACTTGGCTCTATGGAGAGGGTTGACTTACATGGAACGGGGGTGAGACTCGGCGGGTCAGAGGTGGGACATGGTCAACTTGGCTCTATGGAGCGGGTTGACTTACAAGGAAAGGGCGTGACTCTCGGCGGGTCAGAGGCGAGACTGGTCAACTTGGCTCTATGGAGAGGGTTGACTTACACGAAAATAGGCGTGACTCTCGGCGGGTCAGAAACGGGACATGGTCAACTTGGCTCTATAGAGAGGGTTGACTTACAAGGAACGGGTGTGACTCTCGGCGGGTCAGAGGCGGGACATGGTCAACTTGGCTCTATGGAGAGGGTTGACTTACACGAAATGGGCGTGACACTCAGCGGGTCAGAGGCGGGACATGGTCAACTTGGCTCTATAGAGAGGGTTAACTAAAAGGATGGTCTTACATCATTTTAGACTGCCGGGATTTGGTTAACTTGGATCAATGGAGAGGGTTGACTTACATGGAACGGGGGTGACACTCGGCGGGTCAGAGGCGGGACATGGTCAACTTGGCTCTATGGACCGGGTTGACTTACAAGGAATGGGCGTGACTCTCGGCGGGTCAGAGGCGAGACATGGTCAACTTGGCTCTATGGAGAGGATTGGCTTACATGAAATGGGCGTGACACTCGGCGGGTCAGAGGCGGGACATGATCAACTTGGCTCTATGGAGAGGGTTGACTTACAAGGTACGGGCGTGACTCTCGGCGAGTCAGGGGCGGGACATGGTCAACTTGGCTCTATGGAGAGGGTGGACTTACAAGGAACGGACGTGACTCTCAGCGGGTCAGAGGCGGGACATGGTCAACTTGGCTCTATGGAGAGGGTTGACTTACACGAAATGGGCGTGACACTCAGCGGGTCAGAGGCGGGACATGGTCAACTTGGCTCTATAGAGAGGGTTAACTAAAAGGATGGTCTTACGTCATTTTAGACTGCCGGGATATGGTCAACATGGCCCTATGGAGAGGGTTGACTTACAAGGAACGGTCGTGACTCTCGGCGGGTCAGAGGCGGGACATGGTCAACTTGGCTCTATGGAGAGGGTTGACTTACACTAAAATAGGCGTGACTCTCGGCGGGTCGGAAACGGGACATGGTCAACTTGGCTCTATGGAGAGGGTTGACTTACATGAAATGGGCGTGACACTCGGCGGGTCAGAGGCGGGACATGATCAACTTGGCTCTATGGAGAGGGTTGACTTACAAGGAACGGGCGTGACTCTCGGCGAGTCAGAGGCGGGACATGGTCAACTTGGCTCTATGGAGAGGGTTGACTTACACGCAAATGGGCGTGACACTCGGCAGCTCAGAGGCGGGACATGGTCAACTTGGCTCTATGGAGAGGGTTGACTTATAAAGAACGGGCGTGACTCTCGGCGGGTCAGAGGCGGGATATGGACAACATGGCTCTATGGAGAGGGTTGAATTACAAGGAACGGGCGTGACTCTCGGCGGGTCAGAGGCGGGACATGGTCAACTTGGCTCTATGGAGAGGGTTGACTTACACGAAATGGGCGTGACACACAGCGGGTCAGAGGCGGGACATGGTAAACTTGGCTCTATGGAGAGGGTTGACTTACACGAAAATAGGCGTGACTCTCAGCAGGTCAAGAGGCGGGACATGGTCAACTTGGCTCAATGGGAGAGGGTTGACTTACAAGGTAATGGGTGTGACACTCGGTGGGTCAGAGGCGGGACATGGTCAACTTG
This sequence comes from Campanula takesimana, assembly GCA_026119855.1. Taxonomy (NCBI): domain Eukaryota; kingdom Viridiplantae; phylum Streptophyta; class Magnoliopsida; order Asterales; family Campanulaceae; genus Campanula; species Campanula takesimana. The sequence goes on from JAOWBW010002221.1 coordinate 84,837, forward strand.
GCTCTATGGAGAGGGATGACTTACACGAAAATGGGCGTGACTCTCGGCGGGTCAGAGGTGGGACATGGTCAACTTGGCTCTATAGAGAGGGTTAACTAAAAGGATGGTCTTACGTTATTTTAGACTGCCGGGATTTGGTCAACTTGGCTCTATGGAGAGGGTTGACTTACAAGGAACAGGCGTGACTCTCGGCGGGTCAGAGGTGGGACATGGTCAACTTGGCTCTATGAAGAGGGTTGACTTACACGAAATGGGCGGGACACTCAGCGGGTCAGAGGCGGGACATGGTCAACTTGGCTCTATAGAGAGGGTTAACTAAAAGGATGGTCTTACATCATTTTAGACTGCCGGGATTTGGTTAACTTGGCTCTATGGAGAGGGTTGACTTACATGGAACGGGGGTGACACTCGGCGGGTCAGAGGCGGGACATGGTCAACTTGGCTCTATGGAGCGGGTTGACTTACAAGGAATGGGCGTGACTCTCGGCGGGTCAGAGGCGAGACATGGTCAACTTGGCTCTATGGAGAGGGTTGGCTTACACGAAATGGGCGTGACACTCGGCGGGTCAGAGGTGGGACATGGTCAACTTGGCTCTATGGAGAGGGTTGACTTACAAGGAACGGTCGTGACTCTCGGCGGGTCTGAGGCGGGATATGGTCAACTTCGCTCAATGGAGAGGGTTAACTTACAAGGAACGGTCGTGACTCTCGCCGGGTTTGAGGCGGGATATGGTCAACTTCGCTCTATGGAGAGGGTTGACTTACAAGGAACGGTCGTGACCCTCGGTGGGTCAGAGGCGGGACATGGTCAACTTGGCTCTATGGAGAGGGTTGACTTACACGAAAATAGGTGTGACTCTCGGCGGGTCAGAGACGGGACATGTCAACTTGGCTTTATGGAGAGGGTTGACTTACACGAAATGGGCGTGACACTCGGCGGGTCAGAGGCGGGACATGATCAATTTGGCTCTATGGAGAGGGTTGACTTCCAAGGAACGGGCGTGACTCTCGGCGGGTCAGTGCTGGGACATGGTCAACTTGGCTCTATGGAGAGGGTTGACTTACATGCAAATGGGCATAACACTCGGCGGCTCAGAGGCGGGACATGGTCAACTTGGCTCTATGGGGAGGGTTGACTTATAAAGAACGGGCGTGACTGTCGGCGGGTCAGAGGCCGCATATCCAACTTGGCTCTATGGAGAGGGTTGACTTACAAGGAACGGGTGTGACTCTCGGCGAGTCAGAGGCGGGACATGGTCAACTTGGCTCTATGGAGACGGTTGACTTACACGAAATGGGCGTGACACTCAGCGGGTCAGATGCGGGACATGGTTAGCTTGGCTCTATAGAGAGGGTTAACTAAAAGGATGGTCTTACGTCATTTTAGTCTGCCGGGATTTGGTCAACTTGGCTCTATGGAGAGGGTTGACTTACATGGAACGGGGGTGACACTCGGCGGGTCAGAGGCGGGACATGGTCAACTTGGCTCTATGGAGCGGGTTGACTTACAAGGAAAGGGCGTGACTCTCGGCGGGTCAGAGGCGAGACTTGGTCAACTTGGCTCTATAGAGAGGGTTGGCTTACACGAAATGGGCGTGACACTCGGCGGGTCAGAGGAGGGACATGATCAACTTGGCTCTATGGAGAGGGTTGACTTACAAGGTACGGGCGTGACTCTCGGCGAGTCAGGGGCGGGACATGGTCAACTTGGCTCTATGGAGAGGGTGGACTTACAAGGAACGGGCGTGACTCTCGGCGGGTCAGAGGCGGGACATGGTCAACTTGGCTCTATGGAGAGGGTTGACTTACACGAAATGGGCTAGACACTCAGCGGGTTAGAGGCGGGACATGGTCAACTTGGCTCTATAGAGAGGGTTAACTAAAAGGATGGTCTTACGTCATTTTAGACTGCCGGGATATGGTCAACTTGGCTTTATGGAGCGGGTTGACTTACAAGGAACGGTCGTGACTCTCGGCGGGTCAGAGGCGGGACATGGTCAACTTGGCTCTATGGAGAAGGTTGACTTACAAGGAACGGGCGTGACTCTCGGCGGGTCAGTGGTGGGACATGGTCAACTTGGCTCTATGGAGAGGGTTGACTTACATGAAATGGGCGTGACACTCGGCGGGTCAGAGGCGGGACATGATCAACTTGGCTCTATGGAGAGCGTTGACTTACAAGGAACGGGTGTGACTCTCGGCGAGTCAGAGGCGGGACATGGTCAACTTGGCTCTATGGAGACGGTTGACTTACACGAAATGGGCGTGACACTCAGCGGGTCAGATGCGGGACATGGTTAGCTTGGCTCTATAGAGAGGGTTAACTAAAAGGATGGTCTTACGTCATTTTAGTCTGCCGGGATTTGGTCAACTTGGCTCTATGGAGAGGGTTGACTTACATGGAACGGGGGTGACACTCGGCGGGTCAGAGGCGGGACATGGTCAACTTGGCTCTATGGAGCGGGTTGACTTACAAGGAAAGGGCGTGACTCTCGGTGGGTCAGAGGCGAGACTTGGTCAACTTGGCTCTATAGAGAGGGTTGGCTTACACGAAATGGGTGTGACACTCGGCGGGTCAGAGGAGGGACATGATCAACTTGGCTCTATGGAGAGGGTTGACTTACAAGGTACGGGCGTGACTCTCGGCGAGTCAGGGGCGGGACATGGTCAACTTGGCTCTATGGAGAGGGTGGACTTACAAGGAACGGGCGTGACTCTCGGCGGGTCAGAGGCGGGACATGGTCAACTTGGCTCTATGGAGAGGGTTGACTTACACGAAATGGGCTAGACACTCAGCGGGTTAGAGGCGGGACATGGTCAACTTGGCTCTATAGAGAGGGTTAACTAAAAGGATGGTCTTACGTCATTTTAGACTGCCGGGATATGGTCAACATGGCTCTATGGAGAGGGTTGACTTACAAGGAACGGTCGTGACTCTCGGCGGGTCAGAGGCGGGACATGGTCAACTTGGCTCTATGGAGAAGGTTGACTTACACTAAAATAGGCGTGACTCTCGGCGGGTCGGAAACGGGACATGGTCAACTTGGCTCTATGGAGAGGGTTGACTTACATGAAATGGGCGTGACACTCGGCGGGTCAGAGGCGGGACATGATCAACTTGGCTCTATGGAGAGCGTTGACTTACAAGGAACGGGCATGACTCTCGGCGAGTCAGAGGCGGGACATGGTCAACTTGGCTCTATGGAGAGGGTTGACTTACACGCAAATGGGCGTGACACTCGGCAGCTCAGAGGCGGGACATGGTCAACTTGTCTATATGGAGAGGGTTGACTTATAAAGAACGGGCGTGACTCTCGGCGGGTCAGAGGCGGGATATGGACAACTTGGCTCTATGGAGAGGGTTGAATTACAAGGAACGGGCGTGACTCTCGGCCGGTCAGAGGCGGGACATGGTCAACTTGGCTCTATGGAGAGGGTTGACTTACACGAAATGGGCGTGACACACAGCGGGTCAGAGGCGGGACATGGTAAACTTGGCTCTATGGAGAGGGTTGACTTACACGAAAATAGGCGTGACTCTCAGCAGGTCAAGAGGCGGGACATGGTCAACTTGGCTCAATAGGAGAGGGTTGACTTACAAGGTAATGGGTGTGACACTCAGTGGGTCAGAGGCGGGACATGGTCAACTTGGCTCTATGGAGAGGGATGACTTACACGAAAATGGGCGTGACTCTCGGCGGGTCAGAGGTGGGACATGGTCAACTTGGCTCTATAGAGAGGGTTAACTAAAAGGATGGTCTTACGTCATTTTAGACTGCCGGGATTTGGTCAACTTGGCTCTATGGAGAGGGTTGACTTACAAGGAACAGGCGTGACTCTCGGCGGGTCAGAGGCGGGACATGGTCAACTTGGCTCTATGGAGAGGGTTGACTTACACGAAATGGGCGTGACACTCAGCGGGTTAGAGGCGGGACATGGTCAACTTGGCTCTATAGAGAGGGTTAACTAAAAGGATGGTCTTACATCATTTTAGACTGCCGGGATTTGGTTAACTTGGCTCTATGGAGAGGGTTGACTTACATGGAACGGGGGTGACACTCGGCGGGCAGAGGTGGGACATGGTCAACTTGGCTCTATGTAGCGGGTTGATTTACAAGGAATGGGCGTGACTCTCGGCGGGTCAGAGGCGAGACATGGTCAACTTGGCTCTATGGAGAGGGTTGACTTACACGAAATGGGCGTGACACTCAGCGGGTTAGAGGCGGGACATGGTCAACTTGGCTCTATAGAGAGGGTTAACTAAAAGGATGGTCTTACGTCATTTTAGACTGCCGGGATATGGTCAACTTGGCTCTATGGAGAGGGTTGACTTACAAGGAACGGTCGTGACTCTCGGCGGGTCAGAGGCGGGACATGGTCAACTTGGCTCTATGGAGAGGGTTGACTTACACGAAAATAGGCGTGACTCTCGGCGGGTCAGAAACGGGACATGGTCAACTTGGCTCTATGGAGAGGGTTGACTTACATGAAATGGGCGTGACATTCGGCGGGTCAGAGGCGGGACATGATCAACTTGGCTCAATGGAGAGGGTTGACTTACAAGGAACGGGCGTGACTCTCGGCGAGTCAGAGGCGGGACATGGTCAACTTGGCTCTATGGAGAGGGTTGACTTACACGCAAATGGGCGTGACACTCGGCAGCTCAGAGGCGGGACATGGTCAACTTGGCTCTATGGAGAGGGTAGACTTATAAAGAACGGGCGTGACTCTCGGCGGGTCAGAGGTGGGATATGGACAACATGGCTCTATGGAGAGGGTTGAATTACAAGGAACGGGCGTGACTCTCGGCGGGTCAGAGGCGGGACATGGTCAACTTGGCTCTATGGAGAGGGTTGACTTACACGAAATGGGCGTGACACTCAGCGGGTCAGAGGCGGGACATGGTCAACTTGGCTCTATAGAGAGGGTTAACTAAAAGAATTGTCTTACATCATTTTAGACTGCCGGGATTTGGTTAACTTGGCTCTATGGAGAGGGTTGACTTACATGGAACGGGGGTGACACTCGGCGGGTCAGAGGCGGGACATTTTCAACTTGGCTCTATGGAGCGGGTTGACTTACAAGGAATGGGCGTGACTCTCGGCGGGTCAGAGGCGAGACATGGTCAACTTGGCTCTATGGAGAGGGTTGGCTTACACGAAATGGGCGTGACACTCGGCGGGTCAGAGGCGGGACATGATCATCTTGGCTCTATGGAGAGGGTTGACTTACAAGGAACGGGCGTGACTCTGGGCGAGTCAGAGCCGGGACATGGTCAACTTGGCTCTATGGAGAGGGTTGACTTACAAGGAACGGTCGTGACTCTCGGCGGGTCTGAGGCGGGATATGGTCAACTTCGCTCTATGGAGAGGGTTAACTTACAAGGAACGGTCGTGACTCTCGCCGGGTCAGAGGCGGGATATGGTCAACTTCGTTCTATGGAGAGGGTTGACTTACAAGGAACGGTCGTGACTCTCGGTGGGTCAGAGGCGGGACATGGTCAACTTGGCTCTATGGAGAGGGTTGACTTACACGAAAATAGGTGTGACTCTCGGCGGGTCAGAGACGGGACATGTCAACTTGGCTTTATGGAGAGGGTTGACTTACACGAAATGGGCGTGACACTCGGCGGGTCAGAGGCGGGACATGATCAATTTGGCTCTATGGAGAGGGTTGACTTACAAGGAACGGGCGTGACTCTCGGCGGGTCAGTGGTGGGACATGGTCAACTTGGCTCTATGGAAAGGGTTGACTTACATGCAAATGGGCATGACACTCGGCGGCTCAGAGGCGGGACATGGTCAACTTGGCTCTATGGGGAGGGTTGACTTATAAAGAACGGGCGTGACTCTCGGCGGGTCAGAGGCGGGATATCCAACTTGGCTCTATGGAGAGGGTTGACTTACAAGGAACGGGTGTGACTCTCGGCGGGTCAGAGGCGGGACATGGTCAACTTGGCTCTATGGAGAGGGTTGCCTTACACGAAATGGGCGTGACACTCAGCGGGTCAGATGCGGGACATGGTTAACTTGGCTCTATAGAGAGGGTTAACTAAAAGGATGGTCTTACGTCATTTTAGTCTGTCGGGATTTGGTCAACTTGGTTCTATGGAGAGGGTTGACTTACATGGAACGGGGGTGACACTCGGCGGGTCAGAGGCGGGACATGGTCAACTTGGCTCTATGGAGCGGGTTGACTAACAAGGAAAGGGCGTGACTCTCGGCGGGTCAGAGGCGAGACTTGGCCAACTTGGCTTTATGGAGAGGGTTGGCTTACATGAAATGGGCGTGACACTCGGCGGGTCAGAGGCGGGACATGATCAACTTGGCTCTATGGAGAGGGTTGACTTACAAGGTACGGGCGTGACTCTCGGCGAGTCAGGGGCGGGACATGGTCAACTTGGCTCTATGGAGAGGGTGGACTTACAAGGAACGGGCGTGACTCTCGGCGGGTCAGAGGCGGGACATGGTCAACTTGGCTCTATGGAGAGGGTTGACTTACACGAAATGGGCGTGACACTCAGCGGGTCAGAGGCGGGATATGGTCAACTTGGCTCTATAGAGAGGGTTAACTAAAAGGATGGTCTTACGTCATTTTAGACTGCCAAAATTTGGTTAACTTGGCTCTATGGAGAGGGTTGACTTACATGGAAAGGGGGTGACACTCGGCGGGCAGAGGCGGGACATGGTCAACTTGGCTCTATGGAGCGGGTTGACTTACAAGGAATGGGCGTGACTCTCGGCGGGTCAGAGGCGAGACATGGTCAACTTGGCTCTATGGAGAGGGTTGGCTTACACGAAATGGGCGTGACACTCGGCGGGTCAGAGGCGGGACATGATCAACTTGGCTCTATGGAGAGGGTTGACTTACAAGGAACGGGCGTGACTCTCGGCGAGTCAGAGGCGGGACATGGTCAACTTGGCTCTATGGAGAGGGTTGACTTACAAGGAACGGTCGTGACTCTCGGCGGGTCAGAGGCGGGATATGGTCAACTTCGCTCTATGGAGAGGGTTAACTTACAAGGAACGGTCGTGACTCTCGCCGGGTCAGAGGCGGGATATGGTCAACTTCGCTCTATGGAGAGGGTTGACTTACAAGGAACGGTCGTGACTCTCGGTGGGTCAGAGGCGGGACATGGTCAACTTGGCTCTATGGAGAGGGTTGACTTACACGAAAATAGGTGTGACTCTCGGCGGGTCAGAGACGGGACATGTCAACTTGGCTTTATGGAGAGGGTTGACTTACACGAAATGGGCGTGACACTCGGCGGGTCAGAGGCGGGACATGATCAATTTGGCTCTATGGAGAGGGTTGACTTACAAGGAACGGGCGTGACTCTCGGCGGGTCAGTGGTGGGACATGGTCAACTTGGCTCTATGGAGAGGGTTGACTTACACGCAAATGGGCATGACACTCGGCGGCTCAGAGGCAGGACATGGTCAACTTGGCTCTATGGGGAGGGTTGACTTATAAAGAACGGGCGTGACTCTCGGCGGGTCAGAGGCGGGATATCCAACTTGGCTCTATGGAGAGGGTTGACTTACAAGGAACGGGCGTGACTCTCGGTGGGTCAGAGGCGGGACATGGTCAACTTGGCTCTATGGAGAGGGTTGACTTACACGAAATGGGCGTGACACTCAGCGGATCAGAGGCGGGACATGGTCAACTTGGCTCTATAGAGAGGGTTAACTAAAAGGATGGTCTTACATCATTTTAGACTGCCGGATTTGGTCAACTTGGCTCTATGGAGAGGGTTGACTTACATGGAACGGGGGTGACACTCGGCGGGTCAGAGGCGGGACATGATCAACTTGGCTCTATGGAGAGGGTTGACTTACAAGGTACGGGCGTGACTCTCGGCGAGTCAGGGGCGGGACATGGTCAACTTGGCTCTATGGAGAAGGTGGACTTACAAGGAACGGGCGTGACTCTCGGCGGGTCAGAGGCGGGACATGGTCAACTTGGCTCTATGGAGAGGGTTGACTTACACGAAATGGGCGTGACACTCAGCGGGTCAGAGGCGGGACATGGTCAACTTGGCTCTATAGAGAGGGTTAACTAAAAGGATGGTCTTACGTCATTTTAGACTGCCGGGATATGGTCAACTTGGCTCTATGGAGAGGGTTGACTTACAAGGAACGGTCGTGACTCTCGGCGGGTCAGAGGCGGGACATGGTCAATTTGGCTCTATGGAGAGGGTTGACTTACACGAAAATAGGCGTGACTCTCGGCGGGTCGGAAACGGGACATGGTCAACTTGGCTCTATGGAGAGGGTTGACTTACATGAAATGGGCGTGACACTCGGCGGGTCAGAGGCGGGACATGATCAACTTGGCTCTATGGAGAGGGTTGACTTACAAGGAACGGGCGTGACTCTCGGCGAGTCAGAGGCGGGACATGGTCAACTTGGCTCTATGGAGAGGGTTGACTTACACGCAAATGGGCGTGACACTCGGCAGCTCAGAGGCGGGACATGGTCAACTTGGCTCTATGGAGAGGGTTGACTTATAAAGAACGGGCGTGACTCTCTGCGGGTCAGAGGCGGGATATGGACAACTTGGCTCCATGGAGAGGGTTGAATTACAAGGAACGGGCGTGACTCTCGGCGGGTCAGAGGCGGGACATGGTCAACTTGGCTCTATGGAGAGGGTTGACTTACACGAAATGGGCGTGACACACAGCGGGTCAGAGGCGGGACATGGTCAACTTGGCTCTATGGAGAGGGTTGACTTACACGAAAATAGGCGTGACTCTCGGCAGGTCAAGAGGCGGGACATGGTCAACTTGGCTCAATGGGAGAGGGTTGACTTACAAGGTAATGGGTGTGACACTCGGTGGATCAGAGGCGGGACATGGTCAACTTGGCTCTATGGAGAGGGATGACTTACACGAAGATGGGCGTGACTCTCGGCGGGTCAGAGGTGGGACATGGTCAACTTGGCTCTATAGAGAGGGTTAACTAAAAGGATGGTCTTACATCATTTTAGACTGCCGGGATTTGGTCAACTTGGCTCTATGGAGAGGGTTGACTTACATGGAACGGGGGTGACACTCGGCGGGTCAGAGGCGGGACATGGTCAACTTGGCTCTATGGAGCGGGTTGACTTACAAGGAATGGGCGTGACTCTCGGCGGGTCAGAGGCGAGACATGGTCAACTTGGCTCTATGGAGAGGGTTGGCTTACACGAAATAGGCGTGACACTCGGCGGGTCAGAGGCGGGATATGGTCAACTTGGCTCTATGGAGAGAGTTGACTTACAAGGAACGGTCGTGACTCTCGGCGGGTGTTAGTACCCGACCTGAAAATGAGTTTATTAGGACTTTCCCAAATATACAAGGACTTTATAGGAATTAGAAACCTTACAAAGACTTGTCCTGGATTCCCAAAATATCTCATTTATGGCAAAATCTATCAAAATAGGCAACTTAGGGTTACCATAAAACAACAGTGAAACCCTAGCTTGAAAATCAAGTCAGCCTGCAGACTTGGCCAGGCGGCCAACCTTGCCACGCCTCGACCTTGGCCACGCGGCCAACATTGTCGCCGTCTTCAACAATGGCCAGGCGGCCAACCTTGCGCCGGATGATCTGGACCATCAGATCCTCCCATCAGTTTACTATATAAACCACTCCAGGCTATTGGTTTAGGGGTCCGATTTTGAGAGCTCTAAGTACGAATTTTGGAGTTCTTGAACAATATTTTTCTCTCTAATTAACATTCAAACACTCAAGAAGATCCAAGGTTTATTTCTTGCCAACATAGGTAAGTCTTCTAACTTATTTCTTCGCGTTCTTGCATTATTTCTAATGTAGATCTTTTAATATTCATGTTCTTGCATGTTTATTCATATATATTCTTCACATGTTCTTCGTGTTCATAGATTAAAACCTTATTTATGCTATATTTAGGGTTGCGATCTTCATAATTACATGTTATTTCATAGCCGATGATGATCAAGGGTTCATCAACCCAAAGATGATCTAGGAACTACTTCTAAACCCTAATCTTTAGGTAAATTCCCCCTCATTATGCATGATCCCGATTCTTCTGCCTATTCTAATTCTCTGCGAACTACGCTGACCTGAGCTTCTCACATTGAGAAGAACGTAGGCAATCTTCGGATCCGGTCTAAATCACTAACACACTACTAACACATTCATCATGATAGAAAGACCGATCAATTCGGGTAATAGGAGTGATAACGTCCAATATTCTTCTCTTGTTGTAATTTGACCCCCGAACCCATTAAAAATGCTTTTTTCAATGTTTTGGCTTTAATTAAAACGGCGTGGCGACTCTCATAATTTTAATGTCGTTAAGAATATCCTTTTGTAAATAAAAATAATCATAAGATACTTCCCATGCGTCGCTTCATCGGAAAGGGGTATTCACAGTGGCGACTCTGCTGGGGACTGCTTTGAAACTTTTTCAAACTTAGTGGGTCTAACTTTCGTTCACATCATGATGTCTGCCATGTTCTCACATGCACCTTACACTTTGCCATGTTCTCACATGCACCTTACACACTTGCCATGTTTACACATGCTCACACTTGCCATGTTTAACACATGCACACACCTTGCCATGTTTACACATGCTCACACTTGCCATGTTTAACACATGCACACCTGCCATGTTTACACATGAACACACTTGCCATGTTCACACATGTACCTCACATACTTGCCATGTTTACACATGCACACACTTGCCATGTTTACACATGCACCTCATACACTTGCCATGTTTACACATATGCACACACACTTGCCATGTTTACACATGCACACACACTTGCCATGTTTACACATGCTCACACCTGCCATGTTTACACATGCACCCGCGCACTCCGCCATGTTAATACTTGTACCTTGTACCTTGTACCATGTACCCTTGTTATCTTCGCTTTAGTTTTAGGGTCAAACAAAACTCTGCTATGCTCCCTTGTACATTATTCTCTCTCTCTCTCTCTCTCTCTCTCATACATTGCATTGCATCATCCTAACATCAAAAACTTCTCTCTTTTCTCCTTAAAAAGAATTAGTTTCTTGCCACACACTACCACTAGTCCGTGCCAGCACTGCACAGGTCCCCATTACCCGGAGTATTCGATGTGCAGGAATTTGTGCGCTACTGTCGCCCTCTTTTCGAGTCACTCATCTACTCCACTCACCGTGTACGTTCCGCGAGCGGTGGGAACCTTTTACCTAACCCGTGTCAACCCACACTAGTATAGGTATCACACCTAGGTTTTGACCGGTTGGTTTGGCTAGCTTTTTCTTAATAGTCAATTAACGTGCTGTCTATGTCGAGTCATCCCCAAGTCAATGATGAATCGAGATCTTTGAGAGAAAGTGCACAAAAAAGTGATTTCCCTACAAGGGACGTGCCATGGCGAGATGAGTGTTTATTGTCAAGATCTCCGCTCATCATTAACTTGCGTAGGATGCAACATAGACATCACGTTAAATGCCTTTAAGGAAGGGTTAGTCGGTAGGATCCGATGGTTGGTGGAAGCCGCTTGCCCTATAGGATCCTCGCCCAAATTGTCCGTTTGGGGGTGTGCAATGCAGGTGAAAAACGAGGGGTCTATAGACGTAATGATGGCCTCCACTGATCGTAGTCTTCTAACTAGTTGCGAAAAAGGGGTATCCCTTCCAACCAATTAGGATATAAATAATGTATGTTTTTGTAAATTAAAATATACTTTGCATGAGCCTTCCCCCTCTCCTAAAGATCCATTGCCCTTCAATCTTTCAGCAAAGCGAGTTTGGATCTGTTCGGGTGGTCGACTACAACGTGAAGCTTCTACTCCGTCCACGTTCTCAGTCTCGTCATCAGCAATGTCAACTCCCGCTTCAGCTTCAGCCTCTGCTCCTCCTGCCAGTACCGCCGAGCTCAACACCGAGGCTACTCTCAATGGTATTCCCCCAAGCCTCCAGAACTTCCTAGCCGGTCTCGAAGCCAAGATCAGGAATCTCGAGGAAAGCAACAAGATGTTGGAGGATCAGAACCAACAGTTGAAGGGTCACGTTCAACAAAAGGGGACTAAACTGGTGCCCGATGGAGAGAATTTCATTTATGTCGAGGATGAAGAGGTCAATACCAACTGTCCCCCCAACACCAATGCTACTACCTTCCCATTCCCAAGCTACCGCAATGTTCCACCTCCTTCTCTCTACACCCAACAAGGTTTCACTACCATGAGCAAGAACAAGGCTGTCTATGAACCTTCCCCTGAACTGCTTGGAGGTTACCTCTCCGCCAGCAAACTACCCGCACCCTCGTTGCCTTTGAGTATTGGGATGACAGCTGCTACTGCTTCCACTACTCCTCCCGTCACTCTGTCAGAAACTATCCCCGACATCGCCAATCACCCTGTGGTTATGGCCATGCAAGAGCAAATGCGAAAGTTGATTGAGACCGTAGATAAGCAAAGTGCACCGACTACCAAGACAATCAACCCTAGCCAAGTGGGGGCTCTCCCCAAGGATTTCAAGATGCCTAAGGTGGCAATGTTTCATGGTGACTCGTGTCCTAAGACTCATTTGGATAGTTATGTGTTGGCCATGAGGGCTCGTGACTGCACCAACGAACAAATGGCTCGCGTATTTCATAGCACTTTGGATGGTATAGCTCTGCGTTGGTTCTTGGGGTTAGAGCCAAGCGAGAGGCAAACGTGGGATCAGATCAGCGCTATTTTCTGTGAGAAGTATCAGGCTAACTTGGATTGGCATGTGAATCGAACGGATCTTGAGAACACTATGCAAAAGCCCGGCGAGGCTATTTATGATTTTTACAAGAGGTGGAATCATCGGTTGTGCGAGGTCCAATACCCGCCAAAAGCGAAGGAACAGAAACAGATTTTCTACAAGTGCTTGCTACCGGAGATGAAAGCAGCTATAGGTAATGGTTACTTCCCTGATTTGCGGGAAATGGTTGACGCCGGAGTAAGGTACGAAGCAGGGTTCACTGGGATTGTGCCGCCAAAGGAAAGTCCAAAGACCAACAACAACAATTCCTTCCGCTACAAGGCTCCTACTGCGCCTGCGCCTCCTAGGGGTGGAAAGGAGGCCGTCGGCCAAGTGAATATGGTCCAGAAAGAGGTCCCGTTAGATGTCCAAGCCGTAACAAGGAATGGAGCTCCGCCGCAAAGAGAGAGGGAGCATTTTGACGATTTTGGAATGCCTATGGGGAAAGTCTTTGATGTGTTAGTCAAGAGAGGTCTTATCAAGCCTTTAGAGAATTACCAACCTGCCTACCCAAGAAGTGATTTGGACGCCTCCAAGTTCTGCAAGTATCACAAGCACATCGGGCACACAACGGATGGTTGTATTCAATTGAAGCACGTAGTACAAGGGTTGATCAATGACAAGAAGATTGAGAAGCCGAAGGGTCCTAATGTGGTGAATAACCCTCTTCCTAACAATGGGGGTGGGGTGAATATGGTGCAAACATGCGAGATTAGTATCCTAGAGCTCATGGACGCTTTTGACAAGATAGGGCTCACGATGGTGGATATCTTCATGGCGTTGGTGACATTAGAAATACTCGAACCATTAGAAGGACATCTCCCCGTCTTGGTTGCGATTTGTCGAAGTTTTGCCACTACCACAAGTGCACCGGTCACACTACCAAAGAATGCTTTGAACTCAAGAAGGCCGTGCAAGAGCTCATCCACAAGGGAGTCATCGAAGACCCTAGAGATTATGTAGCTAGCAATGTACTCATGGTAGAACTTAGTGAGATCACTGATCCGGCCGAACCTGTTTGGCGGACTGTGATGAGATGGGTTGTATTTCAATGACTAATAATAAAGAATCTTCTTGCTACTTGTTGTCTTTAGAAGAATTAGTGAGTGAAGTCGAATCTCTAGAGGAGGAGAGCCCCAAGCCCTCTCAACCTCTTTCTTGGGCCGAAATCTTCGAGGAGGCCGAAAAGACCGAGGCTTCGCCCCCTTGTCCTGACACGCCATTGTCTTTGGAGGAGCTACGTGCGGAAGTTTGTCTCCTTACAAGATCCAGTCAAGTGTACCAATCCGACCCGAAGGGTGCAAAGAAAGTCTTTGGGAAGGAACCCGAGCAAGCCGACCTAGATAAAGAAGACCCTATCCTCACTCAACTCAAACAAACCCAAGCCCATATTTCACTATGGTCCCTACTCACCTCCTCCCTAGCCCATCGCCTCATGCTCGAGCAAAACCTCGCCGCCACCATGGTACCATCCACTATTACCCCGGAGGACGTCACCCACATGATTGGTAATATCCACTATGGAAACATCATCACTTTCTCGGAGCTAGACAAGCCAGTGTTCGGAGTTGATCATAATGAGCCTTTGTACATCACTGTCGAAGTAAATGGCAAGAAGATTCCCCGTGTATTCATTGACAATGGTTCTGCTATTAATATCCTGCCTTCAAGGATGATGGATGTGGTTGGCGTTCGTGGTGTTGATTTACGCCCATCCAAACAAACCATCAAAGCTTATGACTCTACATGCCGCACCGTGATAGGCGAAGTCACCTTGCCCATTACCATCGGAACAAAGATCCTGCCAACCGACTTCCACGTCATAGACATCCCCGCAACCTTCTCACTCCTCCTCGGCCGGCCATGGTTACATCGGTCGGGCGCTGTCCCGTCTTCCCTGCATCAGTGTGTAAAGTTTCAATCCGGTAATGAAGTGACCATCATCTACAGTGATCTTGTAACTGCCCAAGGGACGGACACCAAGGGCGTTCCTGTATTACAGATTCAGCATGGGGAGGAGAGCCGACTCTTCAATGGCTTCGAAATAGTCGCTCAAGCACAGATCTGCACCATCGACCTCACCAAAACAACGGACAAAGTGGCACCTGTTGTCAAGATACTGCGTAACATGGGTTTTATACCGGGGCTGGGGCTAGGTAAGAACTTGCAAGGCCCCACAGAATTGGTTGAAGAGATTAATCATCGAGGGTTGTTTGGTCTAGGATACACCCTTACTCTTGAAGACAAGATGGAGCAACAGAGGATAGAATTGCTTAAAAAGATGAAACTTCCCTACAAAAAGCCTGAAATGCGGCCATACCGTCTGTCCCTAAATAGTTACTTTGTTAGGGAAGGCGAGGAGTTTTCGTGTTTTGAGTTCGCAGAGCCATGGATTGACCCCACTGGGAAGTTGCAGAAAGGGTTTGAGATTTTCAGAGATGTGGAATTCGATCGGTCCAACATGAAGCTGACTTACATGGAATATGACAAAGCCACGGGCAGAATTAGAACCATCAGGCATGAGTACTCCACCAAGGTTGCAGATGACTTGGCAGATCAACTTGAAGCCGCAACCCTTGACAAGCCAGCAATAGAAGCCGCAGAAACTCCAAGTTTGACTGAGACGTGGGACGGCCAATATCTGCTTCAACATCTGGGTAATCTGGGGCTGCACGAAGACATGGTTGCCGTCATCGGGGATGATTCTGAAGATAAGGTGGACCCAAGGACGTTGGTGGTACCCATGGGGGACAAGCTCAAGAATTGGTGCATCATTGGGGGACCTATGGCTACTCCGGAATTTATGGTGGGAACACTGGGGCTTACTCCTTCTCCTGTCGCCACTCCTGCAGCATCTCCTGTCACTCGCTCAAAATCCCTATCCCCAGAGTCTAGTGTTTTACATTTTGAATTTGAGTCTTCCTCTAAGTCTGACGACCTTACGTCTGAAGACTATGATCTTGTTGCAAACGCTATTTTCCCTTTTGCTATGAATGAAACCCTCGACCTTTCCGAGTATCCCTCCATAGTCACTCTTTAACTGATAAATTGATAAATTGGCTAATAATCAAACTAATGATATACACTTAGTTAATAATGATTCATTAGAAGAGGCAGACACAAACACATTAAATGATGAATACATTAAAGAGATTCAGAACAGGTTATTAATCAAAAAGAATCTCGAGCCCAAGCTGCCGATGAGGTGTTAACATGCGTGAATTTGGGACCGAAGCCGAGCCTAAGGAAACGCAGATTGGAAGCTTCTTCAGCGGAGTCGAAAGGGAAGCACTGATTGAGCTACTCAAAGAATATGTGGATGTGTTTGCATGGTCATATAAGGACATGCCGGGGCTCGACAACTCGATCGTAGAGCACAGAATCCCGACAGCACCAGACGCTAAGCCAGTCAAGCAAAAACTGCGCCGCATTAAGCCGGAATGGTCTTTGCAAGTGAAGGAAGAGATTGAGAAGCTACTCCGTGTGGGTTTCATCAGGGTGATCGAGTATCCAACCTGGTTATCAAATCTGGTGACTGTCAAGAAATCCAACGGTAAAGTCAGAATATGTGCGGATTTTCGGGATCTCAACAAAACTACGCCAAAGGACGGCTTCCCCCAGCCAAATATCGACATGTTGGCGAATGCAACCACACACTATGAGGACAAGTCGTTCGGTGATGGGTTTGACGGCTATAACCAGGTCGAGACAACCGAGGAGAACCAAGAAGCAACCCCCTCCGCAACCTCGGGGAGGACCATCAGTCGGCGAGTTCGAGCCGTGTTAAGAACGCAATCTCCTCGGAACAAAGCCGAAAAGGAAGAACTCATCAAGTTACTGCAATACCTCAACCATTTCACAACAATGGGGGAACCGACACTCAGAGAAATAGAAAGGGCCCGCGACCAAGAATGGAGTTCAAGATGTGAGTTCGCATTATGCTTCCTCAAGGAGTACCTCGCGAATACCCCAATCCCGCACCCGGCACATGGGAATGAACTTCAGACCCCAACACCAACGACAGAATCGTGGCCCTCGCGCCAGGAAAAGGAAATCAGTGAAAAAATGCAAAGATTTTTGGGAAAAATACCCCCTCTCGGTCCCCCGCTACACAAGAATGGGGACCCCTTTCGCAAGATTGTTCGACCAACTAAGACAAATGGGCAAGATGCAGCCTCTAGAAGAACATTCACTCCTCTCCGAATTACCACCCCTTCAACCATTTGAACCTACCAAAAGTTGCTCTTACCACCAAGACGAAGGCCACGACACCAACGACTGCGTCGCTCTACAAAGGAGAATCCAAGGCTTGATGGACGAAAATATGCTCACCGACGTAAGAGGATTTTGGTTCTATGGAGAAAGCGGAAACTTAGAACTCCTCGGATGCTACGAAATCGAGCCCTATGTGAGGAACGGCCCAGAGATACTCTCGCACCTGGCTGCAGAAACGAGTCAAGCCATCTCAAGAGAAATAGAGGATTTGAAGCAACGCGTCGACGCAATGACCAAAGTCAGGGACGCGCCACAAGACTAGACAGAATGGCAGATGGCAACCCGTTCAAAGAACCAGTCAACCTCAGCAAGCTCAGACGCTATTATGACTAGACTCCCCTCTCTAAAAAAAAAAAAAAAAAAAAAAAAAAATTATTACTACGCAAAAAGAAGCCCGATAGACTGAAAACCCGCAAAGGGCGGTCTATGCAAAATAAGGGTGCGTACAAAGCTCGCTAGATCGAAAACCCGCAAGGGCGGTCTAGGCAAAAGTTAGAGCATTCCCCCTTCTATCTTCCCTTTCTTTATAATCATTCTAGTCTGACTGGAATGAACTACGGTGACCTGAGCCCCTTAGTCCTATTTGTAAAAGGGGAACGTAGGCAGCCTTTCAAAAGGTGCGGTCTAAAAAAAAAACAAATAACATCCAAATCTTGTTAAGCAATAAAGATAGAAGTTGTATTTTCTGAAAGCAAAAACTTTTATTTCCATAGTCATTGCATGATAACATTTATTTGATGAGTCTAAGCTTGAAATACTTTTTGAATGAATAACCTATTCTGAAATTGAAACTAAAACAAAAGCAAACTAAATTAAACTAATGTGTCTGCACGACTATGGAGAGACGCTCGGGATTACTCCTTAGTGCCATTTGTGCCCTCGGTCTCTTTCTTCTTGCTTTGCCCACGGCGAACTTTCTTCTTGCTAGGATTCTCACAAAATCTTCTTTCGAACTCGCTAACACCTTTAGCCTTGCCATTAGGAGCCTCTTCACCTTTCCTCTTCTTTGACGCCCCCACTTCTTCTCCGCCTCCGTTAGCCACGCTCTTACTCATCTTCCTCGCATAAGCCTCAGCCTCCTTAATTCTCAATGAGAAACTTGGAGCACAGGATCCCAAGATAGTGCCCCTTAGGGTCTCTAGAGTCTGCTCCGCATGCCCAAGTCTCCCCATATACCAATCCAAATACTCGCGTGGCAGGAAGGTGTTGCTAGAGCGTGTGAGGAAAGTCCTACGACTAAAGCCGGCTCGCCCCACATCTGAGAAAGAAGGACTGAGGCACTATCATCCAACTGAAGTATCCCAAAAGGGAAATCATCTCTCTCCTCGTCCCAACCCTCCGGGATGGTCTGCACCAAACCATACTGACGAAGCACTCTAGAGGGATAGTAAAAAGTAGTTCCAGAAAGGGTCGGAACTTTGATCATGTGAAGTCCCACTTGTTTCTCCCTCACAGAGTGAATGTGCCAATGGGGCACCACCCACTGAATGTCGTCAGTCACCATTTCCGCCAAATACTTTTCCCAACCTTTGAGAGTCATGCCCTCAAACCGCTCCACCATGCCTCTAATGCGGTGCATCCATGGGGCCACCTTCAGAGAAGCCGCCGGTTTATTCACTCGAAGCCGCTCTTGCAACCACATGGTCAAAAGCCTATCACTACCACAAGGCATCCCACCATAAGCCGCGAGATGGGGAATCCCACAGAGCATCTCCCCAAGAATGGCCGGTACAATATCATAACCCAAACGAGCCAAGTTCACCATACCCAAACATCCTTCACTGGCAAATCCCACCTCAGAAGGGAAAAGGATAGAGCTAAACAAGCACAGTGCAAGATGGTCCAAGGAGCGGTCAGATGTCACGTCTGCATGCATGAAGTGTTGTGGCATCCAAGAAAGGTCGACATAACCGCCCCTAGCATACCTATCAAAGTCATCCGCGGGTACGCCAAAGGTCACCAACTTGTCCCTCAAGCAAACGAAGTCAAAAGGCAAGGCAACTTTACCCTTCCCTTCGTAGCCACATAATGCTGCGATGTCTTCATAAGTGGGTGTTATCTCGTTGAATGAAAAGTTGAAGACATGGAGGGTATCATTCCAAAATTTACCACAAGCTTGCAAGAGGTTGGTATTGGAGTTCATGTGCAAAAGTGACCAAAGACACTTTATCCCATACCGTTCATCAAGTTTCCTACGACTCGAACCAGGAAGTTTGGCAACCCACTTCTCCAAAGAGGTTATAAAGACTTTCTTCTCAAGACTTGTGATTCTAGCCTCTTGATCCATGGCAAAGAGCAAGAAAATTGGCTAAAAGGAACTCAAAAACTGCTCAAAAGGTTGCTGGTACGTTTGTATGGCTGCAAAGGGTTCATTAAATAGTGCACAACTCCCGATTCTTGCCAGGAAAAGGAAAACCGGAGGCGGCGCATGATTTGGCCACGCGGCCACATATGCCCTGCCCCGCGGCCGATATTGTCCTTGGCCAGGCGGCCAACTTCGTCCTAGGCCACGCGGCCAACTTTGCTCCGGATCTTGCCATGGCCAGGCGGCCAACATTGCTCTGGCCTCGCCATGGCCATGCGGCCAACTTTGCTCCATGCAGAAATCCAGTTTGTTTCTTCCCACTCCGTGACGGATCCATGCAACTACGTACCTGCCCCTTCCACGGCTCATGCATTGTATAAAATTAGGGACATTTGTAAAATAACTAGTTTGCACAAGTAGGCTCCCACAATAAAAACTGCATTTTTAAGCATAATATACATACATGCATTTATACATTTGTTCTGTACATACATATCCCTCTGCTCTCTACTAGCTAACAGTGTAGGAAATAAAGATGGAAAGATGGGCCCCGCCTAGTCAGAATCTTCCTCCGTGGTATCTCCACGCCGCGCTAAAGCCCGAGAGCTACCGGCACCCGAACTCCGTCCCCGGACCGCTCGACCACCAATATGAGAAGAGCCCGCACCATTCGGAGACCGTTCCCGACGCTGGGGTGACGCAACGTCGTCCCTCTGACAAGTACATGAATGGTACGCCTCCCTCAGTAAGCGCATCAACACGTTCTCCCGCCGAGCTGAACGGATATATGCCTCCCGAGTCACCTGAGAAGGAAACCAATGCAAGGATTACAAGGCAGAAAGAAATAAGTGTGTGCGAACATGACTGATATAAAGCACAAAGCCGTACCCCAGCGTCGGGCGGAGGAATGAATGTCTCCTCAACAAGATCTGCATCAGTCGGCTCCAAGCTAAGCTCCACCTCCCGGCCACCCCTCATCACTCTCACGCTACTCGAGCGAAGGGGCATGTCAACCAAAGGCCGACTCCGACCAACATAACGGGCCGAGCTCGACCCCTCTCCAGACAACATCCTAGCCCGTACCTGTGGACTGACCAGCCGCGTCCGTACATAGCCGGCATAATCGTCACCCCCCCTGTAATGCTCTGCCGGAGTGGGAGCCAAAAAAGTCGCCAACCTCGCGGGACGGAGCATATCCCGAGGAGGGTCATAAGGAGCCCACGGTAACGCACCAGCCCTGTGCTGACGAACCACCCTCTCCCCGAGATACATGGCCTCCCGGTGAGACCCACAAGCAGAACCCTAGAAGCGGTCAAATCCACTACATAGGGACCCACCGAAGCCTCATTGGCCGGGCTCCATGGGTAAAATCTGACTCCAACAGGCTCAGACATCGCAAACACCCTCCTCAGATCAGCAGCATCCACTGTCTTCCTGTCCCGGTTTCTGCGGGAAGGAGCCCTGTTGCCCTTGCACCAGTACGACATGATGGGGACAACCTTGTTGACACTCATCACCAACTGAAAAGGGGCGACACCAAAGACCTCGTACACCCAAGCCTGGCATATAATGAGAGAGATGTTTCAGACCAAAAAGATAGAACAGAAATCTCAACAAGTGAAAAGAAGGGTAGTCAAGAGCATACCTCAAAGGCGAACTGGAACCCGTCAAAGGCCGACGAGCTAGCCCTCGAGCAATGGTCCAAAGCCCGGTAAATCTCAGCCAAACCGGCTCCACCCCAAGAAATCCCACCGACTAAGTCCAAGTCCACAAGAGCCCCTAGCAGTGAGTACCGGCAGACAGTAGCCCCACTGGGAAACAAAATCTCTGAAAAGCTGTACCATAAGAACAACCGGACCAAACAATCCAAATCATATTCCCCTACTAAAGGCCTCAATAGCCACCTCCACCAAGCGATTCACCTTCCCGGCCTCCACTCCATAACCCTTGACACCTCCTCCTAGGTCGGTGTCAACTCCCAGCAGAGCCTGTCTGTAGTCCCGCCGCCTCGCCAAGCTCTCATCAAAAGGCAAAGGGGTACCAGTAAACCTCAACCCCGTGATGGCCGCGAAATCTGTCGGCGTGATGGTAATCTCTCCCCAACTAAAGTGGAAAGTATGGGTGGTATCCCACCAGAACTCCCGGCATACCTCTATCACCGCTGCCACCTTCAGGGTAGCCCCGACCATGCGGACACTGTCAAAGAATGGGCCAAAGCCCATAGCCTCGATCGAGCACGCAAGCCGCCCTGTCCCTCTGGCAGGGACGCCCACAGTTTGCCCACAGTCACTGTGGACCCACGAGCCTTGATCCTCTGCCAGGTAACACAGCACAGGTATGTTACCATTCTAGCAATTTACAATTCCAGCAATTTAAATTCTAGCATTCCATTCATTCTATAGCATTTCATATTATGTGCATAAAACATACAAATGTGCAAGAAGGAGAGGAGTGAAAATTCGAAATTTACCTCTCGCGTCTCCGGAAGCCCCATCGACCAATGACGCTCAGAGTCGATGTAAAAATCGTAATCTTGGTCGAACGTGGACCGCAGCAGATTATCGCGATAATTCCGAGTCGCGGCTCGTGGTCTCAAACCGCCCCGCGGAATCAAAGGCGCCGCTTCAAAGCCCGCTCCTGGGTCAGCCCCTACATTTCCTGCGCCCTGAGCATTACCGTGCCCCTCTCCTTGTGGCTCTTGTTGTGGAATCATATACCCACCATGGCCCGGAAAATCTCTAAATAATGCCTCATTGATCCAATCCGCCATAGCTTCAAGAATTATGTGAAATGAAATCTTCAAAATTATCAAAATCTGAGCTTTCTCTCTCTAAAAACTCAATTTTCTCACTCTAACTCGTCAATGGAGGAAGGAAGAAGAAGAAAGAAGAAAAGAAGAAGAAGAGGGAGGTTTCTGGTGATGTGACCAAGGAGTCAGCCCATCGGCAGCCTTGGCCACGCGGCCACCTTCGCCCTTGCAACCCCAGCCGTTAGATCAGCGATCCGCGTGAAGGAGATCTGACCACTCAACGGTCTTGGCCACGCGGCCACTATTGCAAATTCGTGTGTTTGGCCACGCGGCCAACTTGCCCCTTCAGATAAAATTCCACATTTACCCTGATCTCTTTCCCTATTCAATTCATCTTAAATGCCTTAGCACAACTTTGAATATATTCGTTACCTTTGGGTACGGAAAGCCCCTTAAAATTTCCATTTTCTTCACACCAATATTTGCTTAGGATTCGTCGTATGGTTGTAGAGACTTCGGCGCCTCTATGACATACCATCCTAGATCAATCGTAATTGGCAGAAGCCTCGGCGTTTCTATTTGCGAAAGATCCAGCATCTATTATTAGGATTCGTATGATTGTAGAGACTTCGGCGCCTCTATGACATACCATCCTTATCAATCGTAATTGGCAGAAGCCTCGGCGTTTCTATTTGCGAAAGATCCAGCATCTATTATTAAGATTCTGTATGGTTGTAGAGACTTCGGCGCCTCTGTGACATACGTATCCTTGATCGATCGTGGTTGGCAGAAGCTCGGCGTTTTCTGTTCACGAGAGACCAGACATCCTATTACTTTAGCGCGATCGCAGGAACCCTGGCGATCCTGATTGCGTTTACCATTCCATCTTGGGATTATTTAGACAGCGTAGTCCCAAATAACTTCATTGCTTACGAATGATTCGTTCTTCGTACAGGATAGTGCCCGTAGGTTTATTATCCCTAGCAGGAGTCCGATATCTCGTTTTATCCCCAGTAGATCTCTGAACTACGACCGGCTTGATTCTCAGAGGATACGTAGGAAACCTGAAAAGGTCCAGCCACCCGACCGACGCGGTCATCTCTCATCCCCAGCAGGTGCATTTCCCCAGCAGAAGATGTTGCTCCCACAAGTGGACAGTTATTCTCAATTTCCCCATCAGATTTGAACTACGTTTGGCTTGATTCCCCCGCGGATACGTAGGTCGCCTGCCAAGGTTCAGCCGTTCCCTTACCTTTCATCTGTTTTGAAACTCATGTTTCAGACGGATCCTTCTTTTATCGTCGACCCCACATTGCCTTGCAAGAAGCGTCGCCGAGGGGCTACTGTTAGTACCCGACCTGAAAATGAGTTATTAGGACTTTCCCAAATATACAAGGACTTTATAGGAATTAGAAACCTTGCAAAGACTTGTCCTGGATTCCCAAAATATCTCATTTATGCAAAATCTATCAAAATAGGCAACTTAGGGTTACCAAAAGCAACAGTGAAACCCTAGCTTGAAAATCAAGTCAGCCTGCAGACGGCCAGGCGGCCAACCTTGCCACGCCACTCGACCTTGGCCACGCGGCCAACATTGTCGCCGTCTTCAACAATGGCCAGGCGGCCAACCTTGCGCCGGATGATCTGGACCATCAGATCCTCCCATCAGTTACTATATAAACCACTCCAGGCTATTGGTTTAGGGGTCCGATTTTGAGAGCTCTAAGTACGAATTTTGGAGTTCTTGAACAATTTTTCTCTCTAATTAACATTTCCAAACACTCAAGAAGATCCAAGGTTTATTTCTTGCCAACATAGGTAAGTCTTCTAACTTATTTCTTCGCGTTCTTGCATTTATTCTAATGTAGATCTTTAATATTATGTTCTTGCATGTTTAATTCATATATATTCTTCACATGTCTTGTGTTCATAGATATAAAACCTTATTTATGCTATATTTAGGGTTGCGATCTTCATAATTAATGTTATTTCATAGTCGATTATGATCAATGGTTCATCAACCCAAAGATGATCTAGGAACTACTTCTAAACCCTAATCTTTAGGTAATTCCCCCTCATTATGCATGATCCCGATTCTTCTGCCTATTCTAATTCTCTGCGAACTACGCTGACCTGAGCTTTCACATTGAGAAGAACGTAGGCAATCTTCGGATCCGGTCTAAATCACTAACACACTACTAACACATCATCATGATAGAAAGACCGATCAATTCGGGCAATAGGAGTGATAACGTCCAATATTCTT